>JAPXFQ010002463.1:0-16556 GCA_028564705.1 Apricaphanius iberus | reverse complement strand
AGAAACTTTAGTACATAGTCAATTTTCCCTTAAATTTTATTATTTGCTACTAAAAGTTGATAGGAGCAAAAATAAGTCATAAAAATATGAGCCATTCCCAAACAGGGCGTAAATGCTCGTGTTGAGTGGATAACATTAGGCGTCTAACTCCCCGTATAACCTTATCCGGCTTAGTGTGGACATAGCCTAAAACTTTGAATATAACCACGCCCACAAATGCTGCTCAGATGTGTATTGTTGTATAGGGTGTTGAAATTAATGTAATAAAGTTCTGTAAAACCAATTAACTGTTTTTTTTATTATTAACCTGTAGGAATCCCCCCAACCCGGGCCCGACCACCGCACTACCGTTCAAAAGTTTGGGGTCACCCAAACAATTTTGTGTTTTCCATGAAAAGTCACACTTATTCACCACCATACGTTGTGAATTGAATAAAAAATAGAGTCAAGACATTGACAAGGTTAGAAATAATGATTTTTATTTGAAATAAGATTGTTTTTACATCAAACTTTGTTTTCGTCAAAGAATCCTCCATTTGCAGCAATTACAGCATTGCAGACCTTTGGCATACTAGCTGTTAATTTGTTGAGGTAATCTGGAGAAATTGCACCCCACGCTTCTAGAAGCAGCTCCCACAATTTGGATTGGTTGGATGGGCACTTCTAGCGAACCATAACACGGTCAAGCTGCTCCCACAAAACAGCTCAACGGGGTTTCAAATCTGGTGAACTTCACAGCATGCTACAAGGCCTACTCCTGTCTCCAAGACCGATAGAATACCAGCTCCCTGCTCTCTCTAAATAGGTTTCTTTGCAAACAAATTCGAGGTGTGTTTTTGGGTCATTGTCCGGTTGTAGGATGAAATTGGTTTATTCAATCAAGCGCTGTTCTCAAACTGCGTATGGGATTACGTTGCAGAACAAGTGGATAGTGAGATAGCCTTGCCCTTACATCAGAATCCCTTTTTATAACACACCCATGTACATATCGCCCACCTTATCCGATCACGCAAAAGCAACCCCAGACCATCACGATTGACCGATCCACTATGCGTTAACAGAAGGGCGTCACAGTGCAATATCTTTGTCCGCATGGTATAAGTCTCCCCGGAAGTAGGTGATGCAGTTGTTCTGCGTCTCACAAACGTTCTTCTTTGTGCTCCAAACACCTCAAACTTGGATCCATCCGTCCACAGCACTTTTTTCCAGTCTTCCTCTGTCCAATGTCTGTGTTCTTTTGCCCATCTTAATCTTTTTCTTTTATTGGCCAGTCTCAGATATGGCTTTTTCTTTGCCACTCTGCCCTGAAGCCCAGAATCCCGCAGCCGCCTCATCACTGTAGATGTTGACACTGGTGTTTTGCGGGTACTATTTAATGAAGATGCCAGTTGGGGACCTGTGAGGCGTCTGTTTCTCAAACTAGAGACTCTAATGTACTTATCTTCTTGCTCAGTTGTGCAACGCGGCCTCCCACTTTGGGTGCTTTTTCTATCTCCTTGGTTAGAGCCTGTATGTGCTGTCCTCTGAAGGGAGTATTACACACCGTTGTAGAAATCTTCCATTTCTTGCAATTCTCGAATGGAATATAGCCTTCATTTCTAAAACAAGAATAGACTTAGAGTAGTTTTCAGATGAAAGTTCTCTTTTTCTGGCCATTTTTGAGCGTTTAATTGACCCCACAAATGTGATGCTCCAGAAACTCAATCTGCTCAAAGGAAGGTCAGTTTTGTAGCTTCTGTACCGAGCTAAACTGTTTTCAGATGTGTGAACATGATTGCATAAGGGTTTTCTAATCATCAATTAGCCTTCTGAGCCAATGAGCAAACACATTGTACCATTAGATCACTGGAGTGATAGTTGCTGGAAATGGGCCTCTATACACCTATGTAGATATTGCACCAAAAACCAGACATTTGCAGCTAGAATTGTCATTTACCACATTAGCAATGTATAGCGTGTGTTTCTTTAAAGTTAAGACTAGTTTAAAGTTATCTTCATTGAAAAGTACAGTGCTTTTCCTTCAAAAATAAGGACATTTCAGTGTGACCCCAAACTTTTGTTTTGGGTCACATACGGTAGTGAGTATAAATATATATATATATAGTAGTATATATAGATATAAATATATATATATATATATATATATATATATATATATTATCTGTTTGTTCACAGATAATGAATGCGTACATGCATCTCATGTAAAAGGAAGGGAGTCAAAGAACACTGATTATAGACACCTTTGAGACGACCGTGGTTCACTGCAGAACTGAGACGGCTACGCCAGGACAAGGAGGAGGCCTACAGGAGTGGGGATCGGGACCTGTACAAACAGGCCAGGAACCAGCTGACAAGAGGGATCAAAGCAGCAAAGAGGAACTACAGTGCTAAGCTTAAGGACCGTTTTTCTGCTAACGACCCCTCTGCAGTTTGGAGCTACCTGCAGACCATTACTAACTGTAGGAGACCATCCCCCCACCCTGTGGAGAGCCCCCGCCTGGCTGAGGACCTCAACGACTTCTTTTCCAGGTTTGAAAGGACTTTCACACCTCCCACCTCCCCCACCATCTCCATCACAAAAGACCCAGCTTCACCCCAAACCACCCACGTACCTGCCTTGACGATCTGCGAACAGGACGTGCGCCAGCTATTTCAGAGACAGAAAATTAAAAAGGCTCAGGGACCAGACGGAGTGTCCCCAGCCTCTCTGAAATTCTGTGCTGACCAGCTGGCTCCCATCTTCACCCAGATCTTCAATAACTCCCTGGAGCTGTGTGAGGTCCCCTCCTGCCTCAAACGCTCCACCATCATACCGGTTCCCAAGAAGTCCCCAGTCACTGGATTAAATGACTACAGACCAGTTGCCCTAACATCTGTGGTCATGAAATCCTTTGAGCGTCTGGTACTGACCCACCTGAAGGACATCACAGATCCCCTGCTAGACCCCCTGCAGTTCGCCTACAGATCAAACAGGTCAGTGGATGATGCCGTCAACATGGCTCTACACTACATCCTGCACCATCTAGACTCTGCAGGTACCTACGCTCGGGTCCTGTTTGTGGACTTCAGCTCTGCGTTTAACACCATTGTCCCAGAGCTCCTCCACCAAAAACTGTCCCAGCTCACCGTGCCTCCATCCACCTGTCAGTGGATTACCAGTTTCCTGACTGACAGGAGGCAGCAGGTGAAACTGGGTAAGTTCACATCCAGCTCCCGTTCCCTCAGCATCGGCGCCCCCCAGGGATGTGTTCTCTCCCCACTGCTCTTCTCCCTTTACACCACTGACTGCACGTCGAGGGACCCTTCTGTGAAACTCCTGAAGTTTGCAGATGACACCACCGTCATTGGACTCATCCGCGACGGCGACGAGTCTGTGTACAGAAAGGAAGTGGAACAGCTGGTTCTCTGGTGCAGTCAGAACCACCTGGAGCTAAACCCGCTCAAAACTGTGGAGATGACAGTGGACTTCAGGAAGAGACCACCATCAACATCTCCTCTCATGATCCTCAACAAGCCAGTCCCCACAGTGGAGTCTTTCAGGTTCCTAGGATCCACCATCACACGGGACCTGAAGTGGACCTCACACATCAACATAATAAGGAAAAAGGCCCAGCAAAGGCTGTACTTTCTGCGTCAGCTCAGGAATTTCAACCTGCCCCAGGAGCTGCTGATCATCTTCTACACAGCAATAGTCCAGTCTGTCCTGACCTCATCCATCTCTGTCTGGTTCGGATCCGTCACCAGGCAAGACAAGGACAGACTGCAGAGAACAGTCAGGACTGCAGAGAGGATCATAGGAACCGATCTTCCCTCCATTCAGGACCTATTCCGGGCCAGGGTCAGGAAGCGGGCCAGGAAAATCACCTCTGACCCCTCACACCCTGGCCACAATCTGTTTAGGCTCCTCCCCTCAGGTCGGCGTTACAGAGCGTTGTACGCCAAAACCACCCGACACAAAAACAGTTTTTTCCCCCAGGCTGTCGCTCTGACGAACTCTGTCTAGTCACAGTGTGTGAGTGCACTCACATAACAATAAACTATAACTCTGCACTTCTGTACATACTCACTGTAAAATAACCCCGGCTTGGTGTATATATTATCCTTATTATTTACGATCTGATATTTATTTGTATTTTTACTTATTTTTGTTCTTATTTTTATTTTTTTATTTTTTTTATTTCACTTATTCAAGTTCTGTACTGGAGAAAAAAGTTTGCCGGAGTCAAATTCCTTGTATGTGACATACTTGGCCAATAAACTGATTCTGATTCTGATTCTGATAATTAATGTACCCCCCTTTTTACCTATTAATATCGTAAAGAGCTATTTAATCTCTTTTATGCATAGTGGCGATGATGCCTTATGATTATTCTTGTTTATTGAAATAAACAAGTCTTAATAAATATATGTACCAAAGTTCTGATTCAGTTTGTTAAAAATGATCCATTTTGTTTCCCCACAGATGGATGCAGTTTCCTGTAATGAACAGCAGATGGCAGCAGCAGGATTGATCCTCATGTCGTCACACAAAGAAAAGTGGTCACAATGTGAGTAAAACAAAGATAATAAAATATTTCCTTATATATTCTCCCTGTTTATGAAATAGTTGTTAATACCAGGCTGATGTTTATTGAGTTCATGAGCTCTCTGTTTGGTTGCTGAGGTTTTATAAGTGGTTAGAAATGGCAGAAATGTGTCAGTTGTTTGTTAGCTTTAGGTAGGCTAATGCAGCACTGCATGGTGGGTAATCAAACGGTATTTTACACTTTAAAATCTAACATTTGTCGTGTTTTCTATGCCCCAGTAGTTCCAGTCTGCTTTAACTGGTTTAGTACAGCAGCCTCCAGGCTGTGGTTTTATCAGACTGTGTGTTGTTACCATGACTCATGATGGTGTGTGTGTGAAAGACTTGCCGGTGTGTGAGTGTAGCAACTCATACTTACCTGGCAGGGGAGATACCATGATCAAGAAGGTGGTTCACCCAGGGTGAGGCTCAGCCATTGCACTCCGGTTGTGCTGACCCCTGCGAATTCCCCAAATGTGGGAATCTCGACTGCATAATTTGTGGTAGTGGGGGACTGCGTTCGCGCTCTCCCCTGATTTAATGTTGAAGGAATTATTTTTATTTAATTATAATTTTTATATATAAACAAATAATTATTGCTGTCATTTGGAAAAGGTTCAAGTGTGTTCTACCAATTGTATGAAAGAATTGCGTGTGTTTAGCGCGACAAAACACAGCAAATCAGGAGTAGACTGGCGCGGTCCTTTGGCCAAGGTTGTGTTGTGAGCAAGCGCGTGATCGCTGCACGCGCGGTGTTTTGAGTCAGCCAGCGCAACAGCTAGCACGAAAACCACACGAAACACGTTTTCCAGCGGAATGGAGCGCAACTTTTTGAAAACTGGGGAAAATATCGCCGTAGTAGACGAGGGGGTTAAAAAAAATGGCGCTGGTCGTGGATGGAGGAAAAGGGCCGAGATGATAAACCTTTTGCCAGCTGGTGCAGAAAATTGAGAGAAGCTGGTGCTAGCTTCTGCGTACTGTGCTCCAGGAAGCTAATCTATGCTACGAGTGGCAAGAAAGTTTTTCGTCGCCACGAACTAGACAGTCGTCACATTGCAGCTGTCCGTTCTCTTCTTCACACAACTACGCTACCAGGAGCGACCACTACCAGTGAGACCCCTACTTCAATGACTGATCGCGTCTGTGATTCAAAAGTCCGCCTGTGTACCTTCATTGCAGAACATGATTTATCGTTTACCATTACTCAACCACTGGTACGACTTTGTAAAAGGGTTGCGGAAGACAGATTGGCACTCTCAAAATTATCACTTTCAAATCAGCAGGCAAGTTACACGAACACCCATGGCATAGCCTCGCATTTCAAGAAGTGCCTTTCAGATAAATTAAAAAACGGCACATTTTCCCTTAATGTTGATGAAGCTTCTACACAGTGTATGGACAAAATTATGAATATATTAATTCGATACTATGACGAAGATACTAACAGAGCAACGACTATACATTTAGCAAGCAGGAAAGTAAATATAGCAACTGCTTCTGTTCTAAAGAATGAATTGGACGATGTTTTGCTGTCGTATGGGTTTTCGTGGAATCAAGTCATCAGCATTTTGATGGATAACTGTGCTGTGATGAGAGGCAAGAAGACTGGATTGGAAACCCTGGCACGGAAGGAAAATCAGTTTCTTCTCGACATCTCCGGTGACACCGTGCATATCGTCTCCAATGCTGCAAAAGCCCTCATGAGTACATTTGGTTCAGAAATTGAAGAGCTTGTTTCTGATCTCTTTTATGACATTGAAAAGTCACCGAAACAAAAAGAGATTTTTGCGGAGTTTCAATCTCTTCTCCATCTTGCCCATAAGAGCTTGATCCGACCGATTGGGAGAAGGTTCCTACAAATGCTGGACGTGGCCAACAGACTTGGTGAGCTTCTGGATGCGCTTGTGGTTTTCTACTACCACGTCGTGGATAAAAATGAAGAATAAAAATACAGGTAATTAATTCATTTATTACGTAATTGTATTGTATTGTCCATTTAAATTGATTTTCATTAGCTTAAAAAAAAACCGGCACGAGGTTTTGACATTTCATTTAGCGTTATTTATTTTTAGTCCAAAGGAAACATGCATAAAACTAAAATGTTTATGTATAATTAACATACGAGGGGAGGGAGGATGAAGCCTCTGGCCTGCCCAATATGCGTGTATGTTTCATGCCCGACACCGTTGAACCACATCAAGTCCTGCTGCGCGCTGTAGTTTGGGACAGGTGTGGGAATCGAGCGGTTTCTGTCTAGACGGCCAGCTCCAGCACAAGATGACGCTATCTCACCAAAATACACTACCTGATGGGGTCGAGTGTCCTCGGTGAAATAGTGTGTTACACACTATAATACAGTCTCATAATATCATTTTGAGCATTTGTCCAAATGCGCGAATTGAAGACATCAGAGACAGATGCCGAGGAAAGAGCAGCGTCAAAGAATAAGCACTGGGCACATGTTGCGGACCAGCGGATCATCATGTTTTGTGGAAAAAAATATATGGGCTATATTATTTTTATTTATAATGCAGTGAGTAAACGAAATTACGCATTAGCATATATACTCTGTTTTTGCTTTGGACTAAAAACGGAAAAACATGATTTTGTTTTAAGAACTCAGTTTTATGGATTTGATATTTCTATACTTTTATTGAAACAAAAAAAACATTCAATGCTTTTATTTTTTTTATTTGGTCTAAAAGAATGAACAGACAGTTATGAGCCTGCATTTCACTATTTATCTTTTCAAAATGGGGATTAAAAGGTTAGGAATTTGTCATGTCAATTGAACACATGATGTATTGAAAAATAAATCAAATACATGAATTAAAATGTAACAGTTTTTGTTAAACAGAAACATTGAAAAATCTATTCACAGGCTATTGAGAATTATCAAATGGGCAGACAATAACACATTTGTGTGTGTGTATATGTGTGTGTGTGCTACAGAGAGCTTCTTAATCAGATCTTTGAGAGAAATAACCTAACACTTGAGGAAAAGGCAAGAGTAGAAGTTTTGCCGCATGAGCAGGCCATTGCATCCAGAACCCAGGCAAACCAGATAAGAAAGGCTCGAATTTCTGTGCTAGTTACAGAGTTTGAGAGAGTCACCATCATGATCAACTTATTCAGAGGTATCTTATAATATGAGTCAACTATGTAAAATTGTATTTAAGAGCGGTACATTCCTCTTTGCCTGTCTCATGAAATAGGTGATTTAGTAAGTGATAAAGAAATTTCAGTCTTATCTAAATTGTACGATATTTTAATAAAGTATATTCTGATTTATAGCCTATGTTAATAGGGTATATTTTGACACTGACTTTTCATGTTATTTTTCAGGCATCCTTCCAACCTTTCAGGGCTTCCTGAAAAGGCTGCAACATGAGAAGCCTATGGTCCACATGTTGCATGTTGAAATGGTGGCCCTTGTGCGAGAGCTTCTCAGCAAGTTTCTAAAACCAGACGCAATTCCACTGAGTGCCACAGAGCTCATTAATGTCAATGTGAACAGTACCGATTTGCAGCTTCCAAACAAAGGACTTTCTGTTGGACAGTTTTGTTATTCTTCCTTGAAAAGAGCTCGTCTGAATAAGAAAATATGGGTTGGCAACCTATACAAGTGCCTAAGGGATGGGTACATAAAATCAGCTGAGTTTCTACAAAAAAATCTACCTCTTAAAAACACTACCATTGCTTCACTCTCTGCTCTCACGCCAAGCCTTATTCAGTGTGAGTCTGTTAGCAGAGCTTTTGTATCACTAGGTGAAGCATTACCTAATGTTGTTTCCCCAGACGAGATAGGCAAACTGGAGAGTGTAGTAAGAGCCTACCAGATAGATGTACACTTGGTACCCCTTGCTCAGAGCTACGTTGAAGAGGAGAGCAGGGTGGATGTAGACTGGTGGAGCCACGTCGCGTCTCTTAAAAATCAAGACAGAGGTATAAGGTATCCTATTCTGATGAATTTGGTTAAGGCTCTACTTTCTGTATTCACTGGCCCCCTGGTGGAGGGATCCTTCAACCTAATGGATGACATCATTGAGGCTGACAGGTTCTCTTTGAATGTGGAAACCTATGAGGGCCTTGCAGTTATTAAGTCGGCAATGAAAGCCAGGGAGTGGACTGCCTCTTCTATGATCATAGAACAGCCTCTTAGGCGGTCCTGTCTGTCCTCTTACCACAAATACCAGTTGCACTTACAGACGAAAAAAAGTACAAAAGCATTAAAGCAAAAACAGGTGAGTGAGGCAGCTTTGCTGCAGTCAACAGAGATGACAAACAAACAAGTGGTTCAAAGGGCAAAAAAACCCTCTAAAGGCTGCAGCTCCTCTGCACCAGCTGCCTCCTCCTCTGGACCATGCAGTTTTTTCCCTCTATTTAATTGTTCAGACAAAGTAGCCTCCTCATTAAACCCTTCGTTTAACCCAACATGTTAACCCAACATGTTCATTTAACCCAACATGTTAAAAAGAAAGCATACAGATAATTCACACCCTAAACAAAAGAAAAAGAAATGAATATTTCAAACAGTACTGTTAGCATTTGTGTTTTGTAATATTTTACCAAATCAGACAAAATCTGTTGAAAGTTAACACAGGTGCTTTATGAAGACACACAGCACAAAGCTAATTTGCACTTTAATTTCATTTATTTGTGTTGAATGCTAAATGTTTAAGTAGAATTTAAAAGTTAAGGTTTATTATATATATATAAGGTTGAATCTGGAAGTGTTCTTGTTGCCTGATCCAGTGTTTTAGTTTTTGTATGTCATATCTGATGTCTAGTTTGGATGTTTAATCAGTTTACACATTTATAAAATGTTAGTAATAACATCAATAATAATTAAAAAAAGAAAATAGTATATTCACTTACTGTGATGTGGTATGTTTTTTTTTTTTTTTTTTTTTTACATTATCATCCAAATCTAAACTAGGGGTACTTGCAGAAAGGTCTTGGGAAGGTGAGGCTTTACATTTAAGTAACAATTCAATAGTCAGATGTATTTATTGCCAACAACTGATGTTTATGATAAACATCAGTTGTTGGCAATAAATAGATTTAAATTATATGTATGAGCGTATAAAGGCGATTATAAAAAACGCTTATTAGTGATCATTCTATGATTCATAGAAGTTCAGGCTCAGGAATTTTTTCAACTTTAACCCATGTGTCAGCTAGAGACTCCTAGATCTGTTAGTGATCTCTATTTCAGTGTGGAGGAAAATATGCCAGAGTATTAGAAATAGATCCTTTATTGTTCTAGTTTTAATATGTATGATTTGTGTCCTGCTGACAGGATTTTATAAGAACAAAATTCAGATCTATCTGTATTTGTAATATACAGGAAGTTAATCCACCTCTGAAATTGTCACAGTGAGGAATACAGCAATGTTTCAGGGTGATTGTAGATACATAGCGTACCAGGTTGTTTTTCTTGTGCTTTGAAGCAGCGCCACCTTCATTTCCCCTTTTTTTTCCCAGCCCTGGTTTTGTTCAGAGAATAGTGGGTTAGGGAGATCAGGCGAGACAAGTCGCCCAATTTTGATATTAAAAAGGGCTGTACTTACACTACCGTTCAAAAGTTTGGGGTCACATTGAAATGTCCTTATTTTTGAAGGAAAAGCACTGTACTTTTCAATGAAGATAACTTTAAACTAGTCTTAACTTTAAAGAAACACACGCTATACATTGCTAATGTGGTAAATGACAATTCTAGCTGCAAATGTCTGGTTTTTGGTGCAATATCTACATAGGTGTATAGAGGCCCATTCCCAGCAACTATCACTCCAGTGTTCTAATGGTACAATGTGTTTGCTCATTGGCTCAGAAGGCTAATTGATGATTAGAAAACCCTTGTGCAATCATGTTCACACATCTGAAAACAGTTTAGCTCGGTACAGAAGCTACAAAAACTGACCTTCCTTTGAGCAGATTGAGTTTCTGGAGCATCACATTTGTGGGGTCAATTAAACGCTCAAAATGGCCAGAAAAAGAGAACTTTCATCTGAAACTCGACAGTCTATTCTTGTTCTTAGAAATGAAGGCTATTCCATTCGAGAAATTGCTGAGAAATTGAAGATTTCCTACAACGGTGTGTACTACTCCCTTCAGAGGACAGCACAAACAGGCTCTAACCAGAGTAGAAAAAGAAGTGGGAGGCCGCGTTGCACAACTGAGCAAGAAGATAAGTACATTAGAGTCTCTAGTTTGAGAAACAGACGACTCACAGGTCCCCAACTGGCATCTTCATTAAATAGTACCCGCAAAACACCAGTGTCAACATCTACAGTGAAGAGGCGGCTGCGGGATTCTGGGCTTCAGGGCAGAGTGGCAAAGAAAAAGCCATATCTGAGACTGGCCAATAAAAGAAAAAGATTAAGATGGGCAAAAGAACACAGACATTGGAAAGAGGAAGACTGGAAAAAAGTGCTGTGGACGGATGAATCCAAGTTTGAGGTGTTTGGATCACAAAGAAGAACGTTTGTGAGACGCAGAACAACTGAAAAGATGCTGGAAGAATGCCTGACGCCATCTGTTAAGCATGGTGGAGGTAATGTGATGGTCTGGGTTGCTTTGGTGCTGGTAAAGTGGGAGATTTGTACAGGGTAAAAGGGATTCTGAATAAGGAAGGCTATCACTCCATTTTGCAACGCCATGCCATACCCAGTGGACAGCGCTTGATTGGAGCCAATTTCATCCTACAACAGGACAATGACCCAAAACACACCTCAAAATTGTGCAAGAACTATTTAGAGAAGAAGCAGGCAGCTGGTATTCTATCGGTAATGGAGTGGCCAGCGCAGTCACCAGATTTGAACCCCGTTGAGCTGTTGTGGGAGCAGCTTGACCGTATTTATATTATGGTACGCCAAGATAACCAACCTGAACCAATTCCAGTGAGGAATGAATTGGAGCTGCTTCTAGAAGCGTGGGGTGCAATTTCTCCAGATTACCTCAACAAATTAACAGCTAGTATGCCAAAGGTCTGCAATGCTGTAATTGCTGCAAATGGAGGATTCTTTGATGAAAGCAACAATACCAAGACGGATTCTGCATAATACCTGGCGTAGCGCAGCATCAACATTTTCATAGCAGATATAATTTCTCACAACTGATGTACTGTTTTCCTCTTTGGTACCAAATATTGTGTAGTGTTGGATTCTGTTAAGCTTTTGGACATTTTATAACTGGTTAAAGTGCAGCGTTTCCTTCTCTCCCTGCATTGTTTGCAAGTCACGTGACTTTAGCAGATATGTTTACATCAAGTCAAATCGCAGCCTTTGCGATTAGGAAATCGCATTTTACCAAATCGCGATTTAATTGCATATGTAATTATTTGTTCAGCCCTATTATGTAACACAACCCCCTGCAGGTAAGATATCCAAATACACCTGGTCTGTGATGTATGGTCTTGTGTGCGTTCATGAGTAAGTGCTGCTGAACTTATATTGGTTAGTTTAAAAACATTTCCTGCATTATATTGCTGTATCTTCCCTGGCTATTTTATTTATTTTTTTACTTCGCCTATTCAGCATCATGGCTGCAGGATGGTGGAGGGTCTACTGCGATCAAGTTTGTTTTGCCAAGAGGAACATCCTCTTCATTATTAAGTAATAGCTTTTATTTGCAAATAACTGAATTTGCATATTATTACTGGGTATGACAACGGGATCGGTACTACCTTAGATATCCTTTGTTAGCCTGCTGGCTAACGCCCTTTTGAGGTCTGTCTGGGCAGAGGCAAGAGTAGTTGGGATCAAATTAGTTTTAGGGTTGTGTTTTCACTGAATTGTTACTGAGTAATATTTTATCTGCTGTTTGTTTGGGTACAGACAGGCAGTCAGCCCGTGGGTTTAACCAGTGTTTTAAAGGATTTTTCCCGACTGAGAGTTTTTCTAAATCTTGTAATTTGAGTTACTCAATCCGACAGGACTTTCCTTTATTTTCTTTTTTTTAAATGTTTTTTTATCCCACTGTTTTTTCCCATTATTATCACCCCAGTGTTCCTGCCTGAGTACAGTCCTAGGTATTGCTCTCCCTCTGCCGACCGCAGGAGGGCCCCGCACTGAAGCTCAAGCCTCCTTCCTGCTTGAGGAGTGAGCGGGCCCATTTTTTCACCTGAGGGGGTGGGGTTCCCCCAGCTGGACGTATCGTGTGGAAGGATCACACTATTCCAGCCAGATCCTCTCCAACTCCTCAGGCGCCCCAGTCAGCCAGGAGGAGGCAGTATATAGCCCACAACTGGTGCATGTTTTTGTGAGAGTAGCTCACATTAACTACTCAAGGGAACACGGGGAGAACATGCAAACTCCACACAGAAAGGCCTTTTGCCAACCCCACCCAGGGTGTGGGTGCTGATAATATGGAGGAACAAACACAGCCTCAGCACCCACAGCGTCCCCGGCAGGAATCAAACCCAGGACCTTCTAGCTGTGAGGTGAGCTGCGCCACCGTGCTCCCCTTTTCTTTGTTTAATGTTTAATAAATGTATTAGTGGCTCCAAGCAACACCACGGGGGTTACCCATGAGCTGCATGCTTAGATTAGCCAACGTGTTTCGTTCAGGCTTGCATTTCATGAATAGACTGTTGATGATGTTCAAGATAGAGATCAGTTTAAAGTAGATTGTCTAAAAACAGAAAACTAATCTCATCAGCCATGTTTGAACCCGCCTTGATCTATCAAATACTGGAATTAGATTGTTTACTGCCGTGATCAATCTATGAATAGAAGTCATTTTCCAAGAGTTAATTACTTTGCATCCATTTAATTTTTAAAACAAAACATTTCTTAATCCAAAGAACAATCCAACAAATATTTTTCCTTACATTTTTTTTGGTTTGGATGGCAATCAATGGTGCTAATTAGTTAAGCTAATCATGATTAGTCAAATAATGTCCCTTTCATTCCAGCTTTGCAATACAAACCTTGGTCTTTAAATCTGATTCAGTACGAGATTTCTCTAGAACTGTGACATCAGAATTTATGGTTTCTATTTTATTGCATGTTTATCTATTCATTGTTCTTTTATTTAGGTGGTTATTAATTTATTTTAATCAGTAGTGTGTTTGTTTCTAGCTTGGGTGATTAAAATGTCTTTCTTATTTTTCTTCTGTAAATAAACTTGTATTTTGGAAAGTCACTGTTTGTCAATTTGTTCTGCATACATGGGTGGCAAGGTGCATGCTCAGCAAACGTCTAGAGCTCACTCCATCTTGTTTATTCACCTCAGCTTCATCTTGGCAGGTGCTAAACTATTACAGACTGAAATATTTGGCTATTAATATAGTTCCTGACTTGTCAGGTGGTGCCCTGTTTAAAATAATTTTCCATAAGTTATTAATCTTATTGATTGCATTAAGCAATCATTTAACTATTCATAGCCAAATAGCTGCATTCTTCAAATAAAGAATATCATGAATAAAATGGAAATGAAACTCCAATAGCAAGCTGCAGCCATATCCTCTTTATGAGCTTGTAACTTTAAAACTCTTATAATAAAGTAAAAACTTGCAGCAAAGAGATTCTCCTGACTCATATCAGACATGCTTGGAATAACAGCGGTTTCAGCATTTCAACTTTTCAGAATACCGCAATTTTGTTCGCTAAATATTCTCTACTTTTGAATTTCAAGGTAAGCCAGGTTCAGTCCTTTTCCTCAAAGTTTTCTTGGTTCGTAAAATCACATTTTTTTCTCCATTTTATTTTGAAACGAAGAGGAAAAATAAATCCACCATGAATGTTTTTTTATGTTCTCCATGAGACCCAATACTATTTTTTCCTCTGAACACTATGCAATTATATAAACAGTAGGCTACTTGAAAATAATGTTTTTTACGAGCGTTTCCGCATCATAAAACATTTAAAGATCATACGGTCTGAGGGAGAAATTAAAATAATGAAGTCAATCGTCCTTCTTTAATTTTTCTCATGTCTCTTTAACGTTTCCATTGTATTTCAGGGATAAATCGTTGCTTTTGAATTGTTTTATGGCATTTTAAGATTTATTCTGACCTTTCTCTGACGGCTGTCAAGCTCTGTAAAACATAGATAAAACCAGGTTAAGTTCTGAGAAACTTGCCGATTCTATATTTAAAATGCAGTATACAATATTGGTATACAATATTAGATCTATAAGATGTGTATGGAGCTAGTTTCCGAGAAATCTGATTGTTTTGCTATCATCTGTAGTTCTTTAAAGTAACACCAAGTAACAGAAAAGCCCCAGATATAAACAGGGTAAAGATTAAGCTGAGGATCTCGGTTGAGCGGACCCCAGGACAATATCATCAAGCCGAAGCTGATCCGCAGTAGGAGGAGCAACACACTGAAGCATCAATCTGCCTCCAAAGCGGCCAACTCCAACCAGCAATTAGTGCCGCGCATGCGCAACACCTGCGCACCCAGAGCGGCTAGGGAGAAAACGCCATCTCA
This sequence comes from Apricaphanius iberus, assembly GCA_028564705.1. Taxonomy (NCBI): domain Eukaryota; kingdom Metazoa; phylum Chordata; class Actinopteri; order Cyprinodontiformes; family Aphaniidae; genus Apricaphanius; species Apricaphanius iberus. The sequence continues at coordinate 1,553 of JAPXFQ010002463.1, read as the reverse complement.
GCGCGTTACCCAAGCAGGTGCAGTATTTGTAAGAAATATGCTGATTGGAGGAGAGAGAGAGAGAAAGAGACCTGTGAGTCTCTCTGGTTTATTGACATTTACAAGTTCACCTGTGGAGATAAAGGAGAGAAATTAGTGACCAAAGCAGTTCAGAAAGCTTACATTCAAAGCCTCGGTCAGGCCTGAATAAACGTCATCTGGACGTCAACCTGCCTGCATCTCGTGGTTAACGGCTTTGATGTAGCCGAGACTTAGTGACGTAGTTCTTTTTGGTTCTATTCCTTTTGAAGCGAGTCTGAGAACAGGAAATCTACCAAGAAAAAAATATCAAAAAGAAAGTGCTCAGCAAAAGGACCATGATGACGTCAAGATTTGACGTCAATCTGCGGCCTCACCGAGGCCTTGAATGCAAGCTCTCTGGGCTTATTGGGTTGACCGTTGTCTCTTTGCTGGTTCGTGTCCTCCTCACTGAACCTTCAAAGCTACATGTCCACGGAGGGGACATTATTATAAAGAGACAACGTTTACACTGGTCATGTCAGTGTTGTCTCTTTTCTGGCTCGTATCCTCCGCGCGAGACTTCAAAGCTACATGTCCACGGAGGGGCATCTTTATACAAAGAGAAAATTAATGTATTGGTCCGTTCATGTCAAATATCAATTAAAGCTGCAAGCAGTGTCGGTCGTTTGCTCCTCACTGCTGCTGCGGTTTCTTTCCAGACCGAACAGGTTTTACGTCCTGAAGCAGAGAACAAGGAGAAAATAGTTATGTCTACAATATCAAATTTATCTGTAAAGCCTTATAGTGTATTTGCAATCACGTCTATAAGCGGAGAGCAAGAAAAAATATCAAAAAGGAAGTGATTCAGAGAAGGACCATGATGACGTCAAGGGTTGACGTCAATCTGTGGCCTGACCGAGGCTTTGAATGTAGTCTCTCTGAACTGCTTTGGTCACTAATTTCTCTCCTTTATCTCCACAGGTGAACTTGTAAATGTCAATAAACCAGAGAGACTCACAGGTCTCTCTCTCTCTCCTCCAATCAGCATATTTCTTGCAAATATTGCTCCTGCTTTGCGCTGAGATGTTTTCTTTCTCCACAGCCACTCTGAGTAAGCATCTGTTGCGCATGCGCTGCACTGATTGCTGGGCGGATTGGAGTTTCATTATATGATTTTCAAGATGACGTAAGTTTAACTTTAGGCTAAACTTTACATCTACAATTTCCCACTGATATGTAAAACCATAATTTAATAAATCTATATATTTAAAAATGTATCAAATTCATTGCAAATGATCTTTTTTTTCTCATGGCTCCTCAAAGGTCAGCAGGGGTCGCCATCATGTTGAAAAATGTTCGAGGTATATTTATTTCACATGAATATGATGATGTTGGCTATTGGCTAATATTAGTCATAAACGTAGATAATCCAATCTTTATACTAGTAAATATATGTGGATATAATAACTCAAATATTACATTACTGGAAGAATTGGGTTCAAATTTAGACCACCTAATGGTTAATCATTCGACAAATAACGTCCTAATTGGAG
>JAPXFQ010002461.1:1200000-1712168 GCA_028564705.1 Apricaphanius iberus | reverse complement strand
CTTCAATTTTAAGAAAAAACTCCAAAAAGTGCGCCGAACAAATCGTTCCCATTCGAAAACCGTACAAGGTATCGGAAAAATTCTTGAAGTGTGAGCGGGATTTATCATTTCTCTTCGTTCATGCCAAAGCAGAAGTCTCTACCTTATTCACAGTCCGAGAGGGAACGAGAGAAAAATGACTAAGAACATCTCTCTGGCTGAGATAATCCTGACCAGCCACAATGATAAACTATAGGCGAAAAGCCCTAAAACTGGGTTCCACTTTGAGCGATCTAGAGCTCGCTGAGAGAAAACCGTGCGACATAGGAAAATTTTGAAATGATCCTGAGAACCACAAAGGGCGGCTCTATTTCATGACCGAAAATCATGTCACTAGTGCGAAATATGTGGCCGTGACGTCGAGTTAAATTTTTATGAGGACCTTCCAAAAGTTCATCACTCCACACTCTGCTTAACGAGCTGCTCCACTCTAAAAATCTCGATTTGGGGCAAACTTTGGGTCGAACAAAGTCAAATTGTGACAAAACCGTAACAGCTATCGACATGCGGTCTTCAATGCTGAACACAGCACGGACGTGGCTAAAATCTGCATTTCGAATGGTGTTGCTAAGTTATTGTATGGCTACACAGTAAATCTTCAAAAATAGTGGATTTTTCATGATTTTGGGCCGTTTTTCCATTCATTTCCAATGGGTGTTTTTGGGGGTGGTTCTTCGCTAATTACGTTGCCATGGTAACTCCAATCGCCAATAAAAGTAATAGCACACCTCACACGATCGAGCCGGTCGTTTTGATGTATATATTGTGGGGGTGCACGCTACGGTACGACCCGCATTAACGGTGAAAGAATAAAGAGTCCGTTTAGAAGTGAATAGTAATAAGGGACTGCCCATGCAATTGCATGGAGGCAGTGCCACTACATTGCTTTGCTAAATGGATATTGCACTGCCTCCATGCATTGCCATTGGGCCGTCCGCTTAATAATATTCCGTTAAAGTGAATATTAATAAGGGACTGCCCTTGCAATTGCATGGAGGCAGTGCAATACATTGCTTTGCATTGGATTTGCACTGCCTCCATGCATTGCATTGGGCCGTCCCTTAATAAGAGTCCGTTTAGAAGTGGGAGTGAAGAATAATAAGGGACTGCCCATGCAATTGCATGGAGGCAGTGCAATACATTGCTTTGCAATGGATTTGCACTGCCTCCATGCATTGCATTGGGCCGTCCCTTAATAAGAGTCCGTTTAGAAGTGAATAGTAATAAGGGACTGCCCATGCAATTGCATGGAGGCAGTGCAATACATTGCTTTGCAATGGATTTGCACTGCCTCCATGCATTGCATTGGGCCGTCCCTTAATAAGAGTCCAGTTTAGGAGTGAAGAATAATAAGGGACTGCCCATGCAATTGCATGGAGGCAGTGCAATACATTGCTTTGCAATGGATTTGCACTGCCTCCATGCATTGCATTGGGCCGTCCCTTAATAAATAATTAGTGATAAAGCAGACATATGACATGTGCTTAGCGTAGTCAAATTACCATCACCACTGTTAATGTTGCAGCTATCAAGTAATACAACAGCCTCTTCAGCCAGGAGCTTAATCAAAACTACTGAATGACCCTTACAGAAAGATCCTTCCTGTCCAAAGCCATTTAACATCTAAAGTAAGAGTAGACATCAAATTCTGACAAAATAAGTATTTTATTGCAATAATAAGAATAAGCTGCAGTTTTGTTGTTGCGACACCTGCACCTTGACATCCTGCTGGTGCGGATCTGTCTATAAAAGGATCAGAATCTTGGGTGACCAACTGTCCTCTTTTCCAAGGAAATTTCCTCTTTTCACATTCTTTTTACGGATCAATGAATATTTTTTTTTTTTACGACATAAAGAAGGAACACATTGAATATTGTGATTTCAAAAGTATTTTAAAAAAAACAGAGTATTTGTTGAAGTGTTTCAGGAATTAGTCAAGTGTCCTCTTTTTTTGGAAGTCAAAATATGGTCACCCTACAGAATCAGCCTTGAAGCAGCAGTTCGGGCAGTAGAGGACGTCATATGAGAGAATCTGGACATTTTCATCAATCTGTGAATATCCCTGGATACCTAGGAGAGAAAATTGCTGTACTGCTGATGTTTTTAGCAGCTAACAAGCTAAGTAGCTGACAGAGGCTACTGTCTGTGTTTGCCATCAGCCAAAACGGGCTTCCCTTTAAGAAGCTCAAACAACACTAGTGTACTGCAGTGGAAAGCAGCTTCTACTTTGTGAATTTTACATTACACCTGCTTCTCATTTTATTTAATACAACTCTCTAGAACGTTAGAGCTACGTTTGCGGCTCACTGCTGTTAAAGCCTTTCTAAGCTGCAGCAGAGCCTGATTGCCACAACTGCGCGTGTCCGTGAGGGCCAGAAAGGGAGCAGATAAAGGGACAGCAATCATAATGGAGCATTCAGACCGCACGCTTTGTCAGCGTCAAACAACGCTCATAAAGCGACTAGTTCGACGCATATGCACAGTAGATACATTTTTAAGATGAAGCTTGCAAAGCTTCTAGGCGGGCCTTTCTCTGGCGGATGTTTTGAACACTTGCGGATTGTAGTTGGCTAGGCAGCGTCGACGTCGGGCAACATCACTACAGTGATACGTTCTGATTGGTTGCAGTGCTGCGTCGAGAGCGTTAAGACAGTCAAAAGTTCAGCTAGCTGAGCTTCTGCATTGGTGGCGTTTGGTGCTTTGAAGCTTGAAAACTCGACCGAGCCAAAGCAAACAATGCGCCGCAGAAACTTTGACGCTCCTCTGACGACCTCAAACATAGACTTAACATGTAATCTTGCCGCTGCTGACGCTGCCGTTTGGGGCGGTGAGAACGCACCATAAGAGAAAAACAAAGGTTTAGAAAATAAATGATAAAGTCAATTACAAAATTTTTCCTCGACAGTCTTACTTGTCAACATTGTAGTGACGAGTCAACTAATTGTGGCAGCCCTAATTTCTTTTAATAAAAACAGGTTTTATTAAAGTTTTATGACTCTGTCTCTGTTTTATTGGTTTCTTTTTAACGTGGTATAACAGACCAGCTAGGAAAATTATCTTAACATAAAATAAGAATACTAAGAAAACTAATTTAGCTTGAAAAGTAAAATAGGTTCTAAATTAGTTTAGATGATTTTTAGTTGTTCAACAGTTTCTATTCAGAAATGCACATTCTAAAAAAAATCAACATGAATAATTATTAATGCAGATTGTTACACACGTCCATTGGATCTATTTAAATCCAAAAATTTGAAATGCATCACATAAACATCTTATCATCCAGGCATCATTGACAGGAGGTCCAGAACTTTTTGTTCCCGTTTCCTGCTTAGTTCTGCGTGATATCGAAGCAATCCTGGCTCCCTGGCTGAGGTGTTTCCCTTTAAGAGACTTCCCATGCCTTTAGGAACCCCTCCTTTGCTCTCCCAAGCATACACGTGCACCCACTCACCCTTCATCTCACAGCAGTCCTTGGCGACCCTCTGGTCGGCCTTGATTGGTAGCTGGAGCAAGGACTTCAGGTTGGTCATGGAGGTCAGGTGTCCGCCTTGGGGACCACTTCCAGCCGGGTTGGTGGCCCCAAACTGCGGGCTTGTGGCCCCTGCAGGGAGTTCCGGCGGCAGGAGCTGCGTGAGAGGCCTAGACATAACTTCTAGGGCGAAGGAGGAGGAGGAGAAGGGGGTAGCTGGAGGGAGGAGGAGTAGAGCAACCTGCAGAGTTGGAGCTCAAGATCAAAATAATCCACTCAGAGATTATAGTTAACGCGAATGCCGTAAGGAAAAAAAGGGTGCCCAGACAGGTGAGGCGTGTGTGAGCTCTCCAGTTGAAACCCTGCTTTCTCCTCAGCTCATTTAAAATGTGCCAAAATAAATTAGAAATAAAAAAACAGAGGGGGGGTTTATGTCCAAAATGGCAGCATAGTGAGCAGGTTTAATTCATTCCTCAGGAGTTGCTGTCACTGCTTTCCTCTCGAAACAAACAGCGCCGCACTGATCCAAGTCCTCTTTGAGCGTTTGGAAATAAAACCGGTCCAGTTTGGCTGCCAGCTCGACAGATCGCACAAAATAAAACCAAATAAAAAATCCCTCCTGATAGCAGCACTAAACAGTAATAATAAAAGCATAAAAGAAAGCGGCTGACTGTAGTCCCGTGCACTGAGCGAGAGAAAGATGATTAGAATCAGCCGAATATGAAGAATTGGCGGTGAGAAGTCTCCGGGGCGGAATAAGCCATCAATTTTGAGGTTGGAAGATCGAAATGGTCTGATGAAAGAAATAAAGAGAAATGAAGAGATTTCCCCCCCAAAAGAAAAAAATAATAAAATCCAGTAGTGGTGAGAGCCAGCTAGATGATGTCTCTTATTTTCCTCTCTCTCGCGCGCTCCCTCCCTCTCTCACCTTCACGCGAGCACACACACTCGCGCATTTTTTCCTCGGTTTTTGCTTTTCTCCCTCCGCCTGTCAGCTGGAACCAACACGGGCAGCTCGCGTCACGTCACCGCTCACGGGGGAAAGGCGCTCGGAGGCGTGGATCGTTTGCATACATTGGTCACGCCCACAACCCAAAGGCACACCCCCAAATGTACCTAAAATCTAATGCTGTGCCTTCACGTACACGGGTAAGGTGGTAAAAATTAGTTTTTACCTGTTAAGGCGTAAATAATTGTTTTGCTATATTTTCTTTTTCGAAATATTTCTTTAGACTTTTTCTCTAATGTGTTGATAAAGGATTAGGTGAGAAATAGACTTGCATATTCTTACTTGACTAAACAAATCTTGGCATATTTTATTTACCCTATTAATTTTTTACTGCACAAAAACAAAAAAACTTCACAACTCATATTATTGCTGTAAATCAGTAAAATTGGCTTACCTAAATACACTAACAAAAGTTAAAAATTTACCTTGGGCCCTGAGAACTTCAGGGAGGGGTCTCCTGGTGGTTCCCAGAGTCAACAATAAACACGGTGATGCTGCATTTCAGTTTCCGGCAGCTAAAATATGGAACAGTCTTCATGAGGATAAGCCTCAACTCTAACAATGTTTAAATCCAGGCTAAAAACAGTTCTTTTTACCCGTGCATATGACAATTGAACGTATTTTATCTGCACTCTTGCTTTTTATTGTAATTAATATTTTTTTAAGTTAATGTTTTTTTCTGTTTATCTGTTTTCTTAATTTATACAACTGTGAAGCACCTTGAATTGCCTTGTGTATGAATTGTGCTCTATAAATAAACTTGCCTTATCATAGCCTTGGCAATAACGTGATCTCTTTTTGTGAATGATGTAAAAATTTCACCTGCGCTTTGAACGTTTTGTGGAGACATTTAGAAATTGTGTGCAATGATGAATATCTAAAAGCTTTATTTTATTTATTTTTTTGTAACTAAATTATTTTGAATTTAGTTACATGACAGTGATTCTTTTTTTATGTACAAAGACGTACAGGATAATAAATGCAATTCAGTATTCACAGATTTTTCTGTGGAGCAAAACTGCAAATTAATTGCATGAATTATGCCTATCCATTGATCATTATGTAGAGTAGCCTAAATATAAAATATTCTAAAGAAAATGCAAGTGCCATTCATTTTCATTAGCGCTGACTGGAAAAGAGCTGAGCTAATAAGGAAGACTGTGGACGTTAGCTTCTGTAGTAGTGTGAAGATGGTTTCCACTTTTCATATTTATGAAAATTTGGTGTTTGAGACATTAAACTAGACAGGTGTTTTTAGAGCGTCTCCAGTATTAATGGATTTTAGTTATTTGTGGGCGGTTTGGGTCCCTAACCCTGTCAATAGCTATTGAATAATAACTGCAAACCATGCATGCCTGTTTTATATAATATTTCTCTGGTAGGTAAATTATCTGGCACAATTTTTAAACATAGGCAAAAAATAATAATAATAATTAAATGTAAAAAAGTTCAGGAAAAATATTTAAACATCTTTGACATTCTTTAAGAACTTCAGCAATATTAAGTTTAATTATAGGCTGAAACTTAAAATATCAGTTATTCTTTCCGCTTCTTTTTCAGTTGTTTCTTTTTAACGGCAAACATTTTTTCCCCAGGTTCATTGAATGCAACACAATAAGCATGGCCCCTCCTTGATGTTCTAGCCAATAGTGAGTGTTTGCTGGGATGGTGGTTCTCCAGACATCGTCCCTCTGACATGTTTCACTCCGCCTCTCTACTCTTTTCTCACGCTGTCAAGTAAACACCAGAGCACAAAGCCGAGACAAACATCGCAGACTGAGAATATATCTCATAATATATTGTGAATAAGCCTCATAGCGATGACTTTTATTCTTCGGTGACTTTAAGTGACTATTTGTATCCACAATGAATAGAAAAGGAAACATGGTCACTCCACATAAGAGGAATAATAGTCTGTCACATATAATGCAGTTATTAAGGTTGTGTTTAACAGTAAAAAAAAAAAGTTAAAGCCCGTTCAATCAAAAGAAAAAATGAGTTTTTAGCGGAAAGATGTGTTGCTGCTTGCCTCTCGCGCTTTCAACTCTGAACAATCACATGTTTATCGCACGCGCCCCGGAGTTGCCTACTGGGTACAGCGCCGCACGGCAATTGGTGGAATCTGGGTCACTCGCCGATCTCGGTTCCCCATTGGTTGAAAACAGCTCAGCGTCTCCGCCTCAAGATCCTCCTCCTTGTTCTAGCCACGTGAGGTTTGTTTAGTTTTTCACTTCTGGACCCTCAATTAAAGCTCCCATTTACACGCTTGTTTAAATCTTTTTAAACCCTTTAGTTAAAGGAGCTAAACAATAAGAAATGATCCTATTTTATGACATTAAAAAAAAATAGAAAGTAGTCCCAAATGTAGGGAAAAAACACCAACTAAAATGTTTTATTTTAAACTTAAGCCACTTTAGATCCTTCAAAGAAAAAATAATCTTAAATTCAGTGTTGTGTAGCACAGTAATAATTACTAGTAATCTCCCGTTTCAGGTCACACAGCATCATGATGTGATAAAATAACTTGGCCAAGTTCCTTTTTTTTTTTTTTACTTGCCCATTCTTGTGTGACTGGAAAACTTTAAACCCATTCTAGGAATTTCCATTCTAACAGACCAGCTGCTGCACCTGTTTTATGGGTCCTGGTGTCAAATTATATTACTGTTACACACAGTATACATAGCAAAAGAAAGTAAAATAATAACCAGGCCAGAAATAGTCTGCATTAGACAAACACCAAAGTATATTTAAGCACAAATACATTAACAGCTTGACTAAACTGTCTGAGCTAACCTTCCCAAGAGGTTTCAAATTAAAATTCCATTTACTTATTGTAAGAGTATAGAAAACGGCACCATCTAGTGGCTGATTGTTGGTAAAGCAGTACAACATCTTTTATTACAGTTATTGCATGTTTCAGTTACATGATGGTGCAGTTAGCATTGCTGCCTTGCAGCAAGGCGGTCCTGGATTTGCATCCCTGTCTGTAGAGAGTGGGTGTTCTTCCTGTGCATCTAGGGTTCTTTCCAGGTATTCAGGCCATCCCCAAAAACATGACCCTTAGCTTAGTCTCTGAAATGCAGTTTTGGTGACCTATCAGATAAAAGATAGAATGGGCACCAATTTAAAGATATTCTGAAATGACACTGGTAAATACTATGGGAAATGCAGTAAAATTTACAGATTATAAAATGTGAAAACTACTGTTCTTTGCAAAAAATAATCATACCAGAATAACTTTTCATAGGAAGTGACATTTCAGGTTTTTATTCAAGGGTTTTCAACAACTCACTTTTAGGCAAAGGATAGTAATTTAGTCATATTACATGTTTTAGTTTTACAGGAAAAAAAAAAGAATAAGCACTTCTGGACAGGACCTAAATATAAACTATGTGTACACGCTTCTGTTACAAAAATGGAGCCAAACTGTGGCAATGAGAGCGCATGTAATCAGGGTTCCAGGAAAAAAGGATCACATTGATACATATAGTCAACGTTTTACAAACGTCTCAATTCGTTCCCTCCAACACCTACAATAGCAACAATAAGATAAATGAAAACTGGGCGTAAAAAACAGCAAATAATATTAATATATATAATAAAATATAATACTAATTGTACAGTACAGTCGTTATTTCCATTGTCCTTTTCATATCCTGAACGACTTAAAAGTTTAAGTCGTGTTTGCGTTTCACTCACACGTTTAAAAAAAAAAGTAATAAAGTAGTGTACAGTATAAAAACGAGGTTGACCAAACTTGTGTTTCAGCTCCTTTTCAGTAAATCATCAAAACATCAAGCTGTGCCACTTTTATGAGCTACTTTGTATTAAATCCTAAAAAAGATCAATTTGTGTTGTGGGGAAAAATCTCGGCATAACAAGTGAGTCTGTTCAGTGTAATAAACAGAACAATAAATGACTATACGGTTTAATGGTGAATAATGTGGAAAAAATAAAACTAATACTTCAGCCCTATAAGCATCCATTTCTTTTTGATGCACAAACACGGTAAAAGGGGTTTAGAACAAGAAAAACATGATGAAAAGTTGGCGACCGATTTCAAAGAGATGCTACAAAAGAAAACAGGATCTTTAGTTCCTTTACCTTTAAGGAACAGGAGGTTTGAGTGGTTTTGATTTTAGGCCTTTAGAAGTCCAAGTCATTTTATTAACCACCTCTGCTGTAGAACTGGGACTGTTTACAGGTTTGTCCAGGTAAGGGTGGTTAGGGATATTTCGGTAGTTGAACTAAACCTTCCCCCTTTTTTTTCCACCCTCATTTTGTTAAAAACGTGCTAAGATCTTGGATTATTTATTAAAATATAAACATCAAAAAACAATCTAGTCTAAAAAAAGAACAGTTTATGTTTACTGACTGTACTCAGTCAGAACCGATGATCTCTCAGGCTGGGGCAGAACTGGAATAGTCAGCGCAAGTGGAGAGGGGTCACTAACCAACGGTGATCTCATCCTCATCAGTTCCCAGTTTTCAGCCACGCCGCCAGAGCTCGCACCGCGGCAGGAGAACCTGTGGCGGGCCAGGAGACAGGGGTTCCAGAAGGGGTGTTGGCATTTTTGGCACTGGAATGCAGCTTGCTTGAGATGCCGGCCTCTGTGTTTCAGGGCCTTGTGTAATGAGGTGGTGCGCCGGCCGCACACCTGGCACCGCAGGCGGGCGTGGCGGCCTGAGTTCCTCGGTGGGTGTCTGACGGCGTGGTGCACCAGCAGGGAGCCCTGTTTGGCGTATGTGGCACTGGGGCAGATGGGGCAAGGGAAGCGTTTGAGGGGGACATCCATAGATGTGAGTCCTGTGACTCTGACAGCACCCCCACACCATGACTTTACTTTCATCACTCCCCCCTTCATCCTCAGCTGGGCCAGGAGCTTTTTCCTGTTGATGTGCGCTTGCAGCCTACCCTTCTTCCTCCTCAGAATCATCAACTTCCTGCGGGTGTCTTTACTCAAGGGGACCCCCACCAGCTTCCCATCTCTCATGATGCTGTGAATTACGATGCGCCGTTTTTTCTTTCGGTGCTTTCTTGTCTGTCCATGCCGCTTTTGGAAGTTTTTTGGATGGTACTGAAAAGGGTGCTGCAACTGTTGCTCTTGTGGTTGCTGCTGCTGCTGTTGTTGTTGTTGCTGCTGCTGTTGTTGCTGCTGCTGCTGCTGCTGTTGTTGCTCAGTAACTCCTTGTGGGATGTGGGACGATCCAGCGTAGTTGGAACCTGAGCCAGAATCATAAAACAGTGGAGAGTATCCAGAGGGTTGAGACTGGTTGACGCGTTGACCATTGCGGTCAATGCCGTGTTGTGACAACTTGTGCCGCACCAGGCTGTTGGAGTAGGCGAAGGCTTTGCCACATACTTCACAGCGAAAAGACTTCTCCAGTCCCACCCCACCACCGTGGACAGTCTGCTGATGTGCCGTCAAGTGGAAATAGTGTCGGAACGACTTCCAACAAACTGTGCACGTGTAAAGTCGCTGAGAGGGGGTGCCGGACGTTGGAGATTTCTCTTCTTGGGAGCAGGAAGAGAAGTAATCGGAATTTCCAGAGTTGGCAACTTGACCAATTGCAGCAGCAGCGGCGGCTCCACCTTTTATTCTCCGCCCCGTGTTGTCAATTTCCCCTTTTCTGTGCAGTTTCCCATGCCGAACAAGGCTCTGTGCATAGGCAAACAACTTCCCACAAAGATTGCATTTGTAGTTCTTTTGACCGGAGTGTACAGTCAGATGCTTAGTGAGGTGGAAAGGTTCTCGGAACATTTTGCCACACACTTCGCAAGCATGAGGCTTCTCTCCCGTGTGAACCCTGTTGTGGCGCCTCAGAGTCTCAGCCCTTCTAAAACGCTTGCCGCAGATCTGACAGCCATACGGCCTCTCTGAGCCGTCCCCTGGAGGCGCCGGGCTCCTCCTCCTCCGCACAATGGTGTTTGGGTCCCTTTTTTCTCTTGGTTTTCGTGGCCTCCTGGGCTTTGTGTGGGGCAAGCTTGGATGGGTCAAAGGAATGGTAGAACCATTTAGGCTAGTTGATGATGGTCCACCCATGTTACCAAACCCCAACCCCCCCAGCAGACCTCCAATGATGTCTCTCCTTTCTCCTTCTCGACTTTCCGAGTTGATGTCACAAGAGGCAGCGGCAGCAGCAGCAATAGCTGACATTGCACTGCTAGTGACCTCATCTTCTGAATCATCCAACAAGGAGGACAACGGAAGGTGGGGCTGTTGCTGCGGTTGTTGTGGATGGTGGTGATGTTGCTGCTGGCTCTGAGGATGGGGATGAAGAGTTGGTGCTAAAGGGGCTTTACGGAGAGTTTGGCTGGTCATGTCATTGCCTATAGTACTCTCTGGGGAATAAAGGGTGGAAGACTGTGAACGCCTGTAGTCATCAACACCACTGTTGTATGGCGTCTGGCTCTGGTATCGATTTCTGGAATAGTCAGTTGCATACTTGTCATCTGTCATGCTGGCCCCATCATTTGAAATTCTTACCCCACCCTCTCCACTATTTCCTATTTTACTGCTGCTTGGGTTGGACGTTGTATTCCCTGTACTGTCGGCGCGTTTTTTTGAGCTGCGGGGAGGTTTACCACAAGCGCCTGAAGCAGCGTGGTTGAGCAGAGAGGTGCTTTCACGGAAACAACGCCCGCATGCCGGGCAGCGAAATGGCTTCTCGTCGTGGATCTTTTCGTGTCTCGTGAGCGACTCCCGGCGGTTGAAGGACTTGCTGCAGATGCTGCAGACAAAAGGCCGATTTTCTGAGTGGGTGACACTATGCTGGATAAGGTGACCTCTCTTTTTGAACCTCTTCCCACACTCACCACAGCAGAATATCCTCTCAGGGCTTGGAGAGGTACAGTCCGACTTCCTGCTTTGGCTTTCTGGTGTCAAGCCGTGGCTCCGGAGATGCCTTCGAAGGCTGGAGAGGTGAGTGAAGGTTTTACCACATTCACCGCAGTGGTACAGGGGCTCCGGTTCGGGTTGCCCGGATGAGCTGTTATGACCTTCTTGTGGTTTGTGTTGTTGCTGGTTGCCATTGGCTACTAGCACAGAAGTGGAGCTTGAGGATGTGGAGGCTGATGAAGATGATGAGACAGAGGAAGATGACTGTTGCAGAGAGGAAGACGAGAGGAGAGATGAGTGCTGTGTCTCACTTCCAATGCCACTTAGCCCAACTCCCCCGGATCCCCCTCCCACGAGGCCTGTAGAGGAGCTCTGAGCATGCCCACTTGAGCTGCTGTTATGACAGGTAGCTACACTGCTGCTGGTGTGGCTGTGACCGCTCTGACTGTGGCTGCTACTTTCAGATTTTCTCTGGGGCAGGTACCCCGCCATCGCCTTCTTCCTCCTGCTACCCCCACTTGAAGCCGATGCAGATGAGCTGTCTCCTGATTTAGTTGCATCTTCTTTAGATAGAGACAGGTGCAAGGGGAGGGGGAGGGGAAGGCCCGCCTCCTGCTGCATTAATGACGCTATCTGGTTTGAGGAAAGCACTGGAATGCTTTGGAAATCAAAGCCACTCAGCGGGGCAGGCTGAGGGGCTGGGTGGAGGGGGTGCGGGTGGTGAGTGTGGCTATGTGGATGAGATAAGGCATGAGGAGTCAGCTGCTGTTGTTGCTGTTGGGTTTGGGGAGCAGTGTGGCTGTGAGAGGAGTGGAGAGCAGGGGGAGGGGCCAGCGCTGAGTTGGATTCAGTTGCCCCCTGGCTAAGGCCCAAGCCCAAGTGGTTGTGAGTTCCCTGCTGGACAAGGAACTGTTCCAGGCTACTATTTGTTGGGACACCAGACAGAAAGTACTGATTGGCAGCGAGCATGCAGCTGAACTGTTGGTGGAGGCTTCTGGGATCCGACTGGCCGACCAGGGGGACAGCAGTGCTGCCAGAAGGGTTGTTGGAGGCTGAAGCAGAGGTGGAGGGAGAAGGTGAAGATGAAGATGGACCAGGTGAGGGTTGAGGAACAGAGAGACCTGGATGCAGCGGAGGAGGGGGCGGTGCAGTCGTGACTCCGATAACCCCCGCAGCCCCCCCACCGCTGCTTCCACTGAAGTCAAAACGCCCCATCCCCGAGTGGAGCTGCTCCTGAGCAAGAGCTGCCTCGGCTGGATGAAAAGGCCGCAAAAACTGGGGATATCCGGACGACGAACTCCCACTGCCGCTACTGCTGCTAATCTTACTTGACTTTCTGGAGCCGTGGGACGATGACGACGACTGGCTTTGGTGGGAGATGGATGGAGGGGCGGCGCTCATTTTGGCAAATAACGATGAGGAGTCAGTGAAGGCATTGCTTCGAGAGCTCTGGAGGGATCCCAGCCCAAGACCAGATAGCAGACTTCCAGAGGTGTCAGCAGAGGACTGGTGCTGCTGCTGGAGCTGCTGCTGATGTTGCAGTTGGACTTGCTGCTGGTGGCTCAGTTGGCGATCCAACCCAAGGCCTTTAAACTGATGGGCCTGGTGTCCACTTAGCATCTCTAAGATGTCCATGGGGTACTTGCTGAACTGAAACATCTCCTTAAATGGCAGAAACAAAATATCCAGATGGCAGAGCTACCCCTTGCAGTAATTCTATAAAACCAGCAGAGCCCTTAGTGACCTCTGGGATAGTCCGGCTTCAGTTTGAGTCCCAAACTTTGACAGGGCCACTTTAGTCCATCAACAGTTAATGCTTGATTAGCTCTCATAAATGTTCCACTAAACTTATTTTTATTAAGGAGTGAAGCCTTTAAGTGCTTCAGGTGGGAGGGTACATAAATAGGATATTTACTAAATTACATAAAAGTCTGTAGTGTGTTCTTAAAGTGTTCCATTTCTTTCAGCTCAAATCAGGCCAGGCGTCTCCACAAAGTGGAGTGTGTTTGATTTTTCAGAAGAGGATCAACCATCTCTTCAACAGCTTTCCGTCCTCATATGGAGACCTCTGGGTAGCCTGAAGAAAATCAGAAAATATATATATATAAGTGATTCTGCGCTTTGATTCTAATCAGACAAACCATGCACTAAAGTCATGGTGCATTTCTTGAAGTTTGTGACTAAAGCTTAAAACATAATGGCTCAATAATACATCAGCAATAGTTCAGACAGCTAAGATAACAAGCTTACCAATATTAACATTTATGGCCTACACAAGCATTTTTGCAGGTATTTAATTAAAATTATAATGAATCTACTGCATAATGTTGACATGTATAGTTTTTTTCTCAGTGAAAAAACATAAATATAAAGGTTTCACATGTCAAAGTATATTACAGAGCTTTGTATTGGTATATGCATGTGTGCACATTTGTGTAAGTGCGTTGAGTGGTCAATATGGCTACAAAAGCATTATGTAAGTTCAGTCAATTTCCCAAGTAGTAAAAAGGTGTTAAAGCAACACTTAAGAAATTTCCGGCTTCTCCTCACTACTTGTTGATAGCGAAATTATGTCGTAAACAACCCAGCTGCAACCTGAAGTGCCTTGTACCAGCTTTGGAGATAAAGATGCAGTCAGACAAAGTGTTGCATTTTGCATGTTTTCAATAATGTATGATTTTTTTATTGTAATAATTTTTAATGTTTGTAGGGCCATAGTGGGCTTTATTTGAAAAGAAATACAATAGGGCTGAACAATTGGGTCAATAATTAAGTTCGATAGGAAAAAAATGTTTAGTTTCATTTTTTCCAGGTAGCTTAATACAACAATCATTACTTACTCCAAACAAATCAAAAACGCTGACCCAAGCAGCTCTGTCAGCAACCACTCTCTCCTTTCAAACCACACAAAGGATGAAATGATTTGAGCTGAAACGTAATTTTTTGATAGTCCCTAAGCAAAGCAACGCGGAACTTCGCCCCAATCAGATGTCACAGCAAGGAGCAGCAGGGGAAGTTGTTCCGGATAAATGTTTTAGTAGCTCAGGTAAAGGTTGCGTCCTGTTTTGAACCGATCCTCTACGCACTAAAACACTAAACGTAGCAATAACGAAAGTACTACCAGCTGTCTTAAGCAAGACTCCCCTCTCGCTGCAAATCTGTAACAGAGAGAGATACAGGAAACTTACCCAGGTGCTAACAACACCTGTGGCCTTTAAAATGTCCCCTCGGTTCTGCTCCCGGTCCTGAGAAGTGAAAAACTTCAGCTTTAGCTCTTAGTGACAGGACTCTACACTCTGGTGACTATCTGGTTAGCTTTAGCCGACAGCTGAACCAGAGCTGAAGCTAATTTCAATAAGCTTTATTGAAAAATTAAACAAAAGCTTTCAGCAATTAATATTAGTGACATAAAATGTTTAAAAGATTAAAAAACATCAAGATAAGCCTTTAGTTTAAATTACTAATTAAAAAATATATATAACATAATGGTTAATAATATTACTTGTCTTTATATTTACTAACGTTACTTAGGTCTCTTGATACGTTTCTGTCTTGCAAACTTAGTTATGATAAAAAGAAGTGTTTTAAAAATGTATTAATTTAATTCTTAGTTAAAATTAGTTTATTGAAGATCAACAAAAGGCCCAGGGAGGCACTTAAAATATATTTTTTAAATTATGTCATGGAACCAACAGTGGAGAAAACAGTAAAAGTAACAATTTTGACAATACCTTCAGTCTTTTGTTTCATATATCATTAAAACGAATTTAATGTTCTTACAATAAATTAAAATTCTTATCAAAATGATGCCATAAATGTGCATTCCCATTAATCAAAAATAAAAAAAAAATCTATCTCTTTAATCATTTATTTCTAGGGCTGGGTATTGTTAAGGATTTCACAATTTGATTCAATTTTGATTCTTGAGTCTTCGATTCGATTTCGATTCAATTTGATATTGATTTATTAGCTTGATTCAGTAATAAGTAAATATACAATCAATTAAGTACCTGAGTATATTTTTAAATAATGTGTGCAGTAGTACCAATGTTGAAGAGCAAAATTGACCCCAGCAGGTTTCCTGCCATGGTTTATTTAGCAGATCAAACTGTACAATATTGTGCATGTTGTAACATGTTTGAATGCTCTCACTAGAGTGTTGCTCACAGTGCTGCCAGTAACCGGTGCACTAAATCAATTCATAGGATATGATGAATCAATATTAAACTGAGAAACAAATAACTGCAATGCATTGATGAATGAATATTTTTACCCAACCCTATTTATTTCCATAGATTTTATCTAAAAAGGAATTAAACGGCCAGTAAGACAATACTCCAAATGGCGATTACTTCTTTCAAACCAATCCAAAAATTACATCTTATATCAGGCACACTAAAAAGAACCAATGAAAAACAAAGGGGGGGGGAGGGGAACTCTCAAATTTTTTTTTTTTTTTTTTTTTTTTTTTTTTTTTTACATCGGACCACAGGTGGGAACATGCGGTGGCTTCTAGCAGCAACTAAGCAGAGTTAATATCTGCTCCACCTGAACAGGACCTGGGCGGGGGGGAGCTGTTGAGCTAGAAGCGCTCTGCAGCTCCGTTACTGCAGTAACAAACCTACGTCCTCTACATTAAGAGTCTAAGTGTCCAATAACACAATGAAAAGTCACTTTATTTGTCTCTAGTCGTATTTGTCTGAAAAAAACAGTCTGTAGATGAGTCTAAACCCTTGCTAAATATAGCTACACAGTAGCTTAGTTAGCAGCAATCCCCTCAGTTTGGTATTATTGCCTCTGTATGTCACATGAGTGTGCGTAGTCACGTGACTCAAGGCAATGCTGATTTCTTAAAGGAGTCGGAGCACTGCTAAACTAAAATACATCTCCTTATTTGTTTTACATACCGAATTTACCGGCACGGGCAAAATGACGTCGGTAACAGTCATAAATTTCGGTATGTGTACATTTTCGGTACACAGTTAAATTAATTATGTTCATTGTCTCTGTCACACCATATTCCTACTTATTTTCTTCCTTCACAGCAACATCTTTGATGTAAATCATTTAAGTCATCTGCTTGTATGCATTAGCCCCTCATTTTTCCTGCGTATGACACACAAATAAAAAATATCCATCATGAGGGTTAAATCTGCGCTTATACCGGACCTTCCTCTTGTTTTCTGGGAAGCACTCGACATGGATACGTCTCCCTTGAGCACAGAGGCCAAACAGTCTTGTATGTACGGTCACATCTGTGATCGGTTTGAAGCCTGGCAGAGTGACAGCAGAGACTCTCATGGTACAGTGATTTTACTATGAAGAACTTTGTGAAAATACAGCATGAACTATGTGCTGAAACAGCAAGTACAATGACCTGCTGTCAGTATGCATTGGGAATTAAAGGAGAAATTGTATAAAAGCTGAAGTTTAAGTGGGCAGTGGTAACTAGTGGTGTAGTGGTACACCACAAATCTTGGTTTGGTCTATACCTTGGTTTTAATTTCATAATGTGGTTCATTTTCAGTACAGTACGGGATCAAGGTGGAATAAGTTTTTTTGTAATGAAATCAAACTGTACTTGCAGTACAATTTCCAACAAAACGATCTCAGATAAAGTCAAATGCCAACATTAAAATATAAAATAAACAGTCTAAATAATTGATTTCTAGAAAACTAAAATGTCAATACTTAAAATTAAATGAATATTTGAGACTGAATTCCAGCACACCTCTAGTCTAATGGTTCAATCACCGCTGCAGAGTTCCTTTTCACCTGAGGAGCCGTCATTTCCAACCCCAGAGTTTGTCCTGGTTTCATGCGTTCCATCTTTATTTAGCCTTTTGTATGCGTGAAAACAAATTATGATATTAGATAAATAACTGAACTTTAGTATTTATGTGGGACAGTGTATCCTCTAGGATGCGTTCCTCACTGGGCACTGTTCAGGCTGGTTACTGGACGTATCGGCAGCGAACCAGGCAACCAAACAGCTGGAATGATGTTTTTATTTTAACTACAACCTAGTTAAACTAAATGTCAGCATCAGGCTCATGTTCCATATACAACCTTTAATAATTAGGGCTGCAACTATCGATTTTTTTAGAAATCAATTAATCTATAGATTATTTTCATCGATTAATTGATTTATTTGCAGACATATATATTACACACAATATAAGAGTACTTCAGACGTTTTGTTATTTTTAATGCCGTGATAACACATATGTATCATTTATTTAAAAAAATATAAAAAACCTTCAACAAACTGTATCTCGATACTTTACAACACATTAAAATATATTAATGACATATGATTTTACATTTCAACACATGATTGCTTCCATGCTATGTCAATCGTGTCACACGTGTGTTTATAGGCAAACCTCCGCAATTGAAACTTGTTTTCTTTCTGACCTACAGCATGCGCCCATTTGAGGATTTCAGCATTTTTCTACATCTACACCTTTCTTGAAGTTTCACAAATCCCAGAGTTGATTTTAATTATTCTTCAAGTAGTGTAGAATAATATAACCCAGGTCTGAAATGTCTGAGTGCTGTAGATTTAAAACCTGAGCATATTAAATACGCCCAGAGTAGAGAAAAATTTGTTGCAATAGCCCTTTAGCCATTTCCTGAATCGGAATGCCCATACGCCTCTCCACACATTTGAAAAACGGGACGTATGTTAAGCAAACAAACGTCTGCCTTTTACCTAGTTTCTGGTTGTTTGGTTGTTAGATTTACTCCTGGATGCTTTCTTGTCAAGTGCTGCTGCATGGTCGAAGTGCTGTGGTGATAGGCTTGCTCCGCCTGGCAATGCACACATTGTACCACGTCTGTGTTGTCAGTCTTTTTTAACTTAAAATGCTCCCAAACTTTTGACATTTTCTGTCATTTTCGTTGTCCTCCATGCTCCGTTTCTCCTCCGTTGTTTTCTCCATCTCTCTCCATCGTCGCCTCGCACTAATCCCACAGACACCACTCACCCGATGTAGCTTTGCCCCGCTTCCGTCTGCTACCGTGTGGAAACAAGCTCTACTAAAGTTCCGGGGGCAACGCGCCGTCAGATTTTAATTGATTTTAATGCGCCACATTAATTAAACGAATCATCGAACAACAAACTAGTGATCGAAGCTTTTTTATAATCGAGTTTGTCGATTTAATAGATTAATCGTTGCAGCCCTAATTTTGAACACCCATTACAGTCAGGTGTTGAGTCTGCCTTTACTTTATAACTAAATTAAGGGAACGGCACCTACAAAACGCAGCTTAGCAGGGTCCTTTGGTGTCTAGCGTCAACTAGGGGTGCAGTCCCAACACCGATGCCTGGATTTTGTGTCTCTGTCGATACCCAATACGGATCCGATACTATTGTTGAATCAATAAACTGTATAACTTTCACCTTATACCTTTGTTGAAGAGACTAAAGTCCCAGACTTTACTAACTAAATATAACGAAGATAAAACAACAGATGTAAATTACCAGAAAAAAAAAATTTCAAGAGAAAAATGTATCTTTTTTTTGCCCTAAAGTAGAGATGTATGAAATTTTATTGGGATAACTATCAATATTTTTGCAATAACAATAAACAGTATGTAAAATTTTTTGTATTTTCCATGCTTTCATTTCTGCAAAAACATTATACTGTCAAACCCCAACAAACACATTAATTTAAAATTAAATCCACCATATTCACTGCTTTTTCCATGAAACCTCTAATCACTATAAAGATTGTAATTTTCCATTACTACACTAAACATGTAGTAGTTTTAAATCCTAAAGATAATGAGAGAATCCCAGGGTTATCCTCATCTGTGTCAGAGCCTTTGATTTTTACTAAACTTAACATAAGGCATTTTAAATACATATTGCGTAGTGATGTGTTTACCAACCAAAAGGTAGTAATTTTCTGTTTTTGCATATAATGAACTGGAAAAGTAAAAAAAAAAAGACACCCACAAAGAAATCAGATTTTTCAGAACTACACCTCTCAATCACCCGTAAGACCGTAAACCAGGTAAAGTTGAATCAGAATTAATTTGGTCAATTGAGTGTTGAAACAACAGCGTTGTTACAAAAACAAAAGAAGAAAAAAAACACACAAAAAACATTTGATTTTGAGTGTCTACCGATACTAAGTCCCGATCTGATACTTCTAAGATACATATGTAAAAAAAAAAAAAAAAGGGCAAAGAAACAGATCCAGGCATTTCTTTAATTCATATTATTTTAACATTTAGCCCTTCTGTGAGGTAGCTTGAACGATCAAGTAATAAATAACAGAAATTATTCACTTTTTAACTTTAATGCAACAGTATATATAAGAAAGTCTAATATTTAAAAAATAGCACATCAAACATCATCTAAATAAACTTAAAGGAGCAGGGGGGTGGATTTCTAAAATAAATTATATTCATGTTCACTTTTTTAATTGTATTGGGTAATGAAGCAAAATAAGCCCACCCATGTGTAATCCCATCATCTTGAACAGCATGTGTGCTGCACAATAGACCGATTCGGTGGCCGAATTTCCCGCGCTCGTCACTTACACACGGATGTTACGTCAATCTGCAATTCCTGCACGTTCTCGATTTAACAGGAAGAATGAAGAGAAAGAACCTGGACTTCAGACACGGTCAATTAAACACTATTACTTCGTCACTAGACATGTTGCTTGTTGTTGTACAGCTGCTGATGTGCGGTGGGCTGAAAGTACGCTAGGTCACTGATTTATTTACTTTGTGCCTGCTCCCGCAGTGCAACTGTTTAATTGTACTTGTAATAAGTAGTTCTCTGTTCAGCTTGTTTGGACTGAATATTATTTGAAGTAAATAAAAGATAAAAACTTTTGAACAGGTTTTAACTTGCGGGACTAGAGATAGGCACTATCGCCCAACTGTATAGAATTTACAAATTAACAGGTACATTTATAGTCCTGATTGGGAGGTAAGTTCCGATTCCGATCGAGTCTGAAAACACATGCTCGGATCGTGACATCCTTAAAAATGTACATCCTTCAATGACTGAATAATAATCAACCTTAGTGATTAGTAGTGGGCAATATACAAGGTATAAGATGAAATGATATAAATTTAGCCAAAGGTAGAAAAATAATTATTTCAATGCATTCTAAACCTTTTTTGAAATTGTTGTTCTGCTGCAATGTATCTGGAAAGTGATAATGTTCATAAGCAGTCATTTTGACATAAATTAATAAAAAAGAATAATATATCGCGTTACATATCGTTACAGCACACGCTGTATTGTATAGCAATATAGATTTGAGGCCATATTGCCCAGCCTTACTAGTGATTGTCTTAAATATAAAATATTTAAACTGAGAAATTAGTTTTTTTATGATGAAAAAACAAGATGAAATGAAGATGTTATGCTTCAAGATGAAAGTATCACCTACACAATAAAAAAAATTCCCCTAAATATAGACAAACTAAGGAATTAAGTATGAGTATTCATCATCAGGTTGATAAGTGTTTGAGTAAATAAATAATCAACTGCCACCAAGAAATTAATAGCCACAAGGCAACAGAAAACAAACGCAACAAAAAGTAATATTTTGGTTCAGGTTTGTTCTCATACCAGATGAGTGGTGTCCAAATTTGGACTCAAGGGCCAGTGTCCTACATGTTGTAGACGTCACCGCAAGTCACCACACCCAAATCATACAATAAGTTCATTAGCAGGCCTCTTGAGAACTTGTAGAGGAGGTCATTTAGTCATTTAAATCACCTGCGTTAGAACACGGACCCATCTAAAACCTGCAGGACATCAGCCTTTGAGAACTCGAGCTGAACACACCTGTATTACATGCATAATAATAGTCTTTATCAGAACCAACAGAAGCTTCCTGGGATATATATGTATAATAATTACTTTAGCTTTCGTATAATTCCACCCAATCATATTTTTCCCAATACTAATGAACTGGCTAATGAACTAAAGGCCCGCTGTGCAGCTGAGGCCACATTAAGACCGGATGTTCATCTCTAAGTTGAGGTGCTGCTTGTAAAATCTAATCAGAGGGGACCCACTCTAGAATATTTGCAAGGATATTGAGTTTTAAAATGTATTACGTGCAGTTAAGTGGTCTCTCTGCTGTGTGACAGTCTACAAAGGTTTAGAACAGAAAAAAAGCAGGATAAAATATTAGCTTTAGTAAAATAAAACATTTCACGACACCTAAAAAGTGGCCAATTTCTTAGAGCAAGTTGCAAAAACTGGATACATGGCAGGATGTTAGATGTGATTCAGGGCAAATGAAAACTCAGCAACCTTCATATTTAAAATAAAAACAAAATCTCTTAAAAGGTTATTGAGAATTTTTTTTTATATATCATTATTATCCTAACTACAAAATAAATGTCGTTTTTCTACCATAGCCTGAACCGTGCTAACACTGATTATTACATGACCACATTGTTGCTTTGACAAGGGATTCTGCTGGATATGAATCACCTAAACAAAGATGACTCATTCAATTTCGTATCAAAACACAAACTACACATCTGCGAAAAAATAAAAGCAACACAACTAAACCTGATGGGGGGGGAACCTACGTTTTGCCAGTGAGTTCGTCTTCTCTTCACACCCTCTCTCTCTGTAGTGTTTTCATCTCGTCTGAGCTGCAGATTAAGCGCCACTCTTTGCAAAACAAACGACATTTGCAACATGCACGGAGCTGACTGCTTACTTTTCTATCGATTCACACATTAAACCTTGTGCATTTTAGAAAATGATACACTGACAACAAAAGGCGCAATAATTTCACTCTCAATCTGCAGAAATAAAGAGTGTTTACATGCGTGTTGTTTGTATCTCACCGGCTAATCCACAGATCCGAAACTCCAGCTGGGTGTTAGGGGGGTAGGAGGGAGAAAAGAAAACAGACCCTCTCTGTCCAAACAGGATCTCACAGCTCGACAACCTTAAAAGAACAGCAGATCAGGGGTCAGATCAGACAAATAAGTCAACAAACCATGCTAGCATCTGTCAATGCCCTCAGCTAGCTAACGTTAACTGCAACAAACGCCACTCGAACGCTAAAAGAGATGAAAACTAAATGTCCACCTCTATAAAAAGGAACACTCACTAGTTTGCTTTGAAGGATATCCAAACGTTACAAAGAAGAAAATACGAAAAACAATTCAGAGCTAGAAGACGTTTCCCAGCCAGAAGCTAGAGATGCTACCAATTTAGCAGAGCCGTTAGCTTCTGTAAGCTAGTGTCAGTCCTGCTGGAAGGAAGCTGCTTTTGTTTATGTTTTTACCTTCCAAACTTTGAATCCCGGTTGGAAAACCCCGCTCCGAAAGCCGGCGGCAAAGGTCTGAGGACATGGGGGAGGACGTGCGCTCTGAATGCGGGGTCCCTAGTTTCTGTCGCCGGGGCCTTTTCCTCCATCCATAGAAAAGCACCGTGAAGGGCCTGGGATCTCCATCGACCCAGGAGAGGGCTGCTGCTGCTGCTTTTCACTCGCTAAAAGAATCGCTGGCCTGCTCCCGTTTCCACTATTGTCTGAGTCCGAAGTCCTACAGCTCGGCTGGCTCACTGCCGCTAATCAACAATTCGTCCTCTTTGTTTTGTCTCGGTTGTGGTTTTCCTGCTTTTCTCCCCGGCTTCAACCTTCCCTCCCCACCTCAGCTGCTTTAGGTGTCCCCCTCCGTAGACGACGGCTCTCCCGGTGATGCTGCTAGCGGTAAAATGGTAGTTTCCTGTCTGCATAATGGTTCCGGGTAGAGCCAGGCAAAGGTAAGTCTGCCCGACTGGAGTGCTCACAGCAATCAGATCCGATCCAGCATGATACTCATGAATTAATGAAGCGGTGTGTGTGTTTGTGTGTGTGTATGTGTGTGTGAGAGAGAGAGAGAGAACGAGAGCAGGTTCATGCATCATACAACAAATACACAACTGCGTACATTTTGCCACTGTATGTCATTAAGTTACTGTGCCGTTTTCACACCTAGAGTGTAAAATGCTAATTAGTCCATTAACGTTGTCACCACGGCGCATGCCACACAGTACTGTTTGATGTTTGGTTTTGCATTTCAATCAGTTTTACTCAAATTTTGCACTGACAAAAAAAACTTGTTGAATGAACATTTAAAAATGTCAACGCAATTATTGTTCAACAGATTACATCAGCGTGTGAATGGGTGAATGACTGAATGTAGTGTAAAGCCCTTTGTGGTCCTGTGACTGAAAAAGCGCTATACAAATGCAGGCCCTTTCGTATTAGTACAGTTGTGACCAAAAGTTTTTGGTCACAACTGTACCGGACAGACAAAGCGCACGAAACAAGCCTGCTATTAAAACATTGATTTCCCCTCAAAATGCATAAAAGTTTCGCCATAAATACATTTTTACCTCTTTGCTAGTTCCAAGCGATGAAAGAGAGACTGATGTGCTCATCATGTTGCTGCAAATAGATAATTCTCAGGCAATTGAGCGTTTGAAAACAGCACTAGTTGGACCTCCGTTGTTGAGTTTCTTACTCGAAGACACAGATAACGCAGGCTTGTGATAATTTAGATATGCACTGCCCCCTACTGGCCGAAAATTACACACTGTGCCTATAAGTTTTTATAATAGCAATTTGCATATACTCCAGAATGTTATGAACAGTGATCAGATGAATTGCACAGTACTTTTTTGCCATGAAAATTCCACTGCATTTCATTGCTGTCATTGAAGGACCTGCTGAGATCATTTCAGTAATCGTCTTGTTAACTCAAGTGAGAATATTGACGAGTACAAGGATGGAGATCATTCTGTCAGGCTGATTGGGTTAGAATGGCAGACTTGACATGTTAAAAGGAGATTGATGCTTAAAATCATTGTTCTTCCATTGTTAACCATGGTGACCTGCAAAGAAGCGCGTGCAGCCCTCATTGCGTTGCATAAAAACGGCTTCACAGGCAAGGATATTGTGGCTACTAAGATTGAACTTAAATCAACAATTTATAGGATTATCAAGAACTTCAAGGAAAGAGGTTCAATTCTTGTTAAGAAAGCTTCAGGAGCTCAAAGAAAGTCCAGCAAGCGCCAGGATAGTCTCCTAAAGAGGATTCAGCTGCGGGATCGGAGTGCCACCAGTGCAGAGCTTGATCAGGAATGGCAGAAGGCATGTGTTGAGCGCATCTGCACGCACAGTGAGGCGAAGACTTTTGGAAGATGGCCTGGTGTTAAGAAGGGCAGCAAAGAAGCCACTTCTCTCCAAAAAAAATCAGGGACAGATTGATCTTCTGCAGAAAGTTTGGTGAATGGACTGCTGAGGACTGGGGCAAAGTCAGATTCTCCCATGAAGCCTCTTTCCGATTGTTTGGGTCATCTGGAAAAAGGCTTGTCTGGAGAAGAAAAGGTGAGCGCTACCATCAGTCCTGTGTCATGCCAACAGTAAAGCATCCTGAGACCATTCATGTGTGGGGTTGCTTCTTATCCAAGGGAGTGGGCTCACTTACGTATTTTGCCCAAAAACACAGCCATGAATAAAGAATGGTACCAAAACACCCTCCAACAGGAACTTCATCCCACAATCCAACAGTTTGGTGAAGAACAATGCATTTTCCAGCACGATGGAGCACCGTGCCATAAGGTAAAAGTGATAACTAAGTGGCTCAGGGACCAAAACTTTGAAATTTTGGGTCCATGGCCTGGAAACTCCCCAAATCTTAATCCCACTGAGAACTTGTGGTCAATCCTCAAGAGGCGGGTGGACAAACAAAAACCCATTAATTCTGACAAACTCCAAAACGTAATTATGAAAGAATGAGTTGCTATCAGTCAGGATTCGGCCCAGAAGTTGATTGAGAGCATGCCCAGTCAATTTGCAGAGGTCCTGAAAAAGAAGGGCTAACACTGCAATACTGACTCTTTGCATAAATGTTATGTAATTGTCGATAAAAGCTTTTAAAATGTATGAAGTGCTTTTAATTATATTTCAGTACATCACAGAAAAAAACTGAAACAAAGATCTAAAAGCTGTTTAGCAGCAAACTTTGTGAAAACTAACATTTGTAATTCTCAAAACTTTTGGCCACGACTGTAGGCTATGCCACAGAACTGTTCTTAGATGTCAAAATAATCAAATAATCAATCCGAGTCAAATGTCCACAAACATACATATTTCTATATTGTCTTATTTTTTATTAAGTGGACTAAGAGGTCTTTTTTTTAACGTTTTATTCTAATTAATCAAAACAATTTGATTAAACTCAATTGAGTAGGCCCAAGTTCAATATCAAATGGCTACCACTGGTTCCAAGTTTCCTTTTCGGAATACAAGAGGAATACAAGAGGAATACCCTCTGAAGTTGGAATTCTGACTGGGAAAGTTGGAGTTTGCATAGCAGCCCCGAGTTCCGTATCCGTATATGTATGTATATATATATATATATATATATATATATATATATATATACATAAATAAATATTGTTTCAGTAATATATATATATATATATACATATATATATATATATATATATATATATATTACTGAAACAATATTTTATTCTAAAAAAGATGCCATTCAAACTTTATTATGTTAATTTAACAAGTCATTTTTTGAAGTAACAATTTTACAGATCGCAATTTGCAAAATCCTTAATATTAATATGAATAAAATCAATTTAAACATGTATTTGGCTTATTGTATTTGTTTTTATGAGTGCAATATTTATCCTTTTTGCTGCTTTACTACCCCCCCAAAAAAAAAAACTCAGCTCAGTGTAAAACAGTAAAACATGGCTTATTATGTTTCCAAATATAAACATTTATATTGAATCATCAAAGACAAATTTGACTGAGTTGGATAATCTTTTTTATTATCATTTAAACAGTATGATTTCTACAAATGCAAGAATTGATCACCAATAATAAACGGGTTGCACATCAGTGAGACCTTTGTTGGGATATTCTTGGAAATAGACATATAAGGGAATGTTATAAATAATTTATTATACAGTTTGAGGTATGCAGAGTAGCTTTGAGAATACAAATATGCCCATGCCCCCCCCCCCCCCCCCGGTTGTTAACACACTCACACATAAATACAGGCACACAGCTTCATCAGGGGGACCATTAACTCAACGTGGATTACAACAGTAAACAACCTCTTAAGGTATGAGGAGAGATTAGTGAAACATAAAAAAATTGAATGACATTTTAGCATTTTCTCCCTTTTTTTCTCCCTCTCAGTTCCTTAAAAGCAACTAAGGCAAGCCACAGCGTATTCATTGCAGTGACAGCGGTTGTTGCTTGAAAAAGATTGAAATTAGGTTTGATGCCCCTTGCAGAAACTACAACTTCTTCTCCCCCACTTCTATGCTCTTTAAAATTCAGTAAAAACTGAGCACAAAGGAAGAAGCTGCATTAAAAACCAAATCTGTCAAATATCAGCGTCACAAACTCGACCATGCGATAAATCAATGCACTCAGCTGTTTCAGGTCCCAATAACTGCAAAAACTTGTCACCTTTAAGTCTTTAAAAATGTACATGACATGTTTAAAAAGTCCTTGCTTTTGTGAACCCAGCTCAAATTGAAGTGGTCTGAGTGGTCATTGGCCCTCTATAAAAAGATACGGACAAAAGGGACAAAAATGGAAGACCAAAAAAAGCACAAACAGGTTGATATGAACAACAACTGCTGTTTGGGTCGAAATATCGTCTTCGTGATCAAATTTGTCAAAATGAGGATCAGCATTCTGATAACGAAGACGAGAGGGATTTGAACACATGGGCACAGATATTTTAAACAGACGCATGTACATTTAGATACATACACGCTATGACATCATAAGTCAGTACAATGACATCTCTAACACTGGCTTCTGACATCATCGTGCGGTCTGTCTTTTCTTCATGATTGCATCAGCTCCTTTTTTTGTTCCCACGAATAAATAAATACGGTGTTTTGTTTGTTTTTTTCCACTAGAAAGTTGTAAAATAAAATTCACAGAGATTAAAAAAATAAAATACATGTTTAAACGAGGAGATCATGATAAGAGTGTTCACTGTCGTTTTTGGGGAGGTTTTTTTTTTTCCATTAAACCGCCAACACATGAGTACATAACGTAAAAAACTACAAATGGCTGGCAGGAAGCATCACTCAATAATCAGTTATATCAGTCTTTATTAAAGTATAACTCCACTATGAAAAAGAAACCCAGCCACCATGGCCAGAAGGTCCATCATATCGGCAGAGAAACAAACAAGAATTCAAAAATGTGCCATCTTTATGGAAAACTTCCATCCCCCATAATAATAATCGACAAAATTGTATTTTTACACAAAAGTCCTTTTGCAGAAATTCCCCTGCGGGTTTCTTTTCTCTCTACACGTGAAGAAATCTGTGAAAATAAGCACGAGCATGCCTCCCGACAGATAAAAGGGATGAAAATGAGAAGCAGACACCGTTTAGAGCACAGACACACAAAGATAAATTCAGTTTAGCCCTTAGTGTGAAGTGTCCGTTGTTGCCCCACCTCGAACCCGTCTGCCTCCAATCCCTTCGTATGAGGTGAAGCAGCTGAACTTGCAGGAAGCGTGTGTGGCGTCGCGGACGAACAGGGAGAGTCTGCTCTATGCCAGTGTTGCAAAAAGAAACCCTCCACTTTAACAAGTCACTCGTGAAAAGTTTGAAACTTTGTCGTGGGGATGTTTATTCACAGATCAATTCCTTTTAATGAAGAGGTCTAATTTTAAACATTCTCACTATTACGTTTCATAAATGTCGTACACTCACTAGAATCCACTGTACAAGGCTTTAAGTTACCATATAACATGGTTACATACTGAATGGTAATTGGAAGGCCAAGTCACACAAGGTTCACTGAATATGTTTAACAGTTGGGTTTAGAAGTCATGTCAGGCTCCACCTATGCTACTACAAGTATTTCATTTGATATGTTGGAAAAAAAAATATTTCTTTTTTATTTTATTTATTAGTCTAAAGAATAAATTTAAACTTATCCAAAAATAAAATTAAAACAATCCCACACTGGGCCAATAGGTGCCAGTGTTGTTCACATTTAAAAAAACCTCAAACTACAATACAGGAAGAACAAAATGAGCTGGATACTGGTCATTTTGCACCGTAGTTGTTTCTTTCTTTTGCAGCTTTGTTCGTTTTGTCCCCAAAGGATACATTTGTGTGTCATTTCACACTCCTCTTAGAACTGATGCATACCTGCTTAGAGCAGTAATGTTTTCAAGTAATTTTCTATAATTTACTGTCCTGGTTCGCACAACGGGATTTTTAGGCCGATTCTCCACTTCCAAGTCCTGATTATCAGGATGGTGCTTAAGACAATCCTAACAGATATTCCTGCCGGGTGTCTTGTGTTCAGAGCACTCTGTTCTGCTCGGAACGACATCGGGAACGCTCTGATTATAAATCGGGTATATGCAACATGCATGTGACGTGTAGCCAATCGGAAAGAGAGTTGGCAGGCAGCGATACACCTTGGAAATGTCTATTATTATTTGCAATTGTCAGCTCATTTGACTGCAGTCCACAAATGCATAGAAACAGAGATTACTCAGAGCAAAGTGTGTAACAACGTTTCCCAGTGAAGATAGAGCCCCTGCTCCTGCTGTGTCCACTCCTTCATCCAATGGCAGGGTTTCAATTTTCTTCTCCCCCTGAAAATTAGTCCATAAACTATTGCCAATTCCTCATTCTGTGTATCCATATTTGTGTATTCTTTTGCCTTTAGTCACGTCATCACATCATGAGGTTTTGTGAGATTTTCTGTCTAAGCTTGAAATGTTTGTGAGTAAAACCACTTTGTGTCTGGTGTCTTGTCATCGCCATGTGGTAATTACACCACGCACTGTAGAACCAAAACAGGAATATTTTAATTATAATTATGTAGAGCACTTTGAGTTGCAAATTTTGTATGAAAAGCGCTTTATGAATAAAGTTTGATTGATCACTGATTTCATAATCACTGTGTTTGTGGTCTGAAACTCTTGGGACCATTGTTAAAATCCTTCCATGTGAACCAGGCCTTATTTTAAAACGCTTGCAGTAATTTGGGAATCACAATCACAATCATTAGAAATAGGCTGTAATTAACTTTAAAATATCTCAAAAATAATTTAACATTGTTTATGTGGTATTTAGTAAAGGTTTGACAATATATCACCACAATTGATCAAACTACAAATAATAGAAATAACCACAGTCTGTTGTTATATACCTGAGTTATATACATGCACATGAATGAAAATAAAATTCAACAAGGGTACAAATAAGAAATGTTTTAAAAAAAACGATATTCTCAGATTATGCAAAACAATTACAAGCTTGGTCACAAATCAGTTTAGCAGGGATCAACCATTTTTTGTTGTTGTTTTTATTGCTTTTTAGCAGTGCTTGACAAATACTTAAACATTTTCTCCTTTTCATTTAAATACAGCAAAACTAAGAACTCTTATATTTTTGAGGCTTCTAAACACAGCAACAAAAAGCATTTGTTCAGTAATATTTTTAAGTTTAGTTAAATTAGATCAAATTTAGTGACATATTTGATGTGTAATTGCGGATAATCTCGTCATTCTCCTCTGGATTAGATTTTTTTTTTATCATTGTCTTGTTTATGATCAGTCTTTGTTACATTTATTTGTAAAATTTAAATTTTACAATTCCCGAGTTTTACAATTGAGATTGGATTCTCCAGACTGAAAGAACTGTGTTAACATAAGACAAAATGATTTTTTTTAAATGTAGTTTCTAGCTTATTATCAGTGAGAAAGCTCACGCAGTCATTGCTTTTCTAAAATCTGTCAAAAATAAAAAGAGAAAACATTTTATTCGGAAACCTACTGGAGTTTTTAATCCGACTGATTTTGTTTTTGTTTTTGAGGTTTTACAGGATTGGTCTGAAGACCTTGTCTAAGAAAAATGACACAGAGTCTCTTTGGAGCTCTAGCGCGATTTTGTGGTGAAGTACTGGTGTGACTTGGGCCTTCATGGCAGCAGTATGAGTTGGTGTTGTTTAGCTCCTGAATCTTTAATTTCTAACCTTGAATTATTGAGGCCATAAAGCCATCAGATGACAGTTAACCGCACTTGGCTCGAGTGATTCAGCAGTTTTTACATCGATAGTCCAATCACAACTACAGAAAGCGATGATCGTCTAATCCAGCCTCTAAATTAGAAACCGGCTGGCTTTTGAGGATAAATACGTTTTCAACTAAGTATACACAAAATCCTACAGGGCTCAGTCATGTTAATGGAATCGATATCAAGTTATTTTCATACAAAAGTTAACTTGTTTGATTCTAAATATTGTTATAAATACAAGTAAATCCGTCTCTCTCCAGGCTCGGTGCTCTTCACCATCCACAGTGGATTCAACGACAGACGAATTTCTGTCAGAGCACTCGAGGACTCAGAGGACAGTGCAATAAAACTCAAGGACGACTCAACGACTCGGAGGATATCCTTCAATAAAAGTCACAGCGAATACCCAGCAGCCTCTCAGCTGCATTTTTTTTGCTCTTTTTATGAGGAAATTTTTCTTCCTTTTGCAAAGAATGGCTGAATATTCACCTTTTCAATACATAAAGTGACAAGAAGAGTATCAATTGGCTTTTACTAACATAAATGTTGTCATCGACCCTGGTTTTTGTTGGGTTTTTTTTAAAGGGGGTGAAGCCAGCTGGACTCATTTCTGTTTCCTCTTCATCTCTGTACTTAATTCTCTCGCTGATTGGTTCCCTCTCCCCATCCTTTACCTGTTCTTTTCCTCTCACACCGTCACCTCGTTCTTACTTCCAGTCCGTAGTCCCTGCCCCCCTCCACCTCCACCTCCGGGGATGAAGTGCAGCTGTTCGATGGTGTTCTGCCGTTTACTGGCGAAAGCCATGCGTCGGGCGTTGGGCTGGCCTGCGATTATCCCCACCCCTCCTCCTCCGCTGTGGCCCCCGTGGGAGTCCCAGCCGCCGTGCATCCCCATCACGGGCACGCCCGCGGAGCTGCGCTCGTGGTCATGGCCTGATGTCGGGTGGGAGTTCATCTTGATCATGTGGTGGCGGTCCATGGAGGGCGTGGCACATATGTTCTGCTGCGACTGGGCCTTCTGGTGGTGGCTCAGTCGGCCCATTGTGGGAACCATTCCGCTTCCCCCTCCCCTCTCCATCGTTCCCATCGGAAGACCCATCGTCATCAGCCGATCCTCCAGACGGTCAGGTGAAACGAGGAGACGCTCGTGAGACCTGAAAGCAGACGCTCATTTACTTTGCTATATAAACATGCACATGACACAGTTAAAGGGAGGAGAGAAATTTGAAGTGTGAGTCAGCTGTTTCTGATCACATGGATGTTTTTAAGAAATGAAATCATAATGCAGCTTTCTTTACACATTTAATTTAAGAAAATGTAAAAAGTAATTCAAGTTTTAAACAGGGATTCAGGTTACATCTGCGTCAACATCAGTATTGGCCAGATTTTCTGGTTTTGTTTTTGGTTTTTGTTAGTGAATTTTTAATGTCACAGTTGGACCGATGAGTAAAACTGGAAAAACAGTAGCTGAGCTTTTCAGGACGGAGAGGAGGTTGGTTATGTGGTATTTGTTTGGTCATGTGACAATGATAGTGATGCAGCAGAATTATGGGATAATTAACTAAAGGAACGACTGCAGCATGGTTGTCTTTTCATAATGTCTAAAAGGTAGGGAAATATTGGTAAATATTGGTTACCATCCGTAACACCATTATTAATTATTTTTACATTTTGACAAAATTTTATATAAGTGCATTTCTCATTTTAAACCCATGATAAATCTGTAAAAGATGGTTTTGATTGTTAGTTATTTTATGAGGACTGAGTGATAAAGCCTTAAATCTATATTGTAATATTTATTGGTTAATTTTTTGTTCTTGACAACCTGTATAATTTAATGCAAAAAACAATAAAATCACATTATAATTTGAAATATTTGAAGTAACAATATTTATTGCGATATATTGTGAATAGAATATTGTACAAAATGCATTATAAATTTCTGATCTTTTCAAAAAAAATCTAACACAAAAATTCTCACAACATAAATAGAAATGCAAATATTTTAAATAAAATAAAACTTATTTTTTGTGAAAACACAAAGCTCAAAATTGTTTAAACTGAAGTGCAAAATGTATAAAGAGAAACATTTCTTTCTGCTTTTCTGATTACTGATTTCTGATTTTAGGAGTGCACAAAAATAAAGCTGCACATATCTGAATTAAAACAGCTTCAACAGGTTTCTTTTCTGTTAAATAGAAACACATTTTAAATTCTTGTGTTTAAAGTTGTGTATCTTGTACAAAGTACGTTGGGACAGCTTGATGACGTAATCAAAATGTGAAATTGTAGTAGTCTGGTATAGTAAAAAATCAAGTCAGTCAAGTCGAGTCATTTCTACCTTATACCATTTATATCACCTATTACTACAATCATAAAAATGACTCAATGGATTAAAACAATTTAAATTACGGTAGTTTTCCATCTAATATATATATGCTGGTTAAATCTATTTACATTACATTTACAAGTTATACCTTGGCAAAAAATTGAGACTTTGATATTATTTTATAGAAAAAAAGTTATGTATATCATAACAGATCTAAAACATAAAAAAAGGGTAAAGTATAAAGTTTCTTAACTTTTCTTTTCTGGTTTCTTTTTTTGGTTGATTGTTTTTTTTAACTCTTTAGACTCCAGAGTTTTTCATACAAAATATTCAATTTTGATATCCCTAGTTCAAAAGGTTGTAGCTTTAATATGATTATAGATAAAGGTACATTGTAAACTAGAAAAAAAACTTCAGTATGATCCCAAGGTTGTGATAGAAGCAAAATCACACATCTAATTTGCATATTACAACATCATCAGGCATTGACAATATTGGATTGGATAACTTTTACAAATTTTAGCTTTTTTACATTGCTTAAAACTTTGATATCATTAATCATTTAATTTTTTTATTTTGTTTTTTTTATGTATTTTCTACATCTTTTTTTTTACTTTGTCAAGAACACGTGGACATATCTGTTTATGTCCTTTTTTTATGAGACTCCATTACTCTATTCACTGTATAAAATCGACAGAAAGAAAATCATTGGGCACAGAATTTTAGAGATCTGTCCCCAAAATAACTAACAGGCTCATCAAATTGTCTGATCCACTGGTGATACTACTCTTCCTCATCTGTCAAGCAAACCTTGCCAAAATCATCATCATCCTCATTTGCAGGGGACAGAGAACTTTAGTGCTGTTTATTACCTTAGTAGCTGTCTTTTTTTCTCTCCTGTTTTCCATCGCATCTGCTATTATTTGCACATATTTTTACATCCCTTCCACCTTGGTCACGATTAGCTTTGTTATGAACACCTTGCTACCTGATCACATACCTTTCTCCCACCGGGAGAACGTGATGCAGAGCTTCAAAGCTGGAATGTGCTGCTTTTGGAGCGTCATGGCGAAACGGGACTAGCTTTTGCTGCGGGACATTTTAGTTTCATTTTTCTTTCTCCCTGGACAACTGAACATCTTGATCACAGGTAAAGATTCCTTTTCAGAATCTGAATAAGCCAATACTTCCCGGTGGGGAAGTATGTCACAACATCATAAGTTTGATCTTTCTAAAACTCGCTCTCTCTATGCTGCGACCGCAGCTGCTGCACCTCATGTCCCCCGCTGGCGGCGGAGGATAAAAAGCGAATTTAGTCCAAATGTTTCCATGGTAACACACACAAAACGGTGTCTTAGATTAAAGTTACAGATGTCTGCCATCTCCTGGTGTAAAGTAATAATTAAATTAGTGTCCATATCTCCAGCTGTGGCTCGTTATAGTCAGCAATGTTGCTTGTCGCAGTATTGCGACTTTGGCGCCTTGAGGGTTAATGCTTTTTTTCTGCTCCTGAGTAACAACTGTTTGATGTTTATGATTCTCTTGATTACAAAATTAAGATCACTACATAACCTTGATTAATGTAAAGAAATCATTTGTTTTGCACGTTTTCTTATTTTTAAGATTTTAGTTCACTGTGAAAATGTCTTCCTGAAAAATGTGAGAATTGTCCACCCGCATCAATAGCCTGCTGCTAACAGGCTAGATTAGCCCGCTCTAGAACTGATCATGCAAAAATACTTCAGAGGACTGCAAATCTCCCCAAGACTTAGACTCCGAGGGTTTAGGTGATATTACAAATATTAAGAATCAAGGACACACAAAGTCTGAAAACAATTTAACAAAAGAATGCTAAATAAAGAAAATACATTTTACAGTATACAGTTTACATTTTTTATAATACAGTTAAAATTATTTTTAAAAGTGTTAACTAAACAGTAGACACAACCAGATTGTTAACCTTATTTCTACTTTTGTCAAACAGATTTTTTTGTTTTTTCTTTTGAACTGCACAGGATATACTCCCAAAGACTTAGGGCCTGATTTATTAACGGTTTGTGCTTGTTAAAACTGGCGCAAACAGTACACCATCGCCAAAATAGGCTGAGGCTGATCTATCAACACGGAGCAAGGAGCATTGCGCCAGTTAAACCCACAGCAAGACACACGGATTCCATTTAGCGCTTTTACCCTTGATGAATATGCATTTTTTGGGCATTTCTGTTAGAAGACAGAAGAAAATATTGGGAGGACAATTTTCAAATAAATAGGCGGTCCAGGCACAGTCTGATTTACTTAGCATAACAATGTTTGCGCTGGCTATTTTAGCGTCTATTTTTAGCAGTTCTGAAAAGCATGTCTTCATTTTCCACTACCACATTCAACATAAGTTTATTATTGACAAACGGAAAAGTAATTCACACAAAATATAACCTAAGATTAATTAACACTCTAATGCTCATAAATCTGACAGTTATGTACATATTTACCCGTTTGAAAAACAGAATTCACAGCATTTTAGCCTAATGGTAATTAACTCTGCAACACCTAAAGAACTGATACATATATCGTCCAGGAAACTTGATGAATCAGGTCCTTGGTTCTTCAAAGTGTAACTAAAACCCAAAACAACTTTTTTTTTGCTTATAAACTGTATGAATGGCTCTTTACCAATAAAATCTTTCAGTTTAGGGAATTTTTTTGAAATTTTCGTTTTAACTTTTAAAATTTTAAATTTTTTGTTCTAAAAACGTCTTGGTGCTGCCACTCAAGGTAATCGTGAGCTACTGCATTTGAATTTTGTGACTGGCTTATAGCGGTACATCTTATCCATTGTGTATGTCACAGGCACGGTCTCACAGAGTCGCCCTCCCTCTCTCAGACACCCTCGCCCCGACCTGTGACGAGTTGAAACTGCTTATCTTATGTGCTACGTGCACACACAGAAGCATACTGAGAGAAATAGAGGAAGCTGAAATCCATATATCGCACTTTGGAGGACCACAACGTCGAAGTGGTTTGAACCCATAAGTTATAACCTATATGTTTTAAACAGACCGTGAATAAGGAAAAGCTCAGGTAGTTCCATCCGAAGCTGCTTAGCGCTAGGCTCTCTGTGCTTGTTTGCTATACACGCTGCTAGCTTCAGGCAGTGCTGTTTCAGCGCCCTGAGCCAACAGCTCGAACTGATACGTCGTTTGCTCGCTGCGCTCTATAAAGCCTCTCTTTACCTGTGGTGGATGGCAGAGAGGAGACCTCATTTCTGCCTTTACTATAGGTAAATAGAGGCTTTACGGAGCTCGGAGGCCGCATGCCACAGTTCAGCCGTGACTAGCTTCCAGACCACACCCCCGCGTCCCCCCCTCGCGCTCATCCTCCACACTTGGCCACGCCCCTCCATGTCTCCTGGCCCTGCTCACTCTGGTAGAGTTTTTTAAAAGCTGCCATGGGGTGGGATGAAGTTCAGTTACTCTTTAACAGGACTGTGTTCCATAAGTGATCTTTATGTTAAATTATATGGAAGCATTTGCTACATTAACATAAATAATTTTATAATCAGTTTTGATATTCTAGATTATTTTATGAGCCTCTTTTAGTTTTAACATACTCTAGTATGTTATCTTTAGTCT
Source organism: Apricaphanius iberus (assembly GCA_028564705.1). Taxonomy (NCBI): domain Eukaryota; kingdom Metazoa; phylum Chordata; class Actinopteri; order Cyprinodontiformes; family Aphaniidae; genus Apricaphanius; species Apricaphanius iberus. Next base: position 1,675,770 of record JAPXFQ010002461.1, on the reverse strand, counting down.
CATCATACATCTCATCTCATGTCTTTTTTCTTCTGAGTAATGTCAAACAGACCACAAATTTTCTCTCTTGGAAGTTTAAGAGTGTGTGTCTTCATCTTGTCAGACTTTTAAAACTTTAATGAAATCATCTCACTCCTAATATTTATGAAAGACTGATTCTCTTTGCTTCCCTTCCTCCATCTCTTTTGGATCACATCTCATTACGATCCCTTTTCATTTCCATCTTCTCTGATCTCATTTCTCTACCCCTTTGCCTGTCCAACTTGTCATAACTGATCGTCTCTCATCTCCCGGCTCTAAACTCACCTGCGGAGCATCTGGGACGTGGAGCTCCTGCTGGTGCTCATCATGGCTTTGTAGTACTGGTGCTGCTGGTTCTTGGACAGGCGGGACAGGGTGTTGCCCTCGCCGAGGGCCAGCAACTGGTCCTGGGAGCGGACGCGGCGCGGCGGTCCATCGAAGGTGGAGCTGGTGTAGGGCGTCTGGGAGGGGAGTGGGTATGGGTTCGGGGTGGAAGCAGGGATGTGGAGGTGTGGACGGGAGCCATGGAGGGGCAGAGTGCCCCTGGATCCCAGGGTGTAGTCACCCCCCCAGGGCAGGTGATGCTGTGAGGAGTGGAAGGAGGGTGGAGCGTTGTTGGAGCGACGTTTGGAGTTGTAGTAACCCGAGTATTCATCGAGTTCTTTCTCTGTTTCCAAAAAGGCAAAGAGAGAAAATCTATGAAATTTAAACAAACTATTTTCAAAAACGACAGATACGTTGATAAGATCAGTTGATTATATCGAAACTATGAAAAAACTGAGATGGATTTTTTCACAATGATCTCAGTGTGACTCATTCTATTCATGAAATGGATGTTACACAAACATTAACTGCATTTAAATGTATTGTTTATTGTCACCTGTTAGTTTAAAAGTTTTTGAATGTAAAGGCTGGAGACGCTTTAAACACTACACTGATGTTAAAACGTATTTACCCCCAAACTAATTTTCCAATGTTTTCGCTGTTCTGCTATACATAAATGTTTAAAAATCATTACATGAATTTTAATAAGACAATCAAACCCTGAGTGAATTTTCTAAAGATTTAAGGTAAATAAAGCCATCTAAACCATCCATCCATCCATCCATCCATCTTCTTAACCGCTTATCCAATTCAGGGTCACGGGGCAGCTGGAGCCTATCCCAGCAATTATCAGGCGTTAGGCAGGGTACACTCTGAACAGGACGCCAGTCTGTTGCAGGGCCAACACAGAGAGACAGACAACCATTCACACTCACATGGACAATAGGGACAATTTTAGAGTGATCAATTCACCTATCATGCATGTTTTTGGACTGTGGGAGGAAGCCGGAGTACCCGGAGAGAACCCACGCATGCACGGGGAGAACATGCAAACTCCATGCAGAAAGACCCTGGACCGGGATACGAACCCACGACCTTCTTGCTGCAAGGCAACAGCGCTAACCACTGCCCCACCGTGCAGCCCCATCTAAACCAAAATAACCTAAATACGTAATCATCCTCTAGGTAATTCTGAATAAAATGTGATAAACCACACTAGCCATTTTTAGGACTAATTAATTTAAAAAATGTCTTAAACAAAACCTCTTTTACAATATGAAGCAGGCTAAAACATCTCAAAAAGCAAGAACGCATGTCCCAATCTACAGAAATTCAAGAAGACATTAGCGATTATCAGCCATCAGTCTAAGTTAAAAGGTTGTGTCACAGGGTTTGAGATTCCAACCATGTAAGAGCTAGGGGTGCACCGATCCGACTTTTTCAGGCCTGGATTGTCGATACCCAATACCGATCTGATACTATTATTGAATTAATAAACTGTATAACTTCAACTTTATACCTTTCTTGAAGAGACTAAAGGCACTAGACTTTACTAATTAAACATAACTAAGACAACATAACAGATGTAAAATATAAAAAAAAGTAAAAGTAAAAAAACCAAACGTTTTTTTGTGAATTTATTGCCGAATTCCCACATTTTGAGTATCGTTTCATTGTATCAGTTAAGTTTAACTGATACGATACATGTACATTAGATGGTATCGGGCCGATACCCGATACCAGTATCGGTGCATCCCTAGAAGAGCTATTATCAACAAACAGAGGGAGAGGTTGACCTAGAAGAATTACCCCGAAAGAGCCTAAAAGCCTTGTCGAAAAAATCTGGAAAAAAATCAGAACATGTAAAGCACTGCAGCCCTCAGTTAAGGTCAGTGTTCATGATCAGAAATAGTTATTTATAAACCTCTGAAGAGAAAACTGCAGCTGATCAAAAAGACCCAAGGCCAAAAAAATCTGATGTGAAGGAAAGGGAGGGTGGCCACAGAATGGAGTATTAAGCAGAAAAAAGAGGAGGTGAAAAGTATATAAAAGAAAAAGACAAAAAGGCACAAGAGAATAAAACACGAGTAAGGACAGTTTAAAAAAAATCACCAAAGTAACAGAAGCTAAATAAGCTAGGACAGCATTAAGAAACAAAGTCCACAAAAATGAAAGTGTTCATTAATAGTGAAACAACAGTGTTTCTGTGCTTTGTGCTCCAAAGGCTGAGTCCGGTTTAATTCTCAAAGTATCTCCATGGAACCTGACCTTTAACCAGCCACCTCTCTACCTCTTCTTTCCCTCTTGTCTTTTTCCTCTCCTTCTCAGGTATCTTCCTTTCTTTCTATTTGTTCCACAGCCTCCATATTTCCTTAATTTCCGTCTAATCTTGAGATTTTCTTTCTGCCTTTCTTTTGACTCATTTCCCTGTTTTTTTTTCTCTCCCTGGTGATCTCATGTCTTCACCCTGTCCTCCCTCTTCTCTCGCTCTGTTTAAAGGCAAATTATCTCAAGTTTTTTTTTAAGCCTGACTGCTGACAAAGAGGCCTTTGTCGATGCAGTCTCTGCAGGGAACCACATCAAATGCAGCAGGTTTCATTCAGGGGAGGACATTTTTTATTCACTCTCTGTGTCATTCTGACATTTCACTCACATGTTAAAGAAAATTGTTCCACAAAAATTGCTTCATGAAAATGTTTTTTGTTGCTTTTTTATTTTATTTGTATTTTATTTGTATATAAGACGCAGATTCATTGTTTTAAGAGGGGTTGGCACAGCTAACTCTCTGTTAGTTCATTATAGTTTTACCGACAATTCAGTTAAAAAATACTTTATCCCAAAGGTGGCTTAAATAGTGTGACTCATACGATTTAAGTATCTTCACAGAGTCGTGGATGGTGATGCTGTGGGCAGGAAGGATCTGCAGTTTCTGTGCAAGTGTAAATGCATAAATGCAGATGTTGTTTAGCTACGAAAATACAGCGTAAAAAAACGAAGTAAAAGTTTCCACCTGGGAAAATATTGTTTCCAAACTCCACACAAACATCATCTTTGAATAAAAAAAATCAAATTCACAGAAATTCTCTGAAATATTTTTTTTAAATATACTTTAATTATAATTTTTATCATATCTTTTTCCATAGGAAGTCAGAACTATAACTGAGTATAGTTGAGAGGAAAAAAGGAGAAGACTAAATGAGAATTAAAAAACGGGAGTCTTATTTTGTTTGATTTCTTTTTTTGCCAAGCGTCAGATCATCTGGTGTTAAATATAAATAGTCGCTTTTCCTATCTGTATTTATGGAGTGTTTCTCCTTTTGATTGAATTGAAATAATAAAGAGCCTCATCTGGATTCCGCCTTCACATCATTCCATCAATGTAGAGCCATGCTTGTTGAACACAAACTCATTAGGATCGTCCCTCATGAAGTAACCATCCGTCACTGGTCTGCAGAGCGACTCCCCTCCCCCAGCAGTACTCAGCCATCACAGAGTGAGTGAAGTAAAGGAAGCCACTGCCAGGAAAATCGTTTCCTCCTCATCGAAAGCAGCCAGACCTCTGCAGACCAGTCCACACCCACCCCTCCCCCGTCTCTTTCCACAAGTGCACTTCCACTTCGTTTTTTTTTTCTTATTCGACTGGCTCCCTTGACCTCTGCATCAGCATCCTCCTTTATCTTTTACCTTCACCCATATCGTCGCTCACCCTGTCAGCTCATTTAAAATTCCCCTCTGCTCTCCCTCTTCTGATCAATCCTTCTCTTTAGATTCACTCATTCATCTTTTTCACTCCTATCCTCCTTATCTGCGGCACTCCCTGTTTGCTTTGTGCTCATTCTTCTCTTTACCACTTTCAGTCAAGCTTCCTGTCACTTCTTGGCATAAATTTTTCTCGAATGATCCACGAAGAATGCAGCAGATTTTATAGCAGGATAATGAGCAAAGCTGCTGACCTACAGCAAATGGCACTTTTACATAACCTGTTTTGCATCTATAAAGCGGTACATTTATAGTACAGCAAGATGAGCTACTAGTACAGCCAAAATAATGGAAAGAATAACACTAGCAAGCAGAAACGAGTAAAACAAAAGGAAAACCGCCCACTTTGCTCTTTTCTACTTGTTCTGGCAGGTTAAACTCAGCATTATGGTCGGTCTGACTGATTTTGACATTTGTGCTCCCACATTCAAATCCTCCGCATGTCTCAAAAACCTCAGAGAAAAAAATTTCCATTTTTGCCACTGTGTGAATTCTAGGAAGCGATTCTGCGACTTTGCACTTCTTCTCACTAATCCTGCAGCAAGGTGAATAACGACGCAGAAAAGAAAGACCGAAAGACGCGTGTGACAGTAAAACATCTTTCCATCAATAAAACACCCATATATACATTGGTGAACACAAACAACACCCCTTGATTTATTTTTATTTTTCATTAACTTCACAATGATGGTTTGAGCCAACCAAAAATCTCTATGCCCTCAGGTAAACCACTGTATAACAGGACTGTTGTCCTTGTGTCTCAATTTGTAAAACACAGAAAACACTAGACTACAAAATCAGTGTTCTGCTGTAATGTTTGTGCCAGTTTTATAAAAGGAAAAAACAAGGATCTTCAATTATGCCTGTAGGGTCATATTAGACATTGTAGAATCTGACAAAATAAGAGTAGTTTGGATCGAGATGCCTAAATCTGTACATTCCTGCACTGGATCAGAGAAAGCTTGCAATGCAGAAGCTTTTTAACAACATTTTCTTCGAGTATAATATTTGGCACAAAATTGTAGTTGTTTGTGTCTCAATTGTCCCCCCCCCAAAAAAACCCAAAAGATTTGGTTAATTACAGTGAATTTATTATTCAATACTTGGTTTGGATAACATTTTGTCCAATATAAAAATTGATAGGGGGCTGAAACATTTTCTCAGCACTACATAGGAGAATAACATAATAAAGCTATGCATATTGTATGTCAGGCAGGAGATGTGTTGTCAGAACTGGATGCAGCTCTCGTATCCTAGTTGAACCCATGATTTAGCAGTATACTCCAACAGTCCTGGAAAAAACTTTGGTTCTATGGATGAATAAAAGTGTTGTGTTTTTCTTCATGATAAAGGGACCTTATTAAGCATAAGAATAACGTAATATTTTGCTGGAAGGTCATTCCGAACTCACAGGAGAATATCTCTATGTATTCAAAACAAAACAATGGTTGAACGAGGGAGTTTTGGGGCAGATAATGCCTTATTTAGAGACAGCACGTTGCCTGCCCTCATGACGCCCATTTTATAGATATAAGCTGATGGAAACTGGAAATAAACATCTCCTAGAGGACTCCAAGTGGCTCCAAATTTCTCTGGGTGAGTAAATGAATGTAATAAATGCTAAAAATTAGGTCCAGTTTGAAAAAACTCGAACTTCCTCTTTAATTGCAGAATGATGCTATTATATCTTTGTGGAGGTAGTCACAGCCAAGTTGACCAGCAAATGTCAGGGGAAAAATGGGGTGTTCTAATAGCCGCAGAAAAATCTTTCACTGATCTAACATTCTACTTTTAAACAGCTGATCTACAGTTATAGATCTATAGTTAAGTCTATTATTTCTCTGCAGGAAAAGATGTATTGCACAAAACTCATTTATGGTCCATGATCCTAAATAAAAATTTGTCCCACATTCCCACCCCTTCATCTATATACATCCTTCTCCCCGAGCCTCACCCAGTTTTTTCAGGGAGCTGTAGCGACTGAGTTCTGGTTTCATAGCGGCCTCGTAGGATGGTGGCAGCTGTGCCAGGTTGTGGAAGGAGTGGGAGAACGACGGGTGGCTGCTGTTGTGTCTCATGCTCCCGCTGAGGATGCCGCCGCCGCCGCCACCCATGCCGGCCCCTCCGCTCCCTTTACTGCTTCCTGAAATCAGAGTGGGTCCAGACGACATCTGCGAGGTGTTGCTCATGCGGGGTCCACGCTCTGAGGAAAGGCAGAAAGATATGGACAGGAGGAAGAAATAGAAAGAAGATGAGTTAGCGATTAAAAACTGAAAGATTGGATGTGCATACAAAAAAATGATGAATGGACAGAAGAAGAAACATAAGGAGGAGGAGGAGGAGGAGAGAGTGCAGGAATAGTAAAAATTCCTTGAACTTTTAACATGTTATGAATACAAACTCCAATGTACTTTATTGGGTTTACATTACAGAAACACAGAGCAGCGCATTTCTATTAAGCAGAATAAAAATCCTGCATGATTTTCAAACATTTAACAATCTTAAAGCAGGGTCAGGTTATAGAAAAATCCTAAAACAATGTCTCTTAGTGCGCTGCCAAAGTAGCTATCTCAAACAAGACAGAAAATGGCATAACCATTAGCCAATATGCAAAACGTTGTGTGGAAAATATTACAATCATCCACAACATGAACCATGGTGGCAGCATCATGCTGTGGGAGACCTTTCTTCAGAAAGGATCTGTAACATGGCCAGGCCTGATGGGAAGAAGGACAGAGCCACACACTGGGTAAAACTTTGGTTTTGAATGTAGAGCAATAGCTAAAACGGAAGGATTTAGGTCAAAGCACCTCAATGTGTTATAATGGCCCAGTCAAAGTCCAGACCTGAATATGATTAAGTTTCTATGGCAAGACTTGAAAATTGATGCCCACAAATGTTCTCCATCCAATCCGACTGATCTTGAGCTAAATTACAAAGAAGAATGGCCCTAAACATTTTAATGTTAATCTCAAGACATGCAAACCATGTGCAGACACGTCACAAAAGACAGGAATGATAGGAGCAAAATGTAGCTTGATAAAGTTTGACTCAACTCTCTCTTTTTCATCATCCAAAATGACTACTTTGTGTTTGTCTTGTAAAATCCCAATTTAAAGCATTCCAATCTTTGGTCGTAATATAACACATTTTTAAAATAGTCAAGGGCTAGAGATTTTTACAAGGAACTTTAAGAAGTAATTAAATAAAAGTGAATATGTTTAAGAGGTAGGGGAAAGGAAAATGGGAAAAGGATGGGAAAAATACACAAATAGGGAAAATAGTAAATGAAGAAAGGAAGGGGAAGATTGAACGAAGGAAGAATCTACAAGCTGGGTAACTTATCAGTGAACACAGGAAGTGTCTCTTAGCTCCATGGCGACCATCTATAAATACAACTCTGTTCTGTTAATCTAAGACTGCAACACCAACATATCAGCCACATATGAATACACAGAAATACACTGATGGCTTCACGAGGAATCTCAGTGCACATACAGTCACAGTTATGCAAAGTGCAGAAGCAGCACATCGATCACTACACATAGACATGACTTGTCTTATGTAAGGTTAGCAAGATGGGGGGGTGTAGGGTACAAAGAGGCCTGCTTTGCAACAAGTATACTCATATCAGTTACATCATAAGGTATACAAACAGTCATATATGCTGCAATAAGCAAAGGGACAAAGCTGTAAATGAGCCAACATGTCGGTGCGCTCAGCAGGAACCTCACATGTGGAGTCTCTGTTCGTGCAAACGGGGGAAAACGCTCAGATCTTGCTGGTTAGTCATGATCATCTAAAAAGGAATCAGAAATATTGGCTCTATGAAAAGAGACAAAGAGAAACTCCACCTCTGGGAGCGAGAGTGGGTAAAATCGTAGAACAATTAACGGTTGTGTAACCGTGGCCTTTACTGTTTCCTGTCTTCAATACAGACACTAACAGAGATCATTCAGGGTGGGAACGGTTATGGGCTGCGATCTTGTTAGGATAACTGCAGGACATATACTGGTCATTGACCATTGACAGTAATGGGCTGTAATGGCCAATGATGTCTCTGTTAAGTGCCACCCAGGGAACACACACCACATCGACCTCTGTACTTGTTACACACACGCACATACAGTGCATTTAAAAAAATAAAGCAATGCTAGTTCTGAGGTAGTTTTCATTTTAAAGCTGGATTCGAACAGGATGAAGGCAGTCAGCAGAAAACTACAAGTAGGAAGCATCGAGTACTGAACATAAACACTGATTATGTACAAGCAGACAACTTTACTCAAATTATGGACATGTGTTTAATATACAGGGAATTATAATGGACGTTTTTACAGATGTGTTAATTTTATGGGATGTAGGATTACAACTCCATTGAAGTCCACTTTTTTCTGCCTCCTTTTAAACTCCAGATGGCTTTCACCAAAGACTAACAGGATCAACTTAACAACATCAGAGTGAGAGAATACACATCTGTGTGTCTGAACAGAGGAATATTGTACAATTGTTAAACATCTTTTCATGTAATCTGAAATTGAATTTGTTCATTTCCAATTGTCTTACAAAAATGTAACCCAGAAAGTATTTATTAGCCAAGCTGTTTACATTTATCATTGTGGGCATAACTATCATTAATTCTGGGGTAAATTATAAAAAATATGAATCAATGATAATGCATAAACTTTACTGGATTTTACAAACTTGAGGTGCTAACACAACAGTAAATTTAGTGTATTATCTCTAATCCATACAGAATCACAGTCGTACATAGATACTTAAAAATATGCATGAAACCCAATTAATTTTTGGTTAAACTTCTGTTTGATCACACGATTTCTCTTTCAATCCAAAGGACTTGTCTTCATATTTGACCACCTTTTTTGCAGAATTGCTGAGTTCATTCAAACTGGTTGGCATTAACCATGCTTTTAAGAATGTCTAGAATTACTCTAAAAGCTTGTTCTATCCATTCGGAAACCAGTTCAGATGTGTGCTTCTGATCATTTTCTTTTTGGAACACCCATTTATTTCCACATTTGAACCATCAGAACCAAGATGAAAACATGGTTAGCATGGTCAAGAAGGGCTCAGGAACCACTGTTACTGTCAACTGTGAAGCAAGCTATACAACTCAATAGACTGAGAAGACACTGATGAAGAAAAACGAGACTGTTGCAGAAAGACAACCTTTAAGATTGGCAGAAATTAAACAACTCAACTGTTTTCTGGTGAATGGTTTTATAGTCTGAGCCAATTGGCCCTAACGACAAGCATTGAGGCCAAGAAACAATAGTGAATCAACTCTCAAGCATCTAGTTGTCGTATGATGCTATGGGCCAGTTAACAGACAGTTTTAATGGGACTGGGGCATTGCGCAAAGTGGGTGTAATCATGAAAATTCTTCAGTGTCACCTAAAATCAACAGCTAAGTGGCTAAAACGTCAACAGAGTTTGATATTCTTTCAGGAAAATTATACCAAATGCACATGAAAATTGAATTGAAAATCTCGACTTTGATATCACTCAAAACTTGCAGATGGTTCTTAAGAGGCCTAACAACTTGGAAAATATAAAAAAAAAGTAATTTGCCTAATGTCTGACTAGAACTGTATGAATGTAGTGTCCATTGCTTTTTTTTTAGATCCTTTTTTCAAGGGTGTGCAACTTTTGCATGGAGTTCTTACTTCAACAAAGACATGTCACATTGTGCACGGGGTTTAAATATCAGAATATCAGGTCAGTATACTTGGTAATAGGGGAAAGTTCAGCATGTGACTTTAAAAAAGTGGAAGTTCGATGGAAAAAACAGGAAGAATTCAGGGCAAACGATCCAATAAAGGTTTAAAAGCTCTGGAAACAAAACTGTTTGATCATTAAAGGACATTAATGCGCTAGAATCAGGTAAGTGACGGAATGTCTTGTCCTGGTATCCATTAGCCCAAATTAAAGCAAGCACAACAAATAATAGATATTCCTGACCTTCAATTCTAAATGTAGCCACACACACAAAAAAACATGAATAAATTCTTGTTTATTTTTCTGGTAAAGTAGCATTAGTTGAACATCTGTAGTCTAAGTTGGCTCTAATCACTGCAGATGCCTTCTTGTGTAATTCATTCCAGGGGAAACGCATGTAGGTGTATAGGCTCAGAATAACTCGCACTAAAACTTTAAAAGTTCAGTGAAAATCACACTAATCTCTTTATCAACAGATCTCCTTGGTAACCACATCCTGTAGAATCTTCATCAACATTACATTTAAGAGAAGTTCAAGTCCTTGCATGTAGTGGTGGGCAAGATAGAAGCTATAAGGTAGAAATGATATAAATTCAGCCAAAGGTAGAAATTTTGACTATACAGTCCTACTACGATTACACATTTTGATGATGTCGTCAAGGATTGCCTTCATACGTTGTACCAGGTGCGCAAGCAAGATAAATACTCATGTTCAATGTTTGTCTTTACACTAGATATTGAATGTTTAAAATCTGTTTTGTTTCATGTAACAGAAAATAAAGCACTTATACTTTGAAGCATTTTAAATCCAAATACATAACCAGGAAAGCAGACAATTTGCAACTTTAATTTCATAACATTTAGCTTATCATTGTGGGCATAACTATCAATAATTCTGGGGTAAATTATAACCTTATTTTGTTTAAAATATCTCCACCTATATTTATGTGTTGAAAAAATGTGTTTTCCATTATTTTGGAAAAAGAATTGAATATTTATTTTATTTAGACATATCTAAAGTAAAAAAAAGAAAGAATATAACGCAATAGATACCGTTACTGCACATGCTTTAGATTATATCGCCATGTAGATTTAAGGCCAGGCCTACTTACATGGATGTAAGTTAAATCTGTTTGAGATCCATCTAAGATAAATAATAAGAAATTATGCAAGACAAATAACTAGCATTGCTTTCTATTTTTTTGGTGCAAAGCTGGGGAAAACAGACTCGGGTCAGAGAGCCGATCTGCTCACAGCGAGACCTCCTCTCATGTTCAGTGCATGTCACTTGAAAACAGAAATAAAAAAATAAAAAAACTCGAACAAGCACATTTGGAAGCAGGCTGGGGTGGTAGTGGGTGACAAGAGGTGGGCAGACAGACTTGCAGTCAAGCCAGGGCAGAACAGACAGCTTTAAGCTCGAGCTCTTATCAACAACGTGCCAATTTCAACACAGCTTCGACACAGAGAAGCTACAGACAGATACGGTGTTGAGACTGGCGCAGCTGCTTTAAGAGTTGCACTTTGGCAGGCCGTCACACTAACAAAGACAGACGAACAGGGTGGTGGGGAAGCCGTGGGTCCGGCCGGCAGCTCGCCGCCGCCCGAGCTGGACTCGTGCTGCTAACCACGAGGCTTACCGATGGTAGCAGAGTGTTTGGGGCTGGAAGCACACCCCTGCTGGTTAAAAGGATGTTGCAAGTTCCCAGCTGCGAAGAGAGCAGAGCCAACAAACTGATGGACGACCACTCGAGAGACACAGAGAGCGTGTGTCGCGTAAGCATTTGTGTCAGGAAAGAGACAGTGTTAGAGACAGCAGAGAGAGAAGAAATGGACAGGAAGGAGAAAACAGCGTTCCCTCCAGGAATTATATTTCTGGCCTTTTTATTCGTTTCAAAGCCTGAATTTTCCCCAAAACTGAATCCAACTCCTAAATCAGCAAAATAGACATGATTTATGAGCTCTCTTTAATCTTTATGATCTAAGTTATGCCAATTATCTGAAACTGCATTTCCTGCAGAACAATCCAAATCATGGAGAGAACGAAAGAAAAGCAGCAAAAGAGAGTGAATAAAGTGCAAAGGAAAATTATTTCATTTATTTTAACTGGGACTCTTAGCTTTAATTTACCTCCACATAGATCCACCGGAGCAGCAACATTCCACCATCCCTGCTAAACTCTGAGCAATTCTAAAAGCTGTGCAGTTACTTACGAAACCGTTTTTTATTAATAGTCAGAGGAAATGACAGAAAGTCAAAATGCATTGTTATCATGTGAACACTAGCAAATATTCTAATGATTTTTAGGATTATATTTAATCTAATCTCTATGTACTTTTCTGCATATAGGAAAACATATTAAATCAACTAAACTCTTGGGAAAAGAGTATGTTGTGTATGTAGTAACATGGGGGATTTAATAAATAATATATACTAAAAACAATTTAGTATCTCACTCTTAGTTTTTTCTGTTTACAGACTAGTTGATTTTTCTCTTTTTTTCTTTCAGCGTCTGACAGCATCTCAATTCCAGCAAAAAATTTTCCACCTCAAGTGCGAATTGTGTTACTGCTACTGAGTTTGAAGTGAGATTTGAAAACGAGAAGAACAGCAGTGATAATTACCCTCCCGATCACTCGGGATGTGAGTGAGCAAGCCTGATTGGAGGGCTTGCGCTAACCTGAATGTGACACTGTCGCTTTATGTTTTCACCTCCGCAAATGTGCGAACGCATTTCGGTTTGGATCGAGCCGCTTCATCACTTACTGCGGTTGTCTTTAATCTGCAGGATGGGGGTGTACAGGGATTTGGATGTGCGCCCGTCAGATGTGGTGGTGGTCAGCACGGCCACGTTGTTCCTCTCTCCCTGCTGCACGGGGCTTGATTGGTGTCGCAAAATGTCCACCAGGGATCTGACACAGCAGAGGAGAGATGAGTGGATCAGTAGAGAAAGGTGAAACCAGGGAATCATTTTGAATGTAAATTTGCTTTTTTTGTTTTGTACGTGTCCCTTCTGGCAATGTGGCACTAAGAATTGATCTATGAGTGCCAAGTAGAAGCCCAACAAATTTACATTCACAAGTGGGACATTACAGCTATAGCTATAGTACTCTACTTGATTGTGTAAGAAATCTTTATTATTATTATTATTATATATTTTTCAGTCAGTTATATAAATAACCAATGTGAAAAACTGGATGGGTAGATTCAAATCACTGGACTTAAAGTGACATCTCTCTTTAACTTGGTACATTATTGGTAAAACAAAGTCAAAAGTTCAGATGGTGAATAGAAACTTAGCCCTAAATGTAAAGGAAAGGAAATGGTTCGGTTCCTTATTTCCTCTTTGTGGCAGGTCTGCTAGGTAACAGATCACAGATTTTTGGAATGCCTGTTAATTTCCTTTTATTGGGGCTCCATTCGTGAGGAAATTAATTTATGTGTTGAACAGTTGATCTTAAAAAAACATTCCAAATCTTCTTTGCCAATCCAAAACACTTTATTATGTCACTGAAACCTGTTTGGTGTTGTTGTTTCTTGTAGTGGATGTTCTTAAAAGAAAATTCTGTTTTTTGAATTTTTATGTTTTTTTCCCTCACCGTGAGAAGTTTGGAGCCATTTTGAGCCGTTTAGCTGTATATACAGTACAGACCAAAAGTTTGGACACACCTTCTCATTCAGTGCGTTTTCATTACATTGTTACATTGTAGATTCTCACTGAAGGCATCAAAACTATGAATGAACACATATTGAATTATGTAGTACTTTTCCAAAAATTGTGAAATAACCTGGCCTCCAACGTCACCGGACCTGAACCCAATCGAGATGATTTGGGGTGAACTGAACTGCAGAGTGAAGGCAAAAGAGCAAACAAGTCCTAAGCTTCTCTGGGAACTCCTTCAAGACTGTTGGAAAACCATTTCGGGTGACTATCTCTTGAAGCTCAAGAGAATGCAAAAGCAGTAACCAGAGCAAAGGGTGGCTACTTTGAGGAATCTAAAATACAACACATGTATTCAGTTATTTCACCCTTTTTGTTTAAGTACATACAGTAATTCTATACATCATGTTTTCATTCATAGTTTTGATGCCTTTAATTGAGAATCTACAATGTAGTCATGAAAATAAAGAAAACACATTGAATGAGAAGTTGTGTCCAAACTTTTGGTCTGTAGTGTATATATCCATACTTGATCAGCTGTATCCGTAGCTAAAAAAAAATAAGGTCCAAGGTGAAAAAAAAAGGAATTTCCCTTTAAGAAAACAAGATTGATTGGTTGTGCGGCACCTCATCAAACTGGTCACCGGCTTGGTTACACACTGCCGCGGGATGAAGTTTCATTTTTTTCACCCGGATTTGTTGTATGTCGGCCAATATAGTTGTTTGGTCTCTTTGGTATGAACAGCACAACCGAGACAAGAAGCTCAAAACCAAAGTCAAACGTAAAGCAAGTTTTTAGGCATTGGCAAGTTTTGAATTGCCACAAGCCTTACCTTCAATTCTGCTACTCAACCTAGAAATAATTTTTCTACAACGGTTACTATAAAAAAGGAGATGCGACCAAACATCAACTTCCATAACTTTAGCCTTTTGTTTATGTTCACAAGATCAGCTAGAAGCAGAATCCTCTGTCTAAAGATGCTGAAAGTTAAGTTCAGAATCCTGCACAAACTGTCCAGGGGAAAAATAAACTCTTAAAATCCAACTACATTGACTACTGCATACTTGATACTAAAATTAATCGCACAGTAATGCATTGCATAAAGTAAAATTAAATGAAAACTATAAGAACATTAAGAGGAAATCCCCTGACTGCTGGAAGTCAAGTGAACAGCTTGATAAACTGAGTGCCTTTTTGTTTCCATAGTCAGTTAGAGCCACTTCTTCCTCACTTTTAACTTTCCTTCAGGGTAGACTTTAATTAAATGAAATGTGATAATAGTAAACAAGAATTCCCCGATCTATCGCCTCAGTAATTGCGACCACAAATCACCCAGACTGTTTTAAATGTGGTGGGCGCTGAAGAGCGAAATGAGTGCAGCACAGGGCTCAAATTTAAATCAATCTGTTTTTTAATGTCTTAAAAAGTAGTAAAGAAAAAACTTTGTGATCTACAATTTAACACTTTGTGACACCTTTAAATAACACCTTTGTGTTCTGTTTATGCACCTATCAGGGTGTATGAGAGAGCAGCTGTTTGTCTCACCTGGGCATGTTGACATCTCTATTGCGGGGTCGACGTGCCACCTTGCTGAAGGCGACCCTGACGCCCACAGCCACCACCAGGGTGAAGGAGATCACCCCTCCGATCACATAACCCGTGCTGGTGGAAAAATCAATAAAAATAAGGTCACACAAAAATGTAAAAAAAAGTTTATAGTGTACGTTTGTTTTATAGTGTACGTTTGTTTTGATAACACTTCAAAAAAGCCCTTCTAGACAAATTTAATTAAGTTTAACATTTCATTGTGTTTTTGAACCATTGGATTTATACAAAATATGAGCTTAGACCAGATAGCAAAGTTATTAAATTCAACTTTGTATTTAGGGTTATGATAATGCATCCAATAACAGTATAAAATCATTCAAAGAATGCCTTGAGACAAATAAGATGTGACAGTGGCCCAACACTGACACCAATGAAGAATTGATGGCCTTCCCTCACCATGTGGTAAAGCGTACCCCACATGTGCCAGACAGGTGGATGATGAGACCACTGTCGGGTGCTCGTGCAGCTGCCTGATAATAATATTTCCGCACCAATGATGGAACCCTTACAGTCTTTTGTTACTATTTTATACATATTAACTCTTTTGATTCAAATTATTAACCTTATGTTTCTTTACACAAACTGTGCATACTACATTTAAATGTTCCCTATTCCAATAATCATTTTATGATATTTAAAGATCTAACATAGTTAAAACTGCTATGCTAATGTACATTCATATTTCTTTATATCTGGCTTTCATTCAGGCAGGCATTCTGATCTTTTAAAGATTTTTTGGCTGATTAGTATCTATTTAGATTTACAATTGTCTTTATAAGTATTGGACTATTACAATTTTATTTTCTGGTTCAGTCAAGACTAAAAGATTGGGGCTTGTTTGGGAAAAATGTAACAGAAATTTGAAATGTGTAAAATAAGATCCCGACCTGCTGCTCTGCTGCTGCAACGTCTCGAAGTCCGGGTCGGGCTTGTTGTCAGCAGGCACTGCGACGGGGACCTCGTGGTCAGCCCACACTGGGGTATTGTAGTTGTTGCAGGAGTCCTGGTCCAGCCGGTTCCTCCGGTGCTCGCAGCAGAACCGGTAATGGCAGGTACCACAGCAGTAGACGTATGTGTCCTTGGAGCAGTTAAACGTATTGTCAAAGTGGCCCATGACGTCAAAGTAACCCCTGGGGAACAAAGTTTGAAACATAAATCTGAACTTTCATCCGAGCTAAAGAGCAACTGATTCCACTCAGCCTTCAAATCTGGAGTGTATCAAACATCCAAGTACAAAAACAAACAAAAAGAAAAACGCTTTAAGATTGTAACTGACAGAAATTATGAAGAAAACATTTAAACAGATGAAAAGTTGGAAGTTTATGTATGTTTTGGATCTTTTCTTCTATTTCCCTGTTTGTTCTGCTCCTGGCTGCCTGAATGTGGTCGGAGTGTGTGGCTTGCCAACAGACAACTGTTTTAGAGCCGACTATGTGTTGCCTAGCAACAGCAAGACGCCTCTCAGTGCAGAATATACGCTTTGGTGGGATCGAGATGAGACCTGCAGGATAATCATGATGTTCTTTGCTTTTATTGCATTCAGTGAGATGAACACGTTAAACGGGCGAGTAGAAGCTGTGGTCACTCCAACAACAGCCTCATTTCTGCAGATCTCCTCTAAAACTTTAGTTAACGTGTAAAAATCATTTACACTTTTAAGATTTTTATTATAAGCCGTTGTTTGTTTTTAGGTTGTTTTATACCCTACTGTCAGCTTTTTAGGATTGATTCTGTCTGAAGTTAATTTCCTTGTGCATCTAATTTATTCTTTTTTATTTGCACTGACATTTGACATTGTTTCAGAACAGCTTAACCTCCCATCATGCAAACACCTCAGCTTGTTATCTTCTGCATTTCCATGGATTTTCTAATATCGGGGGTGAACATAGTATTTGTTACTTTGAAATGTCTTAAATGTGGACTATGTCTCAATAGGTTAGTTTAGAGCGTCAAAGCACATCAGCGTAAAAGAAAAAAAAGTTTTATAAGTCGGCTTAAATTTTTAAGTCACATTTATGAAAAGCCAGAGAAAGTTCCAGATTGACCTGAGTTTTCTTTGACTTTATTGAGCATGGTCCATCTCCACCTATGGATCAATGGCGTCAGATACAATTTTCTAATTCTTACAAATAAGATCATTTATATGTTTTAAAGTGTTTCAAGATGTGAAAAAACACAAAGATATTATTTTTGTAAAAAAATTATACATTTACTAAACTACTACAGCAATATACCCACAGTTACCAAGAAACAAGAAGCGTGCCTTGTGAAGTAGCTGTCTTCCTGCTAAGAACATCTTAGAGACTACTGCTAAGGTGAGCAGGTATATATTCCATTCTTCTATCAAACTCAAATTTACATTTTTGCTGTAATTTCCACTGTTTTTCTCAGTTCAAATCACATTTCTGCTGCTGTAATTTGCACATCTCTGTTTGCACAGTTTATATTTTTCACTTATCGTAACTATGTTTTTTAATGCAGAAATACACATGCACGCTCTTAATATTTTTAAATGATCCTGCTCAGTAGTGCACTCAAATTAGAGTATGCCATGTTTATTTTTAATAACTGCACAGAACTTTAGTTTTGTAATTTTGCCCTTACTGTGAATAAATTATTCTTAATTTAGTATATATACATATATTTCTTCTGTATGCTTAAATTATCATTCAACACAATTTTTTCTTTAACATATTTGTGTTAATTCCTATCAACTGATGTTTTTACTTAAAGGAATATTTGCCTCAAATATTGGAACAGCTTAGCTCTCAACAGAATGTAATATAATGAAACCCTATAAAGTGCAATTCAGTAGTTATTTTGGACCTTTCAGTGTTTTTTTATTTTATTCCAGATCTATTTGTCAAAATTGTAAACACTTTGGTAAACTTGTTTTTTTGGGGTTTTTTTTCAAAACAAGCAAAATTTGACATTGAAATAAATAACCGCATAAATAACAGGACATTTTACCTGCAAACATCCCCATCCACCAGCGGTGGCGCCACCTGGGCCCCACTGAGCGGAGGCCTCAGTGGGTTTTCCGTCACGTTCCGTGGAAACATCCTCTGTGGGAGGGGCTTCGGGGGGAGTTCAGCCACCGCCGGCGGGTCGTCGTCGTCCTCCATCTCGGCCGCTTTCGGTGCCACTTTGGCTCCCCCGCGGGGGCTCGGCTTGTAGCCGGTCAGGCGAAACAAGGTGCTGCTCGTTTTCCCAGTGGACCTGTCGGTGCCGCCGAGCGATCTGGTGTCGCCGTCTGCAGCTCGGCGCTCAACAGTTATGCTTAGGGTGGAAACAGGAAGGCAAGGGAGAAGCAGCAGGATGACGGAAAAAGAAATCATCCTTCTTGAAAATGTGAGTTTCATTGTTCTGGGATGAGGTTCCTTAGTCGTGATTTAGAAAAGAAAATCAACTATAAAAGTCCAACTCCAAGATGGCGGCTTGCTGAAATATAAAAATCTTTGTGATGAAAATATTTGAACTTCAGTTTTTAGTTCTGATGCACACTATCGCGGTGCGGTTCAGCAGCTTTTTTATGAATGTGTTTGGCATCTCACTCGTTCATCTGTATGTAAACATTTCCTTGGATAAAAATACCTCCCAAAAGCAGCTTGTGTAAACATTGAGGGCTTTCAAAGATTTTAGGCCTTGTACAAACTGCCTGAAAAACAGTTTAATAAACCAGCCAACATGAACTACACAATATGACTGTTGAATGGCACTGGGTTCTGAATAATTAGTTTAGGTCTGTCGGTGAACAGTGTGGAATTTTTTTCCCCTTTTGCCCGAAAACTCAAAACGTTCCAAAGTGGCAGTATTTAAACGTTTACTGTAAACAAAAAGAGTTTGAGGAAAACTGTAAACTCTTAACAGAATGAGCAACGGGAATGCCGCTTCTAGGAGCTCGGCTTGGCACGTACGAAACTAGTATGGAAACTGTGGATTGTAAACATTTAGCGCAGTATGTAAACTTCAAATCGCTCGAACCGAAACTGGATCTATTCTTCCGGGAGTTTGGCACTTCTGTTATCCAATATCAAAAAAAAGGACAAAAAGAAAACCTAATCAGTCATGGAAGGAAAGTAATTTTACTTCAGGCTCTGTCTGTAAACAGCAGTGATGACAGCTTCAAAAGGTCTCCGTTTTGTTTGGCTAACAAGCTAAAGAAAATCGGTTGGAATTTGGCACAAGCTTTTTCAGTTTATATATCTTCTACAACACTCTAGCAATTTCAATGATCAACTTAATTAAAGAAATTAGCGGATACTAAAGGTCTATACTAAAGGTCTGTATGCTTAGACGTTTGGTACAAACACTGAAATTTAAAAACTGTTAGCTATGAAAGTGTTAAATGAATTTACTGGGGAAGAACAGCTTTAAGCAGCATCAAGACTTTCAGGATAAATGTTCTTCCAGAAGCAACTGGAAAGAAACAAAATCAGTCCATTAACCTGGAATGTCAATGCAGTCAGAACAGAAACTGGTGAAGACGTACAAGAATTTGTCTTAAAAAAAAAGATGCACAGATCTATGTGCGTTCAATACTCTTGCGAGAGTGTCTCTGCTCTGAGTTTAGCTTGGCCCAACAGAAGAGAACGAAGGAAGGCTTGGGCCCGGTTCTAGCAGGGCAGCGAGGTTCTGCCCACAGAACAGACATGAAACTGTCTGGATTCATCCGTCAACGCAGAGGAACAAGGGACGCAGACGGGGAACTCAACGTGCCTGCCACAATTCGAAGCCGCAGACAATCCTACTGCGCGATTCTAGAAAAACGCGTATAGAAAAAAACCCAAAGATGACTTTCATCCAAACAACAGGAATTTTTTTCACGAGCAGTTTCCTCGTGGATGCCCTGAATTTCGGTGTGCACCAATATGACGAAGTTCACTTTGTTCGTAAATGTAAAAGGTAATCTGTATGGCTGGTGTTCAGTATGGCTTCAGGTTATGCTTTTTTTTCCCTTCTTAGAAAATAATCTTTCTTTCACATACAAACATGAGTACAGTGAAAGGTTTTAAATTGCATGTTTTTCCAGGAGTAAAAAGAAGAATTCTCAAGAGCTGACTGGGAATTGATAAAAGGGGGCTTCTTACGTTGGTAATCAAGCTCAATATAGGGAAGAAACGAACCGACAATGACTGAGAGGCCTCTCTAATGTAAGCAACTGGAGGAAGGAGATAGGCAAAGTGTCAACAGTGTTTCACAGCGAAGACTGAGAGGACAGTATACGTCTAAGCCTTTGAGATAGCAGCAGCAGCAGCGGCGGTGGTGATGATGGCGGGCGTGGATTTATCTGGTCAAACGTGGCTTGTACCCGTCAGTCAAAACGCCGTCCCGATTTAAAGTCAAATCTTCAGACGCCGTCAGAGAATTATCACTGCTCACCACATGTTTCCTCTGTCACTTCGCAAACTGTTTATAAAGCTCTTTGAACCAATAATGCACTGATTATGGTCTTGGCAGGAGAAGTCATGCAGTTTTTAGTATCAAGAGCAGCAAACACTGAAAGATTAAGTAGTCAAAAGTAAATAAGTTCTTAATACGATGGTGGATGTCGTAATGGAAGGATTTAAAGGTTTATGTTGGTAAATAAGTCAGGTGCTGAGGCTGGTTGGCCTTAATACTTTATGATTATGTAGAGAATTGTAGTTCTGTTAATGTTTTTTTTTCTCGAAATAGTCAGTTTGACATCTGCTTTTGGTCTTGTTGTAAAAGAAAAAGGTAAAAGTCCAAAACCTTCACCCAGGCCATGAAAAAAGGAGAAAAATAGCAAAAATGAAGTGAGACGTATGAAGGGAGTTTGAGATGTGAAATGAAGGAAGCTGGGAAAATCTCCCGACGATACTGAGACGGTCCTGATGCTGTCGTTCACTCTGGTTCGGTCACAGGTTCAGCAGCTTTCACACTGCAAGACAGAGGAACATACATCATGATCATGTTAGGAGTGATACAGTTCATCCTGCATATTCTGTTCAGAATGATCTCTTTTATATCTTTATTTCCATATGTTTTCTGGGATAACTTGTGGAAGAAGATGAATAAAAAATAGGTCAATATTATGTACAATACTAATATATATTTGCACATGATCACAACATTCACTGAGATATAAGTGTACACATCTGGTTTTAGTGACATGTTTTTCATCATGACATTAAGTAGATAACATTTTTCACATCACTAAAATGGTTTTGTTGGAATACTAATGCTAAATTACTGTTAGAATAAAACAGATATGAAATATATTTATCCATTGATAAATGACGACAAAAAAAATCCATGACAGTTGAATTGACTCAAAGTAACACCAAGTTTGTTTTCAGTTTAGCCTCATCAATATTTTTCAATCAGAAAGAAAGAAAGAAAGAAAGAAAGAAAGAAAGAAAGAAAGAAAGAAAGAAAGAAAGAAAGAAAGAAAGAAAGAAAGAAAGAAGATTTCACTTCCAAAGGTTCTAACAATGCAATCTGCTGGGATTCCTTGAAAACTTTTAACTGATTGAAATGTTTGTACAATTGTATTGAAATGACTTTTCTTGTAAAGTGCATTAAGATGACATCTGTTGTGAATTGGCGATATACAAATAAAATAAATTGAATTGAACAAGTTAAAGACAAGCGATGAGCTGCACCACACTGGAGCTAGTCTCAGCAGCTACATTATGGTATCCCTGAAAACTCTCTTTCGAGTCAAACAAGCAATATTTCAGTTTGTATTAATAATTTTTTTTTTTGCCTATTTGACCACCTAGTAACTGGACTACCATTATATATATATACAGATTACTCCTTCCAAAAGTAACTTAGTTACTTTACTGATCTCTTTATTTTAAAAGTAACTACATTAGATTACAAGTTACTTTATAAGTTACTTTCAGGAGCTACCAACCAGAATCCCCACTGCCTAATCATAGAAACAATAACCAGTTTTGCCAATAATCACTTTATTGGAAGTGCATTTTAACTGCAAGGCCAGAAATATACGTGCTTTTTAACCTTGCGTTGACTCCAGCAAAGATGAAGCAACGAGCTGTGTCTTGGAAACGTACTTGCTTGCTCACTGCATGTACTACTGGAGAATTCCACTAGGGGGCAGAGTACAGAGTACAAAACTCAGACTCAAGCCAAAACAAACATGGTGACCATAAAGGATAGAATCAGCTGTTTCAGATTACAACAAAAAAAGACATTAGTGTTGTTGAAGGTATGTAAGACCATAATAACCACTATTGTTGCTTGTTTTCCTAATGCTTTTGCCGCAATGTACCAAATATATGTTTGCTTAAGAAAATTACAAAAATAGTAACGCACAGTGGCTTGAACAAGTAACTTTAATTTGACTACTGGTATTGAAATAGAAACACGTTAGTCGTTACTAAAAAAGTGGTCATATTAGGAGTAACGTGCTACTAAGTAACGTGTTACTGGCATCGCTGTTTACATATATATGAATGCCCTACATCACTCCCTGCTCTACTTTGCATGTCTTCTGCAGCAGGAGACCTGATCAAGTCTCTTGCTGTCGGTTGCACACATCTCTTTGATCCATGGACTCACACCCCTTTCCAGGCAAGCAAAAAACGTCATTGGTTGCAAGCTGTCAGAGGAACAACTGGAGAAGCAAATGAATAAATAATATAAATTTTATTGATAATAAAAAAAATGACAATGGGAACCAAAGCTTATTTAAAGGGCCGACTAGGCTGCGCAGGCAACTGCTGTGTTGATAAATAATCCCTCGAAATATTATCAAACAATTATTAAATTACTTGAAAATCATTTCAGGTTTTTTAAAACACATTTTATGCTTTGTGAGAAAAAAGCAAATAATGGCTTTACCTAATTTGTAAATATGTCTCTGCTCAAAGATGAATTGTGTTTGCTCATCGACTCCAGATCTCTGTTTCCTTCGTACCAGTCAGTTCTGTATCTGCTCGTTTTACCAAGGTGTGACTTGTCACCTCTTTTGAACATATTTTATCAAAAGCACCAACATGACCTTTTTTTTGTTGTAGATTCAACAGACAAAAGAGGTTCAAGATAAAATCCATCCATCCATATATATATGCAATGATGTCAGCGTCTTGGGTTCTAAATATGATACATAAAATGGCCCTCAAAATGGCCCTTTAAACAAAGAAACTGACACCAACACAGAACTGGGATAGCATCACAAGAAGTGAAAATGTAGTAGATGCTTCAAAAACGTAGCTACCTCCAACCTAAAAATATCTGCTTAAAAAAAACAATATAAATCCATTTATATAAAACACATTTTATGCTTGAAGCCTTCTCGTAATATAGGATACCACCAGGAGCTGACAAAGGAGACAGGATCAGACTTTGATAGAGGTAGTAGGAGACAGGAAATATGCCATATGGACTCATTTGACAGAGGGACAGAGGAAGACATGGATCACAGATGTGTGGATGAGTTCTGTTTACAGAGTCAGGCCTTCATCGCTGGGAATGGGATTGGTCCAGCATCACACTGCTCTCAATACCTCATTATTTTATAACACTATTAATATCACTATGAAACTGTATGTAATGAGTCAGAATATTACACTCATCAACAGCAATGCTGAGTCAAATTTACTGTTTGTTTTTGAAGGAAAATATTTTCTCTCTGTAAAGTAGGATTGAACGAAAACAAAGAAGTTGTGATATCATTGTTAAATACTGCTATTACGACATGATGTGATAAAAATGAACACACTGTCAGAATCTTTGTGCTTTGGGTTTATAATAAACTTCCTAATGAGAAATGTACACCTTGCTAGAACTGCTGTATTAGAAATAAAACTATATTTCTATTGTAATACAGTTTTTTAACGACTTTGGAGGAAAAAAAATTATTTATGCTGCTGTTAAATATTCTGCTGCTTTAGCATTATAGTTTGCAGCCCTACTGCAAATGAATGTACAATATATAGTGATTGTTTCTGCATAGTCAAGAAAAGTTTAGAAAACAACACTGTTGACATCTGGGTAATTTGGAAAAATGTTGATTTTCCAGTAGGGATGTACTGATAACGATACTGGTATCGGAGTCAATACCATTCTAATTTACTTGTATCGGTTAGAGTTGACTGATACCATGAACTGATACTAAAAATATGGAAACTCAGCAATAATTTCACAGAATTATATTTTTTTAATAGAAATTTTAGTTTTTGGTTATTTCTTATTAATATTTAAAATTGTATCTAATTCTACATAGTTTGATGTAACAAGCAGAGTGGAAAAAAATCTGCCTTCCAATTCATTGCATTTTTTTGTGCGGTAGAAGCATTGTCATTGGTATTTGGTATCGGCAAATACTCAGATCCATGTCTCCCAGAAAGTACAAGTGGTGCTGTTGTATCCATAGTTTCCAGTCTTCATTCCTTATTCCATCCATCCATCCATCCATCCATCCATCCATATATATATATACATATATATATATTATCATCTGGTAAATATCAGCTACAACAGCAATTAATATTGGTATCGCCCAAAAATGTCATATTAGTGCATCCCTAAATAAATATAGAGGAATATATCTGCTAAAGACAGACTATAACTGGAAAAAACATTTCTCAATAATATGGCTCTTATGTCTGGTATTGAACTGAATTTTGGCCTTTCAACAAAAATTACACTTTACAGAGCTTAATGAACTATGAAGAAAGACCAAATAAAGAGTCAGAGCCCATTTATTGAGTCATAATAATACACTTCCTATGCCACTGCCTCAAAATGAAAAACTACCCTAGCAGTGAGAGCTGTTAATTTTAACTAATTTATTTAAGGTTATAGTTAAAAAATAACTTTATTTAATTCTATAATTACAAACAAGATTTACAGTACTTTTTTCCCCTTTTGCCCAAGATTCATAAATCCTTTCTCTTACATTTCAGAGCAAACAAAAATGAGATCACCATCAGGACAAGACTAGTCTCCTCAAGCAACAACAATACATCCAGCTGATAAAAAAGGAGAGCTTAGGAAATAAATTATTGGTTTTAAAATATAAAGACATGAGAACAGGATGTTCTGGGCTTAAGGTCAGAGCTGAACTGTATCCTGAATCACAATAACCTAAATAGGCCGGTCCTCCTCTCTGCTGGAAAGTTCTGGGCGCTCTGCTGCCCTGACAGCTTGGCTTCACATCAGTGTGTCTCGACCCTCCGGGGGCTTTTCCGACCCGCTTCCTCAAATGTCGTAATTAAGAAGCCCCTGCTGACAAATAGCTGAACTTCCACTGGCTTTCTAGGTGGCAAGTGTAATGATTCAATAAAAACCAAGAATATGTGCGCACGTGTACAAAAGAGCGAATTTAACACATTGCGCTCTGTGGGAAGCTGAAGTACCATTTCTTTGCTGCTCAATAGGACTGTTGGTTCATTCTCCATCGAAGAATTTGTGCATGATGGTTATATTTGAAGAAGTGTATGGTTTTAAGGCAGTAAAACAAAATTTAACACCAAACACTACACAGAAATATCACGGACAAGAGAAAAAAAGCATCACATCCATGTAATGGAAGAAAAACAAGCTTGTATTCTGTCCTCCAGCTGGTATGTCTCTGTCTGTCTGTCTGTCTGTCTGTCTGTCTGTCTGTCTGTCTGTCTGTCTGTCTGTCCAACATGCTGAATCCCTGCTCTATTTTTTGATGAACATGCCTCTGTGGCTGCATGTAAATCCCTGCTGCTCCCCCTCTGTCTTCCTGCTTCTCCTGTCTCCCTGCTGATCTCCATCATTCTGCTTGCTGTTGTTTGTGACACACATGCATGAATTGGTCCTGCTGACTACCAGCCAGCAGTATGTACCAGGAAACTAGTATACCTCACTATACATGCTACACGTTTATCTCGTTTACATGTTTTATACTAAAGATATAAAGAAGCACAAAATATGTCTATTATAATTTTGCTGAGATTTGATAAATTGTGATGAAAAATTGTAGACATGTTTTTGCAACATCATTTTGAACTGACATCCTGCTTTACCTTCTCCAGATGAATCTGGACAAACCTGCATATTGTCTGCATTTATTGTCCCGATTTAAGAGAATGAAATATTGAGGCACCTGAAAGGCTTCCTCATAAAAACACGTTGTAAGTTGGTGTTCCCCTAATAAATATATTAGTTTACTGTATGATTTGTGAATGCTGTATCAGCAAACAGAATGCTATTCTATTTTATCATTTATTTATCCAAACTGCAGTAATGGTCTACTTGAAAATGCTGTTATTTTAAGCGCTGACCGTTATAAAACCTAAATGTATGAGTAATCCTTCCCTGAGCGATGTAAGCATTTAGAGTTTGGCGACTCAGTAAAGCTGTGCCTCACTTACAGGGATGACAACATGTAGATCACGATGTACATATGGGCTGATCAATGTGTGGTCAATAACTTTAAGTTTCAGTCAAGGCTTTTGGTTACCGAAGTTAAAAAAAAGACAATTCATGTAAAACAGCATCCTGTCACCTTTTTTTTTTCTTCAATGCACTACCACATGCTTCAAAGTATTTCATTGGGATTAGTATGTAAGACAAACACAAACAAGTGGATAACTCTGAATTTGGAAGAAAAAATTACAATGTGTTTTTTCCACAATGAAAATATCCTAACAATGTGGTGTATTTATGCTAGCTGGTGTCAATATGTTGTAGAGGAATACCTCTACAACACAATATGGATTTGCGCCTGGTAGACACACCGGCCATCGAAGCACTGCAAAGTGGGATGGAACAGAGACCGTTTCACCGATGGTGTAGTTCGCACCAGATGCAAAGTGCCATGATCCTCTGCAGCTGGCTTGTGTGTGTGAAGCGATCGTTTTGCCGATCTAAACAGACTATAGAGATGAAAATCAACAAACATAGCACACAAAGAGAGAGACACACAACGAGCAACGAAGTGGGCAGACTATGTGGCAGGGGATCTGTTGTTTCTTTCTCTCTCTGGCTGTGTGTGTGTGTGTGTGTGTGTGTGGACAACGTTTAAAATAGTGTACAAACTTCCTGGTTACAGAAGTGTGGCGTAATAATCATATTTGGTTATTTACTTACACACAATGACAAAAATAGCTCTGAATAAACAACAACTGAGCAGAAGCACCTGTCGACCGTCACAGAGAAATACGCATCTGGTGTGAACAGGGGGGCAGGGGGGCAGCGGATCACGCGTGATTTTCATGAGCGCACTGCTTTATGGTGCTTCCACGGCTGGTGTGAACCTGGCTTTAGAATTTTATCACTACATTTTGTGGTACTGTTGTGATATTCAGTCAATTCATTATTACAAAAATCTATTTGTTACTTCTTTGCAGTCTTTTTTTAGGTAACTTTATGAAGGACTCCATCGTACATGACAGAAACTACAAGACAACTTCTGTGGTTATTTTATTGAGGCAGCAAGCGCTCAGATGGAGAACCTGGAGAAGACAGGAGCAAAGACTGGAGACGTGACTGAGCCAATCTGGATCAGAGTTCTGGGCTGGAGGACCAGATGACAGAACGAGCTGAAGGTTTTACATTTTTGTGATATCTAATATTGTACTCATGGAACAAGCAGAGGAGAAAATAGAAAAAATGCAGAATTGAACCCTTTCCAAACATGAGTAACAGGAATTTATCATTCTGACAATAATTAAAAATCTTACAAGAAAGTTTAAGATAATGATAAACGATACGATAAATGCAGGTATGACGCCACAAGCTTTGCCCATCTACAGGATGACTTTTCTGCATATTCTTCCGTTTGCAATGACTCAAGGATAGCTCATCAAAAATTCTCAGTTGAATTTAGATCTGGACTTTGACTGGGCCATTCCGACAAATCAATATCAGCAAGCTGCATGTTTACGGTCATCAGAACCTCCGACATTTCTTCCAGCATTACCTTGTATTTAGTTTTTAGAAAACCATCCCACACCATGATGCTGCTGCCACCATGTGTCACCATGAGGATAGAGTGTTTATGGTGATGTGTACTGGGTTTTTTTTCTGCAAAACACATTGTACTTGCAATGTGAAAAACACAAAAAATGTCATCAACATATATAAATATTTTTGCAAAGCATTATAACAATTACTGTACAAATCAATTTGACTGCTCCCAAATGTTCATGACAGGATAATAGCTTCTAAAGCAATGCGGAAACAGAGTTCAACCAATCAATGATGAGTGGCACATTAATTAACCAAATGAAAAAAAAAAGCAACAGTGTGAGCATTAGGGCACAGTTTGAGATCTAAAGCATGTACACATTGTTTATCTGTGGTCATGTTTAAAGGAGACTGTAAGTCTGTGTCCGTGTTCTATGTATGCCTGACTTCCGTTGGCAGCAACACATGGCTTCTAAAGACACAAAAGCTCCCTAACAGGCGGTGACCCCCATTCAACATGGCAGAAACACCATCTTTCCTCTTTCCATCCATCTATCCATCCATTCACTCCCTCCCTCCCTGGCTGCGCGTGGGTTGAAGTGTTTCACTAGGAATAGCTTTGCAGCTCTGAAAAGAGGGAATGGAAAAACAACAACAGAAGAGAAAATCCTAAAGATAAAAAAAATCTACTCATTGTATTTTCAATATCATTTGGAATGCACCACATGTATTTCTAGAAAAAAAAACACTCCCCAAAAGCAGTCAGTTGTGCTGTCTAACATCCATGTCCACAGTGTCAATAAGCCATCATATTTTCAAGACACTACTTTATGTGTATTCATCATCATTCACTCACTTCCTGCTCTAACACCACTTTCTTTCATCCACCTCCTTTCACTGCTTCTTCCCCCCACAAACTCAATCTTTCTCTGCTTCCTCTCATCTCTATTCACCCTCTCTCCCCAACACCCCCCCCCCCCCTTTCTATGAAGCATGCTGGGAAAAGAGCCAGTGCATAAGGGCATGCAGCAGCAGTAGGACTTGCAACAGTATGACTCTGTATTCTAATATGGAGTGGGGCAAAGCTTGTAGAGCCTTCAGCGGGCTGAACTCTGTCCATAAAGGTCAGTGCACTGCCCTTGTGGTGTCCACTGATGCAGTGGTGCAACAAAAAGAGTTTGAAAATAAAAATCCATAAATGTATCCACGCTGTAATTGTTGCAAGCCTGAACTGTCTGTGCACTTTTACACCACACAGATGCTGCCTCCTGGCCTACTTCAACAAAGCCAGTTAGAGTGATGACAAATAACTATCTGCATTTGTATTAATGTACATAACGTGCACTGAATATAACAGTTAAATAAATAAATCAAGATACAAGGGTTGAAAAGTACAAAAATAAAACACTTTAATATGTTAGAGTTACAATGAATTTAATTTCACTTGCATTTAAAAGGTCTCATTCTCTGAGTAATACTTGCTCGTAGGGATGCCTACTGGTAGGAATCTGGTGAAACAATATGTATCATAATTCAAGGGGGCTGATATTATATATTGCAGTAGTATGAACAACACTATATATTGTGCTTTTTAAAACGGAAATGAACAGTAGAAAAACTGTAACAGCATTGTAAACAACCTGTTTTATTACTAGATATAGTTGCGCCACTGGAACAAAGAAAAGGTGAAAACAGCCACCAACTACCAGCCATAATTTCAGTTTTACTACAAAAATTCATCATTGACAGGTTCCATTCAAATTCTAAAAAATCAAATCAAAATTGATACATTAGTTTTGAATATCAATATATCATCATGACATAAAATATCACAATAAATATTAATGTATCAATATTTTCTTATATGCCTACTTGTTCATTTTGGAATACAAACGGTCTCTATGTCGCTGCTAGTAGAAGCTAATAGTTATCAACTCCATAATGTAGCCCAACACGCCCGGACTTGTGTTATTCAATGAGATAACACATCAACGTAGCATTTTTTTTTCCCTAAAGAAAGAAGAGTTGAGGACAAATGGTTGAAATTTGGGTTGTAACACCACCTGCAAAGTAAATTAATTTAGTTTTTCATTTGAAGGCAGCATAAGGCTTACATTGCGATAAGACTTACATTGCGGTTAGCCAATCAGAGGTGAGATGTTTGCATATCATGACTCTTATTAAGTTAGACTCGTAAACCTCTTCTTCTTCCCCCACCCACTCACTATACTGGAGAGCACAGAAAATTCATTGAAAAAACAAGTGAATGAGAAATTTAAATCCAAACCATCTAAGTTGTCCAATGAAAAAACATGAATTCAACCATTTTGCCTACAGGGTGGGACACTGTTGCCGATCTCCAACATGACAAAACATGAGGTTACGCCTATCAATACTATATAATTTTGTTTTCTCTCTGTTTGACTACTATTCCTTCTTTTCATCACATCATCATTCATTTCTTATTTAAAATACATATGTCATACTAGAATATTGCATAGCCAGTCAGTTAGAAATACAAATTTTAATCAAATGCCATCTACTTTTAATGGATGTGTAATATGCATTTAAAATTTGATCACAATATCTTGTGGTATTTATGGTGATAACAATAAAAAAGTAATTTACAACTTCTCTTCAGTGTATTTTAGGCAACTGCAGTTCACTACAGTCAAGGATACACAATGATAAAATCTTATCTTCAAAAACATATCTAATTTAAAATTGGGATTTTCAGGACATCAGTGACATAAAAAGTGATAGTATTATGACTACACTGCCTGCAAAGACTTTTAATCATATTTTTTTCAAATATATCTTGTACTTTTACAGAAAGTATTAAAAATAACTGTCTGGACAATAATTTGAATATTTTGGGTTTTAAACTGTCATTAATTGGGATTCATTGTTGTTATGACAAGTCAAAATTAATATATTGGTTAGACGTTTTCACATTAATAATAAACAATCCGAAAAACGCCTTCCTTGATTACCTGTAACTAAAAGAAACAGACCAAAAGTTTTTTCTGAACTCGATAAAAGGTATTTTTAGGAATCTTAATTGATTCTCTATTACACATTTGGCTGTTTCTGTTCTTGTACTGAATTCATACACCGATTAGATTAACAAGTGCTCCTTAAAGAGCCAAAGTTTACAACACTGCTTTATCATTTGTATGTCTTACTGTCACTGTTATATGATTTATTTATTTAGCTACAATCTATGTACATACAAATTTAAAAATACAATTGTGAAATTTTTATTATAAGAAACTACAGTCAGAAACCAACTAATGAGCTGATGTGTGAATAGAGAGCAGGCCTGGTGACCTACAACAGGCCTGCTTTAAAAATTCATCACTGATTGGGAAATCAGACGAATGGATGGAAGGGATGGATGGATGGCGTTAACTATTAAAATAAATGTGTATAATTCAAATTCAATTAATAGATGGTTACTATAATAATTTTTACAATGTTCAGGTGGGTATAGGACAGATCAAAGCCAATTTTAACAAATCCTCATGATGAACTATAAAACTACATCCAAAATTATAAGCACTTCCGAGACATTCTGAACTTGGTGGGGAGTAGTGCTAACGTTTAATAACAAAACATGGTTAAATTAACGCATTTGGAGCAAATAATGCCTTATTACAGGTGGGAAACTCCTGCCCCCATTCTCTCCCATTATATGGATATACAACTCCTCCTGAATGGCTCCAAGTAGCTCAAAACTTGTCTGGGTGAGTAAATGAACGTAATATGTGCTAAAAGTAAGGTCAAGGTAAAAACAAAAAAACCCTTTTCATATGATACACATATTTGCTAAAATTTTATATTATTTAATTTTCAACAGTAGCAAGAGTAAATGTAAACTGATAATTTTCACCTCAAGCTGCTTCCATGCAAATTTTAATCATGATGGAGTTAACACACATGTTTCAGACTTTGGGAGGAAGCCAGAGTTCCCAGAGAGAACCTAAGCATGCAGGGAGAGAAAATGCAAACTCTGTGTGTCTATACTCCAGATAAGTATTCAAACCCTGGAACTTCTTACTGCAGGATAACAGTGCTATAAGCTGTGCCACCATGCAGTCTGCAGCTGAAGTTAGTTTAAGTTTAAATTAAAACAAATTTAATACAGCCAACCTTTAAATGGAAATGCACAAAACACAGCAAGATTAGTGGTGAAACAGGAAAGAACTATAACTCAAACGATGCAGAAAAACTTTGGTGCCTATTAAGCAACTTTGCAAAGTCACTCTTTTAAATGAGGAAGCGAAAGGAAATTAATATTTTGAAGAATTATGTTATGATAGAAATACTATAAAAATGGATCCTGCAATAACAATAAATCTGCTACATGTTTGGCAGCCCTATGCTATAATCAGTAAAACCACCATAGCAAAAACTAGCTGGTTCATATTAGCATTTAAATGAGTACTATTGTGGAGGTTTTTACCCAGTGAGGAAGATTTAAAAGTTCATTTATTCTGTTACAGGTAGAAACAGTGTTTTAACCAGGCATTTTATATAGCTATATGCTGATTTTGATTCGAAATAAACTTTTCCTGAAGGACTCCAAGAAGCATCAAACATGTCTGGGTGAGTAAGTGAACTAATGCATATCAGAAATTAGGTCCAGGTTAGAAAGAATTGAACACCCTGTTTGAAACACTGCCTTTTTGTGTGAGATGATGGGAAAATCAAAGGAAATCACCCTATTTATCCAGAAGTGAAATGTGGACCTCCAGTTGTCTGGTTTTATCCTTAGATACAATTTCATTATGCGTGGAGATCCCCCATTTAACTGTTACAACAATTATACACAAGTATAAACAATATAGGAATTTGATATGGGAGGGTCATTACCCACAGGAAATAACACATGCACACACATAGCCTTAAAAGTTGAGATGTTTTGCAAATGCACTCAGTGTTACAAACTTGCATTTTTGCAGAGGACATTGAGACTGAGTTGTTTTCTCTTAGTTTCCATAGTAACATCTGGGGAAAACTTGAGGAGGCTTAAAACCCTGAGAACATCATTCCAGCTATGAAGTACAGGGTGGAAGCATCATGCTTTTCATTTTCTTTCCCACTTGACGGGACTCTAATTCTGTAAGATAAACAGCCATCTTGTACACGATAAAACAATTAAATATTTTCACTGTATCCGTTTTTTGTTATTGAGCTGGATTTTCTGCTTTTTTTTTGGTCTCAATTTTCATCAAACTCGCTTTGCAGCTTTTTCCCATTTTTGCTAAGAGCGTTTGTTGACTTGTTGTGTTGATGTGGCAACTTAAGCAAGGCTGAGTTGCCACCGAGTGCCACCGCTCTTACTCTAACTCTAATTATTTACCAAGAGGTTTGTTATAGCATTCAGGCCAGAAGTTGTGGACAGCTAGCACAATGAGAAAATGAAAAGGCTCCTGATTGGACCGACGCCTCGCAGTTGGCTGTGAGGGAGGAGCAGATGTGCGAGGCCAGTTTCTCTGCCAAGCTGATCCACCATCTTCAACAGATTGGATTATGTGGCAAACATCCCACTGCTGCACATACATGACTGAAAACAGGATGTTTAATTTTCACCCTCTGAAGCTGCCTCCAAAAAATGGCACCTCTTTTTTTTTCAAGGAAAGTGGAATAATTTTCACATGGACTAGTTTGACTAATATTTCAGTTGATGGTCTTTTGAAAGAAATAGTACTTTCGCAGGTCGGCAGCTTTGGGACTTAACAGCAAAGAGAAAAAAAACTATGTGTGAGATGTCTCACAATTGTCCTCATTCATGGTAGCTGTCAATATCTGCTTCACAGTTATGAAGAGAGCATGTGGATAAATAAGCTGAGCGGGAATGATGTAATTAATTAAAACATTTACATATCGCATAGTTACTCTTGACACTGATTCACCTCAGAGTATTTGCAGCGCCCTGCTTGTCAAACACCTCACCAGGTTTTGTTTTTTCAGGGTTTTAGGTAGATAAAAATCATAATTTTCCTCATTGCAAAAAGTCAAACCCCACATTTTCTGTCAACTCTCATATTCTATTGGATATTCTAGGTTTAACTGTATACAAGAAAAACGTCTTATATTGCTAAATTTAAGACCAGTCAAGAGTGAAAGAGTAAATAGGGATACCTTGAAAATGAAGTAGCTTTTGTGCAGCCATGCAACGTTTCCCATCGCCAATTGCATTCAATGCATCAAAGTATGAAAATCACTTCCAGTGTGCTTATATGCCTTCCGTCTTTATTCACGACTGATCTGAAATTCTGGTTACATGACATTAGCTGCTGAAGTTATTTTTAATTACATGGTATTTTGAACAATTTATTTGTCCTTGCGCATCAGCTGCTGACCTAAATTTCCTTTCACATCACCGTACAAACCACAAAACAGCCATGCAGGATTCTGGAGAACTTTAAAAATGCAACTTGAGTCAACTTGAGCAACTAGCGTTCATTAGTAGAAGCCAAACATCCTTCTTTTTCCTTTTCTTGCTTCTTGCTGTAAGTGATGCCCCTATGAATTCTGCTATCTGTCAGAAATCTATGAAGAAGAATGACCTCTCATTGGTTTTTGACCTTGATGATCCAACTGAGATGCTGTGGCAGAATATTAAGCAGGCTATTTACACTAAGAAACCCTCTAATCTGGTTGAATTAAAACAATTCTGTAAAGAACAGTGGTTCAGCTTTTCTCCCAAAAAAATCAGTCACCTTGTGTGGTTAAAAAAACACTGAATAATGTTATTTATTATTCAATAAATAATTACAATAAAATAATTAGAAACATCAGTTTAAAATAATTCCTTTTTTTTTAATTGAATGTTACATTTTAAGAAAAATTATTCTGGTTGGTTGCACGTGTTGGTTGTAAGTGTTTTTCAGGTTCATATTTTTAAATGCTAAGAAAAAAAATGGGCGAGAATCTGAACTGGTCTCCACTCCACCACAGATCATCACAAAGACACACAGAACTGTGAACCATAAAGCACACAGTTTACAGTTGGAAATTAACCTTGCATGGATGTCTTTGCTATATGAAATATTGCAAATATCACCACTGCACTAGCAGTGTGTGCATCAATAGTTATCAAAAATGACTTTTTGCAATGCAAAAATGATTTTTTTTTATTACAATTAGGGAGCCCAACTTTCAACACTGAGTCCCAAGAGAGAATCCAGGCTTGCAAGAGGACATGCAAACTCCATACAGAAAAAATCCCTGCTAGGATTTGAACCCACAACTTCCTCACAGCAAGGTAACAGTGCTACAAGAATTCAAAATCAAAACTCAAAATGGATGTTTCTCACAAGAAGTTAGGACACCCTAAAGTCCAGAGAGGGAAATGATGCTCACCAAGCAGTGACAGAAATCCTAAAGTAGGGCTGGGTGAATAATCAATTTTAACCATTATTCAAATGTTCTATTTATGAAGATTTAATTTTTGGAAAATCTAGATTTGTTTTTCACCAATGCACAACCTGGACTTCCATAACTCAAGGTGATGTCAAACTGACCATCTTGATTTAAAAGTATATTTTACTGTTTATTTTTAGTTATACTATGAATCCAGGTGCGCATAGATGGGGTGATTGACATAAAAGGAAATTTTTGAACATATTTTTTATCACTTTCAATTTATTTTCAATAAAAAACACATTATGAAAATGAATAAATGAATAAATATTTAAAAAATCAATTAAAATCAGAAATTGGACTTAGTATGAAAAAAAATCTGAGATCTAATTTTTCTTTAAAGCCATATTGCCCAGCACCATCCTAAGGTTTTTAATGTTGTTGTTTTGTGCTTTTAAATATTGGGGAAGGGATGGTAATGTGGTTCATATGGTGTCATTTTCAATTTGTAAAGCACTATAAATAGGGATGGGTATCATTTAGGTTTTATCGATACCACTGCCAAGCCGGTATTTTTGAAACGGTGGAAATGGAGGAATGGAACACATACAAAGTTTGTCCAAAAACCCTGTTGTTTTTTTATTTTTAGTAAGATTATTTATTTGTATCTAATTAATTGTAAGGTAGCTGTAAATTAATCCCCATTCTTAAATATGACAACAACAACAAAAACATTTCTGTGTAAATAAAAGACAAATCCAAATGGAACTTTTGTTTTGAACTTCACAGTCACCTTCACCATTTATGTTTGGTCTTATATGAAAAAAAAAGAAAAAAGAAATACAACTAAGGTAAAACTAACCAAATATATGAATAAACTTAACATTTAGATATCACCATTCTGTTTTAAATATCAAATAAATAAAATGTAATATAGAAATAGTAATCAGGCATCACAATTTATCATTTACCAATAAGTAAACACTCAGCAGATTAATTCATCACATCAGGAAATAAATGCTCTTATTGTGAAGATGTACACAGCTACTTCCGCTAATGAGTTAGCACTAACTGAAGTCCGAAAACATCACTTTAACTGAATAATTTCGCATTTTAACGCAGTGTTAACTCAATTTGAAATGAAGCTATACGGTGAAACTACATGCATAAATTAACATAATTGTATGCCATATTTATACAGTGTTGGGCAAGTTACAAAGAATTGTAATATATTTCACATTACAAGTTACAATGTCAAAAATGTAATATGTTTGCATTACATATTACTGTCTTAAAAATGTAACTGAGTTACACTACTTTAAGTTACTTTTGGCAAAAGATCTTAAATATCTAACACGAATGTACATTTTATACAAGTGTCACACCACAAATACTGTATTTTAAACACGATTTTATGAAAATTAAGTCTCTAGCTCCTTTGCATGCCTTCTATTTCATGGTAATGTTTGTTAAATCTAATCAAAAGAAGGTGCTGAAAGTACTCATCACAAAAATGGTTGACAAAGATTAGATGTCTGAAGTCTTACAGCAGATGGTTAGGAAAACAGTGTGAATAATGTTTAAATGTTTAGTCGGATCTTTTCCTCAGCCGTCCTGATTCTCTGATGTTTTAGTTTTGAGCAACAGGAAGTGGATGTTGTTCTACCGTATCCAACTTGATTTGGTCTGTTTCATTAGTTGGCCAGAAATTTTTTGTTTAACGCAATTGTAACTTGAGTTACTGACATTGTAACTAGTAATATATTGCTGCATATTTTGTAAGTAATGCATTACATTACTCAGTTACTGAAAAAAGTAATATATTCCTGTAACTATTACTTTTGTAATACATTACTCCCAACACTGTATTTATATTCCACACCCCGCACAGCAAGTGGGCAATCCAAGTGTGCAGTAAGGAAAATTCCCACTGAGAACTTATAATCACATTAATTCAAAGCCATTACGCCAATAATAATGATATACCCACATGTCTTTTAGGCACACACAAACATGCTGCTGCACAGCAATCCGCAGTTTGGTTGGTTAGGAAGAACTGTTGTGTTGCGGACTGAATAATAAACAGGGTAGTGTTCTGTGTACGCATTAATGGTGTTCAAAAATTTAGTTAATTCTAGGAATTAATCAACCCGCGTTAATGCGTTAATTTTGAAAGCCCATACTTTTAGCAGACTTTTTCAAAAAAATAGCCATGTTGACCTTTTCTGGTGATACAGGGCATGGCTCTTGGCTGATGGTATGCTCAGAAAGCGCATGACATCTCTGGAAAAAAAGAACTGAAATGTGCGCTACTTTTCTGTCTGGTTACTACCGTTTATGTCAAAACCAGTGCCATTATTATAACTATGATTTACAATATTTGTATGAAATAAAAGAAAGTTTGATTGATAGTCGGACTTGGTGTTGCTTAGAGATATAGCATCATCCAACATCTGCTGTAAGTCAAACAAATGCTGCCAAAATTGAGCCTACCTTTGCTCCCAGCAATACCAGAGAAGATAAAACCAATTCCGAACAGATTTATTGTCAACTAGTTGTTATTCATTAGCAAAAACAAACTAATAACTAACCTAAGAGAGGTCAATAGAGCTACAAATAGGTCCCAAACGGATTTCACAAATACTCCTACATCAGTGGCAGCACTTTAAAATATTGAACGCTCCTGTCAGAAAATCCTGGAAAACCCATGCAGAGCACGTCGTCAACAAAATCAGCACCGCCAATATTTAGGCAGACCTTCTCTATAACTGTGCTAAAATGTTTCTGTGAGAGAAAATCATTTCAGTTGAAACACTACAACTGCTTGAAACAAAATGTTGGAACCTATAAACAGTTTGCAATTGTATTGATAATATAAATTCTGAGACCAGATTAAACCAATATGTTGTGGTGAGTCAGCATTTATGTTTGAATGAGTTCATTTCTTTAGGAGTTACTTCTAATTTTGAATTGTACTTTTGACAATCCAGTAATCCAAATTCAGAAGAAGAAAATTGTTTAAGTTAAAATTTGAACACTTTTTAGTGTGGACAATTTAATATTTAATTAAGTAATTACATCATTATTTAAAATTTCCATGTAAAGAAAAAGGTGAGGATTAAACAGTGATATCCTGTCCCCTGTTACCGGAAATTGTTCTGCAGCATAACAGTGGTTAAGATTGCCTGTTTTAAAATTCATAGTCTGAAGCTTACACCCACAGATGTTGAATCAGGTGGAACAGTCGCTGACCAACACGGTAATGTTTGTTCCTGAAGGGGGACTTGTGCCGAGTACACCACCAGCCATGTTCCCACATGTCCGGCGATGACGTGCGCACCTGAGACACTCCGAAAGTTGAACACAGAAAAACCGCAGCATCCACGGGAGCAGTCAAGGCCGTTTAGCTCAGTGCGTAAGACCATTTCTGGATTACTCTCTGGGGGACACAGAGCCTGAACACCACCAATCAGATTAATCACCACTGACTCACAAAACAGCCATGATGAATGGTGAAATCTGCAGACGATCCACCTCCTCCAGCTCGCTGGGAACGAGCTCCTAGGCCAAACAAACTATAGGAGAGCTGGAGTCACCCATCACAGAAAGAAAGCAGAGCAATTTGAAACCGTTGACGAGTCTGCTTTTTAGGAAATTAAATATTGCAACTGAAAAATAGAACCAAGAATGGAGTGTATTTTAAAGCCTACCTTTTACTTTGATAGTCTGACAGTTACATCACCAATTTATAATCTGCAAAACGTCTCATCAAGAGGCGATACAAACTCTCTGACCTGCTCACACTCCTGTCAGCGATTCCCTGCATTTCCAAGAATTTCTTCCACCAGCCTGCACAGAGTGGGTGAGAACTTGCTGATTTCACCCGAAGGTAGGCGTCTAGAGGCTTACAAACAGCTTGAAAGTGTGATCATTCAGCTGTAGTGTTGTACAAATCTATAATCGCAGCTACACCCCTCACTCAAACAGAACATGTCCTCTGGCTGCACTGCACCTGGGTCCATCAGGGATTTTTGTTTCGGCCTAAGTCAGGACACTGATGTCACGCAGCTGCTCTCAGAAGCCATTTTCTAGTCGTTTTTTATTTTTTAACTTTATGACCAGTCAAGAAACAAAACAACTGATTTATCGATTCAGAAAGGAAATTATGAATTTGTTTCATAATTCCAGTTGTTCAAACTGAAACGAATACTGTGTTATTACAAATTAGAAGGATTATAAATGTCTACTGATGCTTTCATTTCATTACATACTTTATTAGGGGAGGCTAAATGTAGATAGTAATCCTGGACAATAGTTGGGTACAGCCAATCATTAAGCTTCCCTATGTATGGTGTGTCCTCTTTTTCTTAATTCTGTTTTGATTTGTTGCTTTGTCATCAAATATCAGTGTCAAGAATTGTGCTGATTAAAGCCTTAAAAGGTGACCTCATTGCAACAGCCAGAGAACTTTTAGTATGATGTCTTACAAGGGCTAGGCGATATGGCCTCAAATCTATATTGAAAGATAATCTAAAACATGTGCAGTAACGAGAAGTATTGCGATATATTCTTTTTTTTCCTTTATAGATATCAAAATGAGTGTTTATCAACTTTCTCATGTTCCACATATATTGCAGCAGAACAACTTCAAAAAGGTTTAGAATGCCATTTAAAGAAAATGTATTGTGCAAACTACATTTTAAAAATATTCTGTTCTTTTTCCAAAATAATGCAAACACAAAAATCCTCTCAACATAAATAAAGATGAAGATATTTTCAATAAAATATCATTTCATAAAAATAAAGTTCAGAATTGTCTACTTTCCATGTTACTTATTTATACATTTAATGTCACACACACACACCCAAAATATTCTGCATATCTTTGAGTTAAAAATGTTTCAAGTTCAACAGGTTTCTTTTCAGTTAAATGAAAAGCAAGCTTTAAACTTTCAATATTTAGTGTGAAGACAAACAAATTAGCATTTATCTTCCTTGCGTACCTGGTATAAAGTATGTAGGCACAGCTTGATGACATCATCAAAATGCATAACTACCGTATGGCGGTATAGTCAAAATCTCTACCTTTGGCTAAATTTATATAATTTCTACCTTATACCTTTTATATTGCCAACTACTACATGGTACCATACAAACCATTATTAGTCTGGCTGACAATAACACTGTTCGGAACGGACCCTGTTACTGAGTGAAGAAAACTCAGATTGAGCCATGTTCCTGATCACTGAGGCTTTCAGTCAGCAAAAGCACAGAAAAATAAGAAATTATTTCAAAGGAAACATTATTTTCTACATTATACTGAGAAATGTTTGTGGTGCATTCTAGCTGTAAGAGAGCGAGAATTTCAGTAGTTAACAGGAAGGATGAATAAAGTTCCTCAAAGGGGCTCGGTCTTCATTTAGGAGTGTGGGCTTTGGGTGAATTCAGCTCAATGAGTTTGACTACTCTGACTATAATTCAAACATGGTAAACTGACTTGCCAGAACAGACGGTTAATGAACACCACTTTTTGTAAAAAAAATTTTTTTATTTATTTTAAATTATCACTGACAAATCAAGACCTTCTTAAAATAGAGATGTCAAACACAACACAAAGTATTTTACTCAAACACTGACTTTTGTACACCCAGCTATTAAACTTAGCAAAATTCAGAAAGCATACATAAAAAATGAATAAATAAATAAAAATACTAGACAATGAATCTGAAAAATTGCATGCTTTTCTTTTTTTAAGGCAGATGTTTGAGGCCAGTTTTATGTATCATATGATTAACAGTTTGGACGGGTTATGATCACTAACAGCACAAAGGATGGAAGGAATATTTCAAACGCTGTTTCTATGTCTACATGAAGTTCTTAAAGAAGGATTGGATGAAATTACTATTGACAGATCAGAACTTTATGAAAAACTGCATATTTTGAGAAAAAGCCAAAAATATTCTTAGTTCAGTGTCTCTAATATTCAAATAAATGCATTTTGTAATATCTACAAAAAAGGAGGTTGCAGTCTTGTAATCTTCAAGGAGAAACAACTTATGAATAACTGAACTTTTAAGAGAAAACTTTCACTTATTTGTCAAACATTTGAAGTACTTAACTACCAAGAGAAATAAATTATTACTCAGGTTACAATGTTTCTGTCTTCAGGTATAAAATGAAACGGAGTTGGGATAGGTAAATGGGACCACGTATTAGTGAAGGTGCAAATTGAACTGAAGCCTCTTTATTAAATAAAAAATAAAACCTGCCATCTGTGTTTGATAAGTTCACATGTCACATGTCATTCAAACTACTCATTAAGCTTTTTCTTTTTTTCTTTTTTTTGGGGGGGGGGGGGGTTGTTACCATTGATAAAAATGAAACTTTGCCAAGGCTGCAATCAGGACAAAATGAGCAAATCTTGTATTTATCAATTTGGCTTTTGGAGTTTGTATTTATTTTTTGTCTATATTGTCATGATTGGAGATAGCATAATGATGCAGAGATCAGCCCGCTCATACGGTTTGTATGTAGCTCCTGGGTTTGAATCAAACGGTGGAGGTTACATGTTCTTCCTAAGGATACATGTCTTGTTTTTCTCCAAGTCCTCCATCTTTCTTTTCTGGCTCAAAGATATGCATGTTAGACTAACTGCTGGCCAGTGTTGGGCAGGTTACAAAGAAACTGTAATATATTTCACATTACTAGTTACAATGTCAAAAATGTAATATGTTTGCATTACATATTACTGTCTTAAAAAATGTAACTGAGTTACACTACTTTAAGTTACTTTTGGCAAAACATCTTTAATTTCTTACACGACTTCTAACCACTGTATCTTCAATGTACATTTTACACAAGTGTCACACCACAAATACTGTATTTTAAACACGGTTTTATTAAAATTAAGTCTCTAGCTCCTTTGCATGCCTTCTATTTCATGGTAATGTTTGTTAAATCTAATCAAAAGAAGGTGCTGAAAGTACTCATCACAAAGATGGTTGACAAAGATTAGATGTTGGTGCGTTACATTACTCAGTTACTGAAAAAAAGTAATATATTCCTGTAACTAATTACTTTTGTAATGCATTACTCCCAACACTGCTGCTGGCTTTAAATTACCCTGAAGTAGGAGCATGTTATACAGTATGTGCATGGTCATATCATATTCCTGTGTGCTGGCCTTATAATGGACTGATGACCTGTCCATGTGTATTCCTACTCTTTCCCAGTGAGGGGTGGGATAGTCTCCAACTAATCTACTACACTGAACAGGACTCATCAGATTAATGTTGTTATTCTTGTTTGTTCCATTTTGAAAATAAATGTAAGACTGTGTGTGCACATCTTTTAAACAGAGATCACAGACATGTAAAGGCAGGTTTTGTTTCAAAAACATTTGTTTCAGGTGAATTCTAACTAAATTCCCCCATGTTGCTGTTCTGTAGTTATCACACCAACAATTTTATGTGGCCTAACAAGTGAACTCTTAAGAGCTGAAATTACAGAGGATGGGAAGCACTTCCCTAATGTACCTTCACTTCAGTAGCTGGATGAGACAGGTGTAGGTATGCTGCTCTAATGATCCTGGTTAAAAACACATCCGCAACCACACATGGCCCTGCAACAATATGCAGGGTGATATCATCCACAAACATGCACCTACACGCACACACGCCTACACGGATGAATGCCCAAACACACACACATGCATATGCACACCTACAAATTCACATGGGCACAGTATAAGTCAGGTAAGGCTAGCCGGCTCCTCTGAAGCCCATGAGAGAGTAAAGAAGGGGGCGGGGGGGCGGTTAGTTTGCAGGGTTTCTGCATCAGGACGATGCATTAACATTCATGAGGCAATTATGCTCCCCTTGGAGCTAGTCATGAGTGTGTGTGCCAGTGTTTCTGCAAATATGGGATCAATCTTTCTTTCCTTAAACCTCCAAAACAGCAAAGAGAACTCTTTTAAAGGGAAAGGAAAAACATAATCCCCTCATTTTAAGCAGCCAGATAAGTCAATGTATAGAAGCTGCTACTGCATTCAGAGCATCACAGAAGACTCAAAATGGGAGGGTTCTGTTGCATTATGTTGAGGCGTTACTGTATTGTATTGCATTCTATTGTATGCATGCATGCATGGCAGCAGATGAGAGCGAACAACCCCGTTATGAAATCCAGTCTACCACACTGCAGCACAAACAACATCGGCATAATGAAATGCTTTTTCTTTTTCACCCCCCTCTTTAACGCAGAGAGGATGCTGATCCCAGAGATGCGGCACCAGTCACCATTTTCCCCTTTAAAGAGGCGGAGAGGGAGACAATAGCTCTTATGAACTGATCCACAATGCGGAGGGGATTTTTTTATTGTTATTTTTTTATCGTTTCAGTAAATAAACAGAAGCTCAACAGTAAAGCGCACAGACATTGCAGAGGCACTCTTGCGCCTTTAACAGGTTAAATTTGGCATCACTTAAAACCTCAAGGATTAATTTACTCTACAAATAAACTATATTATCTCTGCAGCGTATGATGACAGTGCTGTTATGTCATTTACTACCTGAAAAGCAGTCAACATTTAATAAATAGCACTTCTTTAATTTAACATTTCCAAAACTAACAATAAAAAGAGATGTTTTGTTTGTTTCTACCTGTTATCATCGCTCGGTTTCCTGTGCGATCCCAGCGTGGTGGAAATACACTGTCACCTTACATGTTTCATTGTAATTCCCAGTTCTGGATAAAGGGGAATTGATTAACCGCAGTGACGCTTCGCTGGCGGTTTCTCCTCCAGTATGAACAGAAATAAGCAAAAACAAAATAAAAATAAACAAGGCAGAATTCTAGCGTATAAAATGAGCGTGGAGGACGTGTTTGCGCAGTAATCCTTTTAGCGCTGTCACGTTAGTTCAGTTCGGGCGCTGCGGTGAACGTCTGACCCGCACCGAAGCTCCGCGTACGTGGCTGATGCTCTCCTCCGCCTTCCTCACTGAAAGATGTTACTCTCACCGAGCGCTGATGTGCTCCGTGGCCAACTCATTGATTGGTTAATGTGGCATTTGCCTACGTTCGCATTCCCAAACTGCTGGGAATGAATGACCAATCCTAAAGCGGGCACTTTTGATGATCATATGTGATTGGCTTTCTCATTTTTAAAGTGTCATTTCCCGGTAAACGCTCACTTCTGACCGGTCACTGTTTGTGTAAATATTAATGAGCTGATCGGAAATTATCTGCTATGTTAATTAACTGAAGGACTCCTTGCTTTATAAGCAAAATACTCACCAGTCATAAAATACTTTCCTCATATGACTAAACAGTCAGTCATAGCTAGATCAAGCAGTTCTCAATGGTTGAATTTTGGGAAATAATTTCATATCCCTGAATAACTATTTGCTATGGCTATACTTACAGTTAGTTTTAGGCTTTGACTGTAAAC
This sequence comes from Apricaphanius iberus, assembly GCA_028564705.1. Lineage (NCBI taxonomy): Eukaryota > Metazoa > Chordata > Actinopteri > Cyprinodontiformes > Aphaniidae > Apricaphanius > Apricaphanius iberus. Next base: position 1,630,969 of record JAPXFQ010002461.1, on the reverse strand, counting down.
GATTACCATATCACTTAACTGTAAGCATCGTCTATCCATATACACCATCTTGAACTTGTGTGGAGAAGTTGGTGCCTATCTCAACTGGTCATTGGGCAGGAGAAAGGGTACAACCTGGATAGATAGCCAGTCCATCTCAGGGAAACACGGAGACCCTCAGGACAAACAAACATGCATCCACACACTTACACTAAAGGACACTTTAAAGACCAATTTACTTATCAGTCATGGTTTTGGACTGTGGGAGGAAGCCAGGGGACCTAGAGAGAATCAAAGCATGCTCACAGATCTTATTGAATGACTTTTGGAAAACAGCTCTAATTACCTGGTCTGTATTGTTAGTGGAAGTATCAATTTAGGGTTTCTAAAATGGACAAATCACTGGAACATTCCTTTACCTTTTCTCTTAATCTACAAGACCTTGGTCACCCATTAGTTGTTTATGTGCGTTGTCTAAAATTTGGATTGGATTAGATCAATAGTGGAAATCCCATTTATGCCTCGTTTTCACTAATTGTAGGGCCCAGTTAGGCCCTGGTCGGTACGCTATATTATGCTATGACGTACTCAGGATAGTGTTTCCACCAACATTTGGACTCTCACTGGGTCGGCGGGGTTAAGCCTGAAAGCATATTGTGGCATCATACAATGTGACGCAATAAACCATAGCAACAATGGAGTCAAAACAGCCGGTCACGCTTGGTTTTTGGGTCTTTCTTTCACAAAATTTATCGCAGTGTTTAAGAGTAGGCTAGTGGTTGGAAGAGAAAGTTTATGTACACTGAGGTTAAGGGGGAAAAAACAGCACTTGTGGTGGGTTATGTTTCATGTTTATTGCAAACAGTTAAATTTTTCTGTCCCCCAATCAAAGGACTGTTGTTGTGATACAAGCAGCTCGGTCCTAACCATGGTAGACCATTTTCCTGTGAACCTACAACTGGAGGTGGGCTTAGGGGCCTGTTGTTTGGGCTGCTTTTACAATGGAAGAGACTTAAAATAGCTGAATGATAGTCCTGAATCCATAAGACACAACTCAGTGGAAATGAGTCAATAGAAATTTGACATTCTTTGTCATCTATACTCTGATTCAGAGTATATAGAGTATATAATCTAAGAGAGGATTTTCAGAGTATCCGATGCCATTTTGATTAACCATAAAGCTGAAGACGTTGGTAAACACTACATTATTAACAATTAGCTTACGCCAGACATTACTTGGTAGATGGTTTCTCAACCAGAGGTCCGTAGACACCTATTGGTCCATGGTTGAATTGCAAGGGTTCCATGATAATAAAATACAGGGTGGGCAATTTATATGGATACACCGTAATAACATGAGAATGGTAGGTAATATCAAAGTCCTGTTTGTGGCACATTAGGATATGTGAGGGGGAAAACTCCTTAAGATGGGTGGTGACCACGGTGGCCATTTAGAAGTCGGCCTTCTTGGATACAACTTTTGTTTTTTCAATAGGAAGATGGCCATGTGACACATCAAACTTATTGGTAATGTCACAAGAAAAACAATGGTGTGCTTGGTTTCAACGTAACTTTATTCTTTCATGAGTTATTTACAAGTTTCTGACCACTTATAAAATGTGTTCAATGTGCTGCCCATTGTGTTGGATTGTCAATGCAACCCTCTTCTCCCACTCATCACACACTGATTGCAACACCGCAGGAGAAATGCCAGCACAGGCATCCAGTATCCGTAGTTTTAGGTGCTGCACATCTCGTATCTTCACACCATAGACAATTGCCTTCAGATGACCCCAAAGATCCAGGTGCCGGCTGGGCGCCGCCTGGGGAGGGCGCACATCCGCTGTGGCTCTTGCTGTGGCTCCCTGGCGTGTGGGTGTGTGGGGGCGGGCCGGGTTGTTGGCGATGGGTATTGGTCCGGGGTGGCGGCGGCGTGTGTTGTCTGTCGGTTGGCTGCGGATCCCCCTTGCCTGCGGCGGCGGGGGGGGCCCTTGTCAGTTGGTCCCTGGTTGGGGCCCCGCTGGGGGGCGGGGTGCCCCTGGTCCCCGTGGCCTCCGGGTCCTGATCCGGGCCCGCCCTGGCGTAGCCGGTTTCCGGCGGAGCCCGTGGGCTCATCACTGCGATCTCTCGGGCCCCAGCATTGCGGCTGGTGGGTGTTCCCCTTGGGCTTCCATCTGTTCCTCTCTTGGTGGGTGATCGACCCTGCGCTGATCCACCTGTGGCCTCTGTACTCTGTGGGACCCTGGATGCATACATCTCTTGCCTCCTCCATGTCTGTGTCGATTCCTGTAGGACGGATTGATGGTTCCTTACACCAGCTATCAATCACTTGCGTGGGGAAACCTTATTCAGACCTGCATGCTCGCACACACACATAGGTGTGGGGACATTGGTGTGGACGGGCATATCTTAAGCTGAGGTTATCATCATTAGTTAGTTGTTCACAGGAGCTTACCAGAAACATTTGTATTATGTTCATTAATCCATGCTTGTGTGTAGTGAATGTGTAATTCTTAGTTTATTCTACTAGATCCGAACTATTGGTTTGGTTCTGTACAGTTTGTTGTTTTTGTTTTTTATTACTGTTTCTCTGCTGTCCGGCAGAGGTGGAGGACTGGGATGTTTTCTTGTGTTCTTTGTTTGCCTCCCTGTCTTGTGTCGCCGGTTCGCGCCTCTGTTGGTCCGGTTTCTTTTCTTCACCTTCTTCCTTTCTCCCTTCTTGTCTCGGTTTATTGTCCATGACGTCAGGAAATTGAACCCACAGTAATCACTAATAAAGATTTTTCATACATATACATAAAGTGGCGTACTACAGCGAAGCTGTAATACTCTGCTTGGGAAAGTAAAACTGTTGGGCTTGTACTTGGTACTCAGACACCAATTCTGGGTAGCATACTGCTAGACAGGACACGTAAAAAAAATAAAAAAAATAAAAAATAAAAAAAATGAAATGTCAGCACAGGCATCCAGTAGCCGTAGTTTCAGGTGCTGCACATCTCGTATCTTCACACCATAGACAATTGCCTTCAGATGACCCCAAAGATAAAAGTCTAAGGGGGTCATATCGGGAGACATTGTTTTTCTTGTGACATTACCAATAAGTTTGATGTGTCACATGGCCCTCTTCCTGTTGAAAAAACAAAAGTTGTATCCAAGATGGCCGACTTCTAAATGGCCACCATGGTCACCACCAATCTTAAGGAGTTCCCCACCTCACATATCCTAATGTGCCACAAACAGGACTTTGATATCACCTACCATTCTCATGTTATTACGGTGTATCCATATAAATGGCCCACCCTGTATATATATTTTTAAAGATCCTCTGACATTTACAGAAATAGATTATCATTTTACTCAAATGTGACCGAGACCTTTATCTAGCTAAACTAAAGAAGGAAACATGACCTTCTTTTTCTCTTTCAGAAGTGTAATTCATCGTACAAGTGCTGGTCATAAACTTAGAATTTCATGAAAAAAGTGTATTTATTTCAGTAATTTCATTCAAAAAGTGAAACTTGTGTATTAGATTCTTTCATTACAGGCATACTGATATATTTCAAATGTTTATTTCTTTTAATTTGATGATTATTACTGATAACTAATGAAAGTCCCAAATTCTGTTTTTCAGAAAATAAGAATATTGTGAAAATGTTCCATACTGAAGAAATCTGCTGCCACACTCTAATCAGCTAATAATTATGTACAGTATTAAAATATGTTACATACATGTTTTTTTAAATGTACTGTACATTGATACAGTGTTTTTCAGAAATATGCATGTAATAAAATAGATTTTTTAATACAGCATTTTTCAGAAATATGTAACATAATATGTTGCATACATATTTATTGAAAATACTGTATAAAGTGTTTTGCTACTATATTTGAACATTGCTGCATCTAATTTACTTCAATATGTTCAGAGGTGTCTGCATATATATCAATTTTTCTGGAAACTGCTAAATATGCCACGGAGCTAGTGCTGATTTATGGTTTTTTTCTGGAAATTACAACTGAAAGGCCATATTTGAAAGAACCCATAAAGAGTGAAAATATGGCACAATGCAACTTAGCGTACTAAAAGGGACTAGCTGTCCTTGATATCCTTAAGGAACACAATTGCAAATGCAGAAAGATCAATATTTTAGATATAAAGTTTTAGAACATCAAAATGTATCTACATCAGGATCAGAAGATTTTTTTTTTGAAAGTACAGTCCCTTTTCTAAAGTAATGGCTGCTTCGAGTCTATGACAGCTGTGTTCAATGGTTCCTGCCAAGCATCATCCACTCGACTCTCACGTATATTAGCCTTAAAAAAATGTCCTCAGTGTGTACGATCAAGTTCAAGGATTTATTTCCAGGAATTTAACCAGCCGACCTGTCTGTTACATTATTTCTTTTTATATTGTTCATGGCCATCCTGTTTCATTTGCATCAACAGTTTCTTGTGACCTTACACAAATTGTGGCTCTATAGTCAAAAGAAAAAGAGTACTGAGGGCAACATCTTAGATATAACACCACAGGTAGATTTTGGGCTTCACTCACAGCTGCACGAATTATGTCCCTACTGAAAAATCAACATGAAAGAGGAGCAGGAAGTGTCTTATGATTTGGACGCTGCTTTTGAAAGAGTGATGATTCATTCCAGGGGAGTAATTAAACATCCTTGTCAAACCTTTATTGCTTGGTTTGTGTCAAAACAAGTCAGTAGGTGTACCTTCAATGGAACTGCGTACATCAGTGTCATGAAATCTGATTTGTTGAATAACAGCGTTGCAAATGCAAACATTCACAAATTTAGGGGGCTATTTTAAATAACTCCTTTGGGCCGCGCAAACACTGACTGGCTGGCGCCTCGAAACTAAATAAAAAAAGAAATTAGAAGTGACTCTTGCATAGTACAGCAGTCTTTAATTTGTGTGGAGATTTCAGAATGAATCAAAGCCCGGATAAACAAAGGAGTTATCTCCCACAGAGCAGTCTGCCTCTGTAATGCCTGCAGTGTCTCATTTGTAGTCCAGGCTTTTCCTCCTGGACTTGGCAGCATCACTATGAAACACATTGTTCTGTTTGTGACTTTTTGTTGCACACCCTCATGTGAGCATTTGTCTCACTCTATGGCTTTTTGGTCAAATCATAGCATATCAGACCATTCTGGCAGGAGGCCATATGGAAACAGAACTTAAAATACAGACCTTTGATTATTCCAATGTATTAAAGTGCCATATTTCCCTTTGCATCTTAAAAAAAGCAAAAAGACATTACCATTCCTTGCTTTTAAATTAATTACCAGTAACTGTAATGATCTGTTTGTAAATAAACCAAGTGTGATGTACTTCTTATTGAAGGTCATTTAATATGAAAAAACTTAAAATAGAGTGACTTACAATTCTGACACAAGAAGAACTCTGGAAAAAGGGCATGCAGGCTGAGGGAAGTTGAAAGATACAGAGAAGAGACACAGGAAAAAATAAATATCTAAGAAAATACATAAAATGAGCAAGATTTTTTTTTTTTAATCTTAGGAAACAGGCGTAAGCACAATGATGAATACTGATGGAATGCTCTTCTATCTGCACTGCATTCCACCAATGTCTGCTTTTAAAACATAGCTAAAGACTAACTTATTCTGTAAGAATTTTTATATCTGAGTTTTATGCTGACTGTTTGTTTTACCCATAAAACAATTCCTTTTTTTGCTTCTTATTTCATGTTTCTTTTTCTTTGTAATGTTTTTAGATTCATTTTCTTTCACAGTAAAGAACTGTGCACACCTTTTTCATTTTTCTATGGCACTATACAAATCAATATTGATTGATTGATCTTTTGTTTTAGAACATGGAATAAATACAAGTCAGTAAACTTGTACTTATTCAATTTTCTAATAATTCCTTTAACAGTTAATCTCTTCTCACCAAGCTGCCTGCCTATTGTAGATTGGTTCATCCCCACCTTGTGCAGGTGTACAATCTTATCCCTGGTGTCCTTGGACAGCTTCCTGGTCTTGGTGTCATTGGAGGTCTGAGTATGACTGTTTGAAAGTGTGGACAGGCCTTTTGTAGAGGTAATGTGTGGAGAAGTGCTTTTTAGAGAAGAAGTACCTATGAAGACCAGAATTATTGCTTGTTTGTATATGCTAATTGCCTATTTTCTGCACCAGTGTCCAAACAAATTCTTTAAAAATTATACAATGTGATTCCCTGAACTTTTTTACATTCTGTTTCTCACAGTTGAAGTGGACCTAAAGTTGCAGAACACTGGTCCTCAAGGACAAGGATTTGAGACCCGTGTTGTAAATGATTTGCGTTAAAGCAGACAACAACAAAAAAACCAGGATAAGCATGACAAATAGTTTTCCATATCTGAATAGGTGATCAAAACTACAAAAGCTTAAAATGGTCAAGGTGTGGAGGAACAAACGGATGACACACATGAGCTAAGTTCAATTCTCTCTTTTACTCAACTTCAACAGAATAACAATAAGCCATATCACATACCATAAGAACACATACCAAAAACACAGCAGAAACATCCATCCATCCATCCATCTTCTTAACCGCTTATCCAATTCAGGGTCACGGGGCAGCTGGAGCCTATCCCAGCAATTATCAGGCGTTAGGCAGGGTACACTCTGAACAGGACGCCAGTCTGTTGCAGGGCCAACACAGAGAGACAGACAACCATTCACACTTACATTCATTCCTAGGGACAATTTAGAGTGATCAATTCACCTATTATGCATGTTTTTGGACTGTGGGAGGAAGCCGGAGTACCCGGAGAGAACCCACGCATACACGGGGAGAACATGCAAACTCCATGCAGAAAGACCCTGGGCCGGGATACGAACCCACGACCTTCTTGCTGCAAGGCAACAGCGCTAACCACTGCGCCACAGTGCAGCCCCAGCAGAAACATATAATTTAAAAAATATATAAACATCCTGTTTTCTGGGTGTGGGTGGAGCCTCCTGGTGGTCTGCACCAAGATCCTCTTTAGCCGTGGAATGCAACCCAAGCATAACCCATGGGAGACGGTCAATCCAGTGGCCATCAGTCAGATCAGCATGAAGCATGGCTTTTAATGAACTGTGAAACCGCTCGCATAACTATTAGTCTGTGGATTGTATGTAGTGGTGCGGTGGATCTTGGTCCCCAGGCCGTCAGCCATGGTGAACCAAAGTTCTGACACAAACTGTGGTCCCCTTTCAGAAGTAATGTCTGAAAGGCGGCCAAAAGGTGCAACCCAGGTTGATAAAAACGCCTGGGCCACCACTGCAGATGTTGTGGATGCCATCGGAACCACTTCTGGACAACTGGTGGTACGGTTGATCATGGTCAGGAGATGAGTGAAGGGACCCACCAGGTCTACATGGACATGATCAAACCTGTGACTAGGAATGGGGAATGTTTCAAAAGGTGTTTTTGTGTGCTTATGAACCTTGGCACACTGGCATGGGACACAAGCCGTGGTCCTTTCCTTTACTCCTTGATGCGATCCAGGCCAAACAAACTTTGAACAACTAGTTTCACCGAGGCACGAACACCACAAAGCAGGAACCAAAGGGGGGAGACAGCCAGTAGAAATATCATAGAGTAGACAAGGACCACATTTCTGCATCTGTCTGTCCTTGAACTTAAGGCTGGTAGGCTCAGATTGCAGTGTAAGGATGTCTGCATCACTGTGCTGATCTGCTGCCATAGCAGAGAAATCAATCCCCACATAAACTGGAGAGACCAGAGAACTGGACAGACAGTCAGCCACCAAATCTCTGCATCCTTGCCACCACCGATGGCTCGCCAGCCTCAGAGAATGGTACTGGAGGCTCAGCAGATGTCACTGGAGATTCGGGAACCACCGCTTGGACTGTGAAGCTTTTCGTATCCAGGAGGATGCAGTTGGCTTCCTCTGCTAGTGAGCGGTTGTCATTTCCCAGCAGCAGCGAGGAATTTATGAGGACAGCCTGCACCGGAGCTGGAGGCTGTTGGAGGAACAGGTAGATGAAGAGGAACCCGCCATCATCAGAACCCAGCAGGGACAACATACTCTCCATGAGCTTTACGGATTTGCCATCACCCAATCCAGAGAGGGAGAGGAGTTTCTTGGCCAGTTCTGCAGCGGAGAAGGAGTAATGCAGAAGCATAGCTCCTTGAGGGCATACCCATAGCCTATGGCATACCATGCCATGGACTTAGGGGTCCCGGAGAAGGAACATTGTATGGCGGGTGGACAGCGGATCCAGTGAGGCATCCACATAGTGTTGTCTGCGGAAAATTAAAGCACAGCAAACTAGGCGTCAATGTGGAAGATTTATGAAAAAAGATCGTGCAGGCAGAAGTCCAGTATCTTTACAGCCATGGAAAATGAAGTTGGGGAAATGGGATGATGTTCCACGGCAGCAGGCGCCACCTGAAATGAGCTGGCTTCAGTTTCGGACATGTCCAATTCTGGGGTCACCAAGGTGGAGGAATAAACTGACAACACACAGGAGCTAGGTTAAATCCACTCTTTTACTCAACTCCAACATTATAACGGTAAGCCAGAACACATACCATAAGGGCACATACCAAAAAATGCACCAAAAACGTATAAATTTTTTAAATACAAACATCCTGTTCTCTGGATGTGAGTGGAGCCTCCTGGTGGACCACCCCAAAGGGATGTAATAACCAGCATATAACAGTATCATTAAATACAGGTTATACTGTTAAAGCAACAGAGATCTGCAAAAGTGATGGAGGGCACAGTTTTGGGATAGGAAGCATACTCTAGTCCAGACACTTGACTTACTGAGGTCTTATTCATCTAAACCTTTGTCCTTAAGGGAGCGGCACATCCAGTCTGTTATCCAGCAATAGTTCTGGCCTTGTTCCAATCAAATTCAGGATTTACTGTGTCTAGTTTGATAAGTAGTCTTCCATCAATCTTCTTGGCTGTTTTTATCCCTTGGATGAAGTTCTTCTTGTTCTATAAAGCTAACTTACCCAACATACTCGCAGACATGAGGATGCCTTTTAATAACACCTTCATTCTCTAGGATCTCAAAAAAACATCTGTCCCTATAGAGCTTCCTCAGGAAACAGAATTGTCCATCCTCCTTTTCCTTTCCATGTATCAGGTCTCTGCACCTCTGCACCTGAGGCTTTGGACATTTCACAATGGCTACTTTAGCTAAAATGGCAAATATAATTATATATATATTGCATGAATATAATGTACAAGTTTCACGTTTTGAATGGAATTATTGAAATAATTCAACTTTTTGATGATATTCTAATTTACTGGCCAGCACCTGTGTATATAATATTAATATATATATATATATATATATATATATATATATATATATATATATATATATATATATATACCAAAGAAACTATATCTATCCTCAATTTTGCTCAAATAAATGTTATTCTTTCATTTAAAACCTAAAAGTAAAATCAAAATGTTACCTAGTCATTTAGTAGATATTTATAAAAAATAAATGTCAGGTCTGTATGAGTACAGAAAAATTAAATAAGAGGTTTGAAACATGTTTGTATTTTAAGACTCCCTTCCATATCATATTGTCCAAAAGTTGCATCCCTCCATCATTCCTTCCTTTCAGTATTGGATTTATACGTCTATGACTCTATTGCTCCTTCTTCTGGCTGCCCCTTTATTTTTTCTCTCATTCTATCCTTCATTTCTATCCTCCTTGTGTTTTTCATTTCCTTCTTTGTTTATTCAATCCTTCTTTTCAGTCTTTTTTGTTTCTCTTTGTCATTTTTCCTTCCTTCCTTCCTTCCTTCCTTCCGTCGTTCCTTCCTCCCGAACGAACGAAAAAAACATAAAAGTATTGTTATAATTCATGGTTCACTTGATCCTGGGATCTCTAATGTAGTATTTATTATTTTCCTGGAGTAATCAACTTTAGACGGTTATGCCAGATTAATAAGGGTGCAAACTTTCCTTTTAGAGTAAACAGGGGCTCCTTAGGTACCCCCCCTTTCCTCCCTGCTATGAGATGTTCAATGGCAGCTTGATGAATGGGAGGAAAGAGGGAGGATGGAGAGCGCAGCAGTGCCAAGCGATAATGCAGTGTCATCAGTTACCTTGACAACTGCAGCCTCTGCATGGAACATGTTAATTATGAATTTTAGGTTGAGGAAATTAACAAAGTCTTGTTCCCTGTTCTTGGCCCAGCTTTTCTAGCTCAGGACTTTATTTATTGATTTCCTCTCTGCTGACTACAACAACAAGAGAGGAGATATAATATGCTAATCTCTACAGCACTCTGCCTCAAGCACCATCATATATTCCTCAGCAAAGAAGAGTAATCCGGATGCAAATGCTAACAGCATGAAAAAATATTTTAGAAAGACAAAAGCAAATAAGTCATTTTTTCATTTACATATTTCAAGTTAATTGGTTTGAGACGATTCTGCATGAATGAAAAAAGCTGTAGAGCTTCTAAATCTTCACACTAGCAGGTAGGTCAGTTTTGCAACCAGCTCACAGGCGTGATGATGGAAAATTACTGATTGAATAAGTGACCTGCAGGTCAGCAGGCAGTGAACAAAGCAGCAGAGTGTTTTATGTTTGTGACTGGTAGTGTGTCAACCTTTTCAGTTCTCAGATGTCAGTGTTAAGTGGGTTTCTGCGCTTTCAAGGCTTGGAGTGAATGACTTGCCCTTTGAGAACAAATTTCCCTCATTATATCACACAAACACATACATTAGGTCCATTTCCTGCTTTATATTTAAATAGAAAAATATTTTTTACAATGTCAAGTCACAGCATGTATTAGAATTACTTTTATTTTAGATGTACATCATCACAGAGAACAACAATTTTATCTGTATTTTATTTATTTTATCTGGTCATACAGGCTTGCTGTGCTTTTATTTTTAAATCATTAAACTGCATTAAATTGGAATCACTGATGATTTTTTTTTATATGTTATAATTTATTCATGTTTATGAAAATGAATGATTATTTAAAGGCAAACTGCAATGTGTCCCTCAGAGCTTCTCCTCAGGTTGCATGAGTGCAGCCAAGGAAGGACAAAATTAATATTTTAGTAATGAATACTTGTACATGGTTTGTATTGTAAAACTCTTTAGACAGCTATGTTTCTCAGCCTAGTTTGCTATTTATAAAAGCCCCAGATTTAACACAAGTTCTTATTTTCACACTTTTTATTTTATAAGGATGGCGGTTTAGGGTATAAAAATATTCTACCTCCAGTCATACATTGCATTGTTTTTTAGATTCACATTTTTGATCTGATTCAAATAGCTAACTCATCCCTCCTGTCAGGTCTCTTCCCCCAGGTTTTAAAAAGAGTAGTTATCAAACCACTACTAAAGAACAATAACATGGATACATGTTCATGCAGTACCACAGGCCAATCTCTAATCTCTCTAAACAACTGGAGAGCTGGATTGTACTGCACTTTTAAATTACTGTAGATCCTGGTGGTCTGAATCAGGGAATCTATGTCCCATTCGGTCTTAGCATATAGCTTGACGTCATCCATGTAGAGGAGATGGCTGATCATTGCCCTTTTCCTGAGGCGTCTTCATAGCCAGTCTTGTTGATTATTTGGCTTAGGGGTTCAGACCTATGCAGAACAGCAGTGGGGACAGAGCCTCACCTTGGTGTATGCCACATTTGATGGACACTTTTGCAAGTGGCTTGCCATTAGCCTCGAGGGTGGTTCTCCACAACCTAATCGAGTTTGCAACGAACGCTCTTAGAGTCCTGTTGATGTTGTACAGTTTCAAGCATTCATTGATCCATGTGTGGGGCATTGAGAAGTAGGCTTTCTTATAATCAATCCAGGTAGTGCACAGGTTGGTTTTTTCGGGACTTGCAGTCTTGAGCAGCTGTTCTGTCAATCAGGAGCTGGTGCTTAGCTCCTCTGGTACAGTCAGGTCAATAAATATTGGGACATCGACATTATGCTAACAATTTTGGCTCTATACACCACCACAATGCATAGCAAATGAAACAAACAAGATGTGCTTTAACTGCAGACTGTTAGCTTTTATTTCAGGGTATTTACATCGAAATCAGGTGAACGGTGTAGGAATTACAACAGTTTGCATATGTGCCTCCCACTTGTTAAGGGATCAAAAGTAATGGGACAATTGGCTTCTCAGCTGTTCCATGGCCAGGTGAATGTTATTCCCTCAGTATCCCAATTACAATGAGCAGATAAAAGGTCCAGAGTTAATTTCAAGTGTGCTATTTGCATTTGGAATATGTTGCTGTAAACTGTCAAGATGAGATCCAAAGAGAAAAAAAAAAAAGAAACCTATCAGAGAGATAGCAAAAACATTAGGCGTGGCCAAAACAACAGTTTGGAACATTCTCAAAAAGAAGGAACGCACCGGTGAGCTCAGCAACACCAAAAGACCCAGAAGACCACGGAAAACAACTGTGGTGGATGACCGAAGAATCCTTTCCCTGGTGAAGAAAACACCCTTCACAGCAGTTGGCCAGATCAAGAACACACTCCAGGAGGTAGGTGTATCTGTGTCAAAGTCAACAATCAAGAGAAGACTCCACCAGTTTGAATACAGAGGGTTCACCACAAGATGTAAACCATTGGTGAGCACCAAAAACAGGAAGGCCAGATTAGAGTTTGCCAAACAACATCTAAAAAAGCCTTCACAGTTCTGGAACAACATTCTATGGACAGATGAGACCAAGATCAACTTTTACCAGAGTGATTGGAAGAAAAGAGTATGGAGACGGAAAGGAACTGCTCATGATCCTAAGCATACCAGCTCATCAGTGAAGCATGGTGCTGGAAGTGTCTTGGCGTGGGCATGTATGGCTGCCAGTGGAACTGGTTCTCTTGTATTTATTGATTATGTGACTGCTGAGAAAAGCAGCACGATGAAATCTGAAGTGTTTCGAGCAATATTATCCCCTCATATTCAGCCAAATGCCTCAGAACTCATTGGACGGTGCTTCACAGTGCAGATGGACAATGACCCAAAGCATACTGCAAAAGCAACCAAAGAGTTTTTGAAGGGAAAGAAGTAGACTGACAGTAGACTGGCCAAGTCAATCACCTGACCTGAATCCAATTGAGCATGCATTTCACTTGCTGAAGACAAAACTGAAGGGAAAATGCCCCAGGAACAAGCAGGAAGTGAAGACTGTTGCAGTAGAGGTCTGGCAGAGCATCACCAGGGATGAAACCGAACGTCTGGTGATGTCTATGTGTTCCAGACTTCAGGCTGTAATTGACTGCAAAGGATTTGCAACCAAGTATTGAAATGTAATTTTGAGTTACGGTTCTTATTCTGTCCCATTACTTTTGGTCCCTTAACAAGTGGGAGGCACACATGCAAACTGTTTTAATTCCTACACCATTCACATGATTTGGATGTAAATACCCTCAAATAAAAGCTGACAGTCTGCAGTTAAAGGACATCTTGTTCGTTTCATTTGATATCCATTGTGGTGGTGAATAGAGCCAAAATTGTTAGCATAATGTCGATGTCCCAATATTTATTGACCTGACTGTATCTCTACCAATGGCATTCTGTGCTTTGATCATGTATTGATCCATGAACCTGCTTACCTTAGCCGCAATGATGCCTAACATGAACTTCCATGTTGTGGAAGAGACAGTTTTTTGGCCGATAGTTGGATGGGACTGCACCTTTGGTGGGATTCTTCAGGATCAGGATCGTTTGCCCTTCGGGTAGCCATTCTCGGTGAGTCCCACTGCTGGTTGATTTGTGCTGCCAGGCGTTCATAGAGTGCTGAGTTTCTTAAGCCATTAGGCAGGTTAGGACCCGGTGCTGTCCAGTTTTTCATACCTGAGACTCTTTCTTGGATGTCAGCCACTGTGATAGTAACTGGATTCTGTTCAGGGAGGTTTCTGTGTTCCTCTCTCAGAGAGACCAGCCATTAAGCACTGCTGTTATGTGCTGCATCTTTCTCCCATATTCTATTCCAGTATCTTTCAGTTTCCAGCGTTGATGGGTCTACTCTGCTGCTATTGCCCTGACACTGAGCGTACACCTTCACAAGTTAAGTTGTGAACAGCCCATTTATTCGTCTCGCTTCATTGTCTTTCGTCTACATCTGTAGGCAGCTGCACAAGGCTTGGACTCTTTGTTTGGCACTTTTGAGCGCTTCGGGTACGGGCATCTGGTCTTTTCAAACCTCTCTGGGCCTCTGTCAAATGGCTTACTTCTCTCAGAGCTACCTTGATGTTAGCTTCCAGCCGTCTTCTCCATGGTGGATATTTTTTCTCATGGTTGATCTTATATCCAAGCATCTCTAGGAACACTGCCGCTGAAGTGTATATCAGCCCATTGGTTTCAGTGGTCTTTGTTGTAGGGATCCCTCTCAATGCTGCATTCACAGTTTCTAGGAGACTTTCGGAAGTGTACTCTTAGCTCCTCTGATATCTCTCCTATGATCTCATTTTCATGATGATCACATCCTCAAGATCAGGTGCTTCCTCATTCAGTGCTATTGTTTCACTCATTGGGGTTCCATTTCCATTTTTGGTTAGGGATGATCTCCCCTCTGACCTGGCGTCCTGTCTCTTCCTTGCCGTAGCATTTTTGTGGTATCTCACATCAATCTCATCAGAATATATATATATATATATATATATATATATATATCCATCCATCCATCCCACGCATGCACAGGGAGAACATGCAAACTATATATATATATATATATATATATATATATATATATATATATATATATATATATATATATATATTGGACTCTCTGGAAGCAACTGGTTAAATTGGATTGTATTTAGGAGTAACAATTAAATTCACTTTTATTTATATAGCGTCAAATCACAACAAATGTAATCTCAAGGCACTTTGCAAAAAAAGTAATTTCATTACAATTATACAAACATTCCAATCAGTTAAAGTTTTCTATGTAAGGAATCCTAGAAGATTGCATTGAGTCATTGATGTGAGGTTGTGCCCGGATCATGCAGACTCCAACCACAGCTATTCCTCAGCAATCCCTCATACTGAGCAAGAATATAGTGACAGTGGAGAGGAAAAACTCTGCTTTAACAGGAAGAAACCTCTGGCAGAACCCGACTCAGTGCAAGCAGTCATCTGCCAAAACTCTCTGGGGGTCAGAGAAGACAGAGAAGAGACAGAATAGAGGATGCTCGGTCACTTAGAGCATCTTCTGGGCCGATGTTCCCCATCCAGCAGGGGGCATTATGGTTGAGCAGGGTACCAGATCAGATGGAGCTTCTATGGGGAGAAAAACACTGAGAGAAAACTGGGTTAACAATCGCAATAACAGCAGAAAAAAATATATCTGGACAGCAGTAGAATAGAAAAGTAGAAGAGTGAAGAAAAGTGTCCAGTCTTTCCTCCAACAGTCCAAATCTATAGCAGCATAACTAAAAAAATAGCTCAGGATAGCCTAAGCCATTCTAACTATAAGCTTTATCAAAAGGAAGGTTTTAAGCCTTCTGTTAAAAACAGACATCACAGTAAAATGGGCTTAATATAAATGCAGCCAAACTTTTCAAATTTGTAGCTTATGTTATTTTACCTCCCAATTAACAATTATTGCCCCATCCATGCATCCATCCACCCATCCATCCATCCATCCATCCATCCATCCACCCATCCATGTACATTGGCTGATGGCCTTACATGCACAACTAATTCTTTGCAAGTTTTGATTTTATGCCTCCAAAAATAAGCTGTAGGTAAGACTGTGATAAAACAGATGTGTAACTTTATCCCCAAATGCTACAAATTTTAACATTCTCATCTGTTACATAATAGACAAAAGCTTTCAAAACATGGTTTGCGGAATATTTTCCTCTTAGACCTTAAAAGTGTGCTCATTAGCACAAAAAAATAAGAGACCAAGTTCTATATTTTCATTATTTTGCTTTGAGACTCAAAACACATGCAAGCATGGCCTCACTGTTCTAAGATGATTTAAATCTCTTTGTAACATATAATTTCCCTAGATGGTTCCCATAACCTAAAGTATCTCTGGAGGTTTTTTTTTTCTTCTACAAGTTGTGATTTTTTGGGCATTTAAATTTTAATGATAGTAAAATCTATAATATATTACTACTACTAATGTGGCTTTTCAATATGTATTACATACCATTAACTTCAGAAAATCATAAGCTGTAAGTGAGTGACCTTATTTACACTGTTAAAATCTTGGTTTTCTCACTAGATGAAATCATGTTCCTCCAATCTGGTGTTTTGTCCTCATAGATTCCTGCCAGCTGCTTTCAAGTGTTTTTCAAGCAAATGAATATTTTATGTGTGAGGTTGTAGGTTTGAGGAAAGAGCACTGCTGATCTCAGATCAGCAGAGGGAAGCTGTGGAGGAACCGCAGATGGACAGGATGGATGATGGTCTCCGCAGAAACAGCCAGAGGAGTTGGCACGTATCGACCCAAAGGTTTGCCAGCTGTTCCCTCACCAAAGGGAGCTCTGATGATCTTCTAATTTAGACCTTCACAGCACATATCACAGCTCACAAATGAAAGTTACATAGGGGCAGATGAAGATATTGAAGATTCAAGTCTATGGAGATCAGAAGTGGCATTCATTTATTTTTACCATGCATGCTGTGATTATGAGGCCATCTTTCTAGCATCAATTGATCAACAGTTCTATTAAACTCAGTATAAATTCTGTGCACCAAACTAAATTAATGATGAGATATTAAATTTTGTCTTTCTGCCAAAACCCAGTACTCATAAGGATTGTTGATTAAACACTCATTTGATGTCATGCACTAATTGAATATTTATCTGTTGCAATGTTTCTGTTACAGCTTCTCAACACTGGCATACCCCAATGGGTTAAGTGTTCTCTGCCTGACAAGCTCTGTAGTTTCATGCAACAATGTTGGTACTGCCTTACATATGACACTTTTAATTTACCCTGTAAGCTGGAACACATCTGAGAATTAAATCACACCAAAGTTTTGTTTTTCGGGTATTTACTATTTATTGTTGTCAGTGATCTTGCTGCCACTAGTAATACAAGCTGACGTCATATTTATCTCCATTTTAAGTATTGTATCAGTATAGAAACATGTTCAAAAATATACACTTCGAAGGACTTTGTATTCTACTGATTTATTAAGACACAAACAGCCAGAAAAGCAAAGAAAATGGATTTGTCCTACAACTTTCACAATGCTTAACAGTACAGCAGCCATATTAAATAAGAACTCAGGGGAGTAGACGGTACTTTGATTTTCCAAGTTGGAATTCTGACTTCCAGGGACATTCTTTCTAATCTTTCCCTATCAGAACCTAAAATAAGATATACTGTATTGTACTGTACTAGCACCCATCAGTGTACCAGCACTAGAGATGTGATGATGGTTATTTTTGTGAAATTCACAGAAGGCACAAAAATATTTCATGAGAAATAATCCAACAATACAGCAGCAATATATTTGGGCTTTCAGACTAGATGCAAATCTGTTTAACCTTGTATTTGCTTGTTTTTTCTGATATGATTCAAAAAAGCAATATGGTATAAATGGTATAAAAATACAATAATTATACAGTATAAGACATTCTGCTGTGATGGACTGGTGACCTGTACAGTGTGTACCCCGCCTTTCGCCCGTTGACAGCTGGAAATAGGCACCAGCCCCCCCGCGACCCCAGGAGGACTAAGCGGTTCAGAAAATGGATGGATGGATGGATGGATAAGAAATTCTGTAGTTATCTTTTGATCATATTTAGTGAGATATATTTTTTGACCACTTTGGATTTATTTTCATCTGAGCAAAGAAAGGAAGAGGTCAAATTCACACCAGACAATTCACTCTCATCAATGGACCGTCTATAACAAAAAGCTCAGAATTAAAAGTGTTTTTTCCAAGGCTGTGGCAGAATAGTGTCTGTAACTTGTCACACTTGTGATATTTCAGAGAGCTTTGGATGGAACTGTAACAAGAGAAAGCTGCAAAGAGAAAGCAAAAAGGTCAAGAGAGAAATTTTTTTTTCCAAGAGCAAAATTAGAGCATGTGGAGGAGGACAATGTTGCAGAGCAGATATGATTCAGAGGGGGCAGCGTGATAGGAGGCACATCTCGAAGAAATGAACCTTTAACGATCCCCCGGGGATTCAATCCGGCTGACAGAAGGAGACGAGGAGCGAATCTGCTGTTCTGCTTAGATGAGAAAGTTCAAACTCGCAGGACTCATCGAGCCAACAATGGAGTATCAGGTGACACCTCAACTGTTTCCTTTGCCCTCCCCCCCAACTGCCTTCTCTGGACAGGAAATCAGTAACACTCTCCAGAGGCCTTCTGTAGTCAATACTGTAACATGTCTGGCAGTGTGGTTGAAGGAATTCTGTCTTCTACAAGACCTGCGATCCAAGGATTTGATCTGGTGTATGAAGTCACTACCTATCAGAGAACAGGGCAATCTATTGATTTATATGCTTTAATTAAGCAATTCATTAGTCTAGAGTTATTCTCTGGGAAATCATATTGAATAATGTGTCAAGAATGTTGAGGTTTACTGATGGAAACATTAGTTGTTTAACTAAACAGAATATTTTTAAAAAATCGATTGGTTTAGGATTGCTGACAGACATCTAAAGTTTGTTTTTGGAATCCAGATTAAACTGGATTGCATTGGACTTGACTGAATCAAATGAATTTGGGCTGAAATGGATTGACATTTTGAGGTGTTTTATGCAGCAAAAGGAGTCAGCTCCAGTGGTTCATTATTAGGATGCCTCCAGGCTTCTCTCCCTTGGTGGATATACTAGTATCTCCTTGTGACAGAAGACCTTGGGGAAAACCCAAAAATCACTGAGAAATACCTCAGTAGAAATATGGATTGATACATCACGTATGGCTGTACAGTACTAGAATGCCATGCTGCAGCAGTGTTGTTATCTAATATAATGATTAAAATGTTTTTAAAAAATCCTCATCCTTCATCATGATGCTTCCAACACTCTCCACGACCTTCAATGCCTTTGGTCTCCATCTTCTGAATCAGGTGTCTTAATGCAGCATTACTCTATTCATAACTGAGATATTTTATTAGCATTCTTGATAAACTAAATACACAAAACCCAATAAATGTTGGATTTCAAACTGTCATTTGTGATGGTGACATTATAAAGTTACATTAAAAAAGAGGCATTATCTTAGAGATTTCTTGTGCTTGTTATTTTTTATTCCACGTTTCAGATATTCAAACAAATATTAATATTTAAAAAAATGACCAGAGTAAACATAAAAATGCAGTTTGTGGTTTTTGGGCTTTATAGAGGGAAATAAAAAATAATTTCTAAGGGTTTGGGACTCCAACAAGCACACAGTGAGAGACATTATCCTTTAGCTGAGAAAACATGGAAAAGTAGTGAACCTTTCCGCCCTACCACATGAGTTTATTCACAATTTTTCCAGGAGGATACAAGACAACCAAGAACTACATTGACAGTACGTTATGTTTGGCAGTCTGAGCCTTGAGAATTTGGACGACCTGTCGTAAGTGACCGAATGATGAATTGACCAGAAGATCCTAAAGGAACATGGCAGGACATGAGCTTGTGAAGTCTAGCTTAAACTCACCTCCTTTCAGCAGAGGAACACGTAATGTTTTGATAAATTTCTGTGGTCATTGCAAAAATATGGCTAAAAACCCTTGTAGATGCTTTCTGCTAAACTTCACATTGAATAAATGCTGACATGGAAAACCTGCTCACACTTAAGGTCACACTTTGTACCTGGTTTTTACATTAGGCTTGAGCATTGATTCTATCTGCAATAAGGATTTTTTTTATCTCCTTCACTTGTGTATTCTTTTAATTTATCTGAAACTTCCTCTGAGTCCTCAGCCTACCAGGAAATTAGCTCCATTTCAAAATTCTGAAACAGCAGATCTTTTTTGTGTGTGCAGATTTTAAGTTTATGCTATCTCCTCTTAATGGTACAGGCTTGATGACTAAGGTTTTTAATGACTATTGCCTTGGAATTTTGAGCTGTATCTGCCCTGTTAAAAAGAGATTTTTACCTGTTTCAAATTCCACATCATGTGTTAATCATGAATATTTGCTGTCTTAAGCCCATCTGAAGGAAGGTGGAACACTTATGGGGGATAACAAAATTGCAGATTCATTGTTTTTATTTAAATGATCTATTAGTATATTTAAATAATGCAGTTTGAGAAGCTGGGGCAACTTATTTTGCTAATTTGATTGCAAAGAGCAAGGGCATTATTAGTGCAATCACAACTCCTGCTGCACCGTCTGTTCCAATATCCAATATCCTCTGACAAGGATTAATAAACGTTCTATTTTTTTGTTTTATGATAGTCAGTAATGGGAGGAATAATATTGCTCCTCCATATTCTGTCTTGCCCTCTTTGCCTGCAGTTCAGCCTGTTAATTTGAGACCTTTCTCCCAATTCCTTGTCTGAGTTAACTAAGCTTGTGAGCTCCATGAAGGCTTCTCTTCTGGCAACATCTTCTTGTTTGTTGGACATTTTACCCCTATGTCTTTTTAAAAGTGTCTTTAAGTCTATTGGTCCCAGTGTGCTCCCTATTGTCAATGCCTCATTAGCTTCGGGTCAGGTACCAGCTTATTTGAAATGCTCAGTCATCCATCCTCTCCTAAAGAAATCAAATTTAGATCCCTCCTGTTTTAGCAGTTATAATCTATCTAAAATATCTAAAAACATCCTTTTTTAGCAAAGATTTTAGAGAAGGTGGTTAGACAGTTAACATATCTGCTTTTGACCAACATAATACACTGGATCGCTTTCAGTCAGGTTTCTATAAATCAACTGAAATTGCTATTCTTAGAGTTCCCAATGATATTCTGATCCAGTATGTTCCCGGTAAATGCTCTGTACTGATGATGTAGGACTTGACATCAGCAATTGACACTGTGCACTATCCAAACCTGTTAGATAGGCTGTGGTGTTGGGCTGGTGTGTCAGGCAATGCGCTAAAATTGATGACTTCTTACCTTTCAAATAGATCTGTCTTCCTGGCTTCTTCATCCTATAGATCTGCATCCCATCCTGTTTCTTATGGTGTTCCTCAGGGTTCTGTTTTAGGGCCCTTGGTGTTTTTTTTTTTTGCTTTATTTGTTAATGCTCAGCTCCATCCTGTCATCTTTCAAGGACATATCCTACCATTGTTACACAGATGATATACAGCTCTATATGTCTTTTCATCCAAATGAAATTTCCAAGATCAATATCTTGTTAAATTGCTTAAATGCTGTAAAAGCTTAGATGGCTGATTATTTTTTGCAACTAAATGAAGAGGAAACAGAAGTAATCATCTTTGCATCTGGGTAAAAAAATAGGAAAGATTAAGGTCTTTCTATAATCCGTAAGTCTTCATGTTAAGGACTCAGTTAAAACTGTGGAATAATGTTTGACTTTATTTCATGTTCGATATTCATATTAAATTGTTGACTAGATCTTTTTTTTTAAAGAAATATTGCTAAACTAAGACATATAGTGTTGCGTCCAAAAATGGAAATTCTTATTCATGCCTTTGTATCATCCCGGTTGGACTACTGTAATGTGCTGTATACATGTTTACCCAGACCACTCTTGCTTAG
Organism: Apricaphanius iberus; assembly: GCA_028564705.1. NCBI lineage: Eukaryota > Metazoa > Chordata > Actinopteri > Cyprinodontiformes > Aphaniidae > Apricaphanius > Apricaphanius iberus. The sequence continues at coordinate 1,609,384 of JAPXFQ010002461.1, read as the reverse complement.
CTGCAAACTGTTCAAAACGCTGCTTCAAGGCTCTTAACGAGGTCCTCAGAATTTGGGCACTCACTCCTGTACTGAAGGATCTACACTGGTTACCAATTTCAGATAGCATCACATTTAAAATTCTAATTCTTACAGGGAGAGCTACCCACGGACTACATTGAAGATCTACTGCATCCATATTCATCTCTTTCGTTGTTGTGAAGCACTTTGTGATCTTTATCGTGGAGGTTGCTATATAAATAAAGTTTTACTTACTTACGTGAACATTAACAATCCTACTTTAATTTAATTAAAATTCTGTTTTTAAGTATATTTATTTGCATTCAGCTCACAATGAAATGTAGATGCTTATACTGACTAGCAGCAGGCTTCATTTGATTTAATTTAAGAACCGTTTTGAAAAGCTGAAATAAATCAAGGCTTTCTCATACAAAACCTCAACACCCCCCAACCCGAAAAAACAAAAAAACAGCCTTTTCAGCCTGATTCAGTAAACAAAGCAGAAGAGTGTCACTCAGCAGGTGACTGTATATTAAAATATCCTAAAGATGTTTTTATTCTAGGTTTAATTATAGATTTGAACCTCAGCTATTATGAACCATGTGAACGTTGATTCTAGTGGACCGTGTTGGAGTCTTGTTTGACTGTTGACTGTGGGACAGCTTGCTCTGCGATTGAGTCATAGTTTAGTTGATCCTTCAAGTCACACTCCAGTCAGAGGCCAAAACCCGGGACAATCTGGAGCAGACTGATTCTCGACCATCTACCGACCCGGCTCTGCAGTCTGACAATCTCTGTGAAGTCTTTCTGCGGAGATGCCGGGAAATTTCTGAAGCTCCTGTGGTGAACAGCTGCTCCAGAGCCTCAGGCTCTGCAGACTTTGATAGCGCTGCTGAAGAAACTTTCTCAGGGTCTGTTTTTCTTTTCTTTTGTGTCTGCTTCACCACCTTCACCGTGCATCTTTGTAGTTGCACATTTGAAAGGATAAGACAGTAGAATGTAGGTCAAATCAAAAATGGCGTCTTTTTGATTTCTCGTTTGCCGTAAAGTATTCATGCTCAGGATCATGAGGGGAGTGTTCGTTTTGCAAATGGAGTAGGCTTTTTGAGCATGTACATGTGATGAATATTTACATTATTCAAATGTGGAAAAACCTCAGAAATACATCAAACGCAAGAGTAAGAAACCAAACTGGTTCACCTTTACACAAAACGCACAGAGAGTGAGCAAAAGTCTCTCGTTTTGCTCTCATTTTCATCATGTGCAGCCTTTACATCATTTTCTCCAGGGCAGGAAGGGAGCGAGGGAGGGGTGCTTGTTTGACGCTGCAGCCGTCGCAGCGGCGCTCTCAGTGGTCGCCCTGCCAGACTTTAGTACAGTCAACAGGCAGGGATGACTCAAAATGTCCCCTGGCCAGCAGAGAGTGCGTCACTCATACCACATACATGAACGAACACACTCACAGATACACACTAACATGCATATCACATGCTAAGTGTAGATACTTGCTAAAATGTAAACTTCTTAAAGTTTGAAATGAGGAATTCTCCATGTGACCTGAATTTTTCCTCAAGGTTCCAAAAAAAAGTTATTTGGACATTTTGTGCATACTTACTTTTTATTTACGTGTACCCTGTAAATTATTCCAACATAAAAAGGCTCAGAAACGCAAGAGATGAAACAGTTGTATTAAGAAATCCTGGTCCTTTCCGGTTTTGGTGCCCAGCACCCTGTTTAGGCACTCAACAATAATGTGATCTCCAGAGAGCCATTAGTTGAAAACTTGGCAATCATCAGATGATCAGCTCAGTGTTTTCCCATCCTCAAGAATGCACTACCCTGCATGTTTTGGATGTTTCCCTACTTTAGCACACCCAGGTAATGGCTGATTAACATATTTTTCTGGATTACAGTTATCTGAATCTGCCAATTTAAAGCAGGGAAACATCCAAAACATGCAGGGTAGGATAATGCTTTGAGGACCGGGCTTGGAAAACGTTACAACTAAAGGAGGTTGCTTCTCTCAGGTTTTATATCTGGAAAAGTATGGAGTGGGCACAGAGCTATATCTTGTTTGAGCATGAAAACAATATTTTACAAACAAAAGGCTTGTCATGTTGTTACATGAGTCCTCCATAGGAGGGCTGGACTCAGACTTAGAGATAAGGTGGCTGGCTCCAAGTAGAGGTGCTAGCTAGACAGATAGACAGATAGATAGACAGATAGACAGATAGACAGATAGATAGATAGATAGATAGATAGATAGATAGATAGATAGATAGATAGATAGACAGATTGATAGATATGCAACAATACCTTTTTTTCCAAACCAATATGATACTAATACTTGGATCTGAGAACTTGGTGATACTTAGTACCAATGCCGATATTTCTACCACGGAAAAAAATTACAATGAATTGGAAGACAGGTTTTATTTCCTTCTTTGCTGATATGACGGTGAATTAGATCAAAAATACATTAATAAAAAAGAACCCAAAAACAAAATTTTCGAGTGAAAAATATATTTCTTTTATGCAATTATTGCTGAGTTTCCACATTTCAATTATCTGTTCATGGTATTGGTTAACTATAAGATACCAACACAAGTACATTAGAACAGTATCAGCCCCGATGTCAGTATCAGTGGCCACACTTTTCCAGCCCTGGAAAAATATTCTAATCAAATTCTTTGTATATCCAGACTAAGAAAAATACCGTAAAAAACAAAAGAACAAATATGACTAGAAGAAAAACATCAGATATCCATTCTCCATAAATGGACTGTCTGGTTTTTGAAAATGTACAAATTTTTACAAAAAATCCTTGTAAACTGGAATATCTTAACTTCCAGGAATTGCGTCCATCGTAAAGTTTGCAGCTTTAATTTGATTCGACTTTCCTTATAACTGAAAACTAATTTAGTTTTATTCACACTTAGCATGTCAGTGTATCTTATGTAGAGAAGGTTGGACATTATTTTATTGTGACACAGGTCCCATCATCTTCACAAACACCAAACTAATTACACAATGCAACTAGAACATTCTAAATGTATTCAGAGAACAATTTCTGGAGACAAGCGAGAAGTTAAGCAGAATAAACATCACATCTGCAGGGCAGGAACCGTGGTTAAGAAGCTGCGATGGTCCGTGCATGTAACAGTCAGTCATCCAAAAAGCAGAATGACAGAGCGGTTTACTGCAGCCTGACTCTGGAGAAACTGCAAAACACTGCCATATGGCTGGATGTCTCCATATGTCTCACTGTGGCTTACAACCGAATGAAAACCGTGAGATGAGTAAACAAACATCACTACAGAACATGCACATTAAAGCAGGCCGAGTGTAAATAAGTGGGGCGGCGGTAGCCCAGAGGTGAAGGACAGGATGTAGATTTGGGGGGGGGGGGGGGGGGGGGGGGAACGGTAGCCAAAAACACACACACACAAATACATGCACTGCAGAGGTACATGACAGCAGCAGAGTGAAGCTGATTTGCCTGTGAGGGAGCCGCTCAGTGGGCAACAGAGGCAGCTGCTGGTGTTAATGTATGTAACCATGTGAAAAACACCCAGGTGTGGTTGGTGAACATGGAAGGAGAGAAATATTTAACTCGCTGTCGCTTTGAAGCTTTTTATCTAGATGAACACAAAAATATGATAGATGAAATGAGAACATCTGCAGTTATACCTGCAGATGTCCAAGCTTTTCTGTTAAAGCCTCGTTATTTAGAAAAATCCACCAATATTACAGACCAAAATATGTTGTCATTGGAATAATAGTTAATTATTCCGGACACGAACCATGTTGATGTCTGCAGCAGCAAGTTCTGTCTAACAGACCGCAATAGAGCACATAGTCCTGTGATCTATGACATGGTCCTGTGATAGTCTTGCTCTGACAACTGGGATGGAGCATGGCAGTGACATCACTGTAATCGCCCCATAGTGTAGTTGTATTTTTGCCTCTAAATCACCCCGGAACCAAACCAATAAACACTCCAGAGATGTTCTGAACTCTGATGGGAGTAGTGCTAACTTTTAATAACAATATTTATATATATATATAGAGAAACAACAAAACAGACTGCTGTATTTGTTCACATGTGGTTTTAGAGTATTCTATGTGCTGCACTTCTAGTAAAAAGCTTTACAGCTTAATGAAAACGTACTTTCTGTCATCCATTGCTTCTTGAGAGGGGAATTATTTCACAAGTTGAAGAAACTAATCAGAAAAAACACTGAAATGGTAGGCAGACCCACCATCTAATACTCAAATTTTATGAAACAGAATGTTGGGTTTCATTAGCTATTAAACACCTGCGGAGCAAACTCATTTTGGTTACTTGTACCTGAGATCTTTCTTTCAGTCACTGCCCACAGCTTGTTACCATAAATGAGTGTGAATATAGAACAGCCAGTAAATCACTTACACCACTATGGACTAATAAAATAATTGATTGAAATGTCTCTATATGTACTGAATTTATCTGGGTTTGGGTTTTTGAATTACTGAACTAAATAATTGTTTCATTAACATACACCATTACTTTCTGCTAACCACGTTTCCTGGTTACCGTGGTAACCTCCATTTGTGTTTTCTTACTTTCCCACTTTAAACCCTTTTCCCTGTTTTTATATTGCTCTTTATTCATCTGCTGTATTTTTTTTTATTTACGGTTTTAGTTTTTAAACATTTTGGTGCTTGTTTCATTCTTGTTTTACTGTTTAAACACTTTGGTCAACTGTATGGTTAAATAAAAAGAAATATATAAATAAATATGGTATGGTGTTATTTCCTCTTTGACATGAGTAAGAAGAAAAAAATAAAGAAAAGCCACAGGTTTCTGAAAAGTAATTCTTTTATTAATATTTTACAATCCTTTTATCATGGTTATGTCATTATTTACTTTTTTTCAGCGCCACTTTGCAAGTGTCATTATTCCATGCTGTCTGACGACAACAGAAAAAAATAAACAAAACCCAAAAAAAGAGAAGAGGTTTAAAGAATGAGAGTCTATTCAACACTTTTGACAAGGAGCAGAAAGAGATTCACATTTGGGCAAGACCTCTCTTCCCGTCCGCTTGTCAAAAATCGGTAAACAAAAAAAATGGATAAAAAACAGGACTGTCAGTCAAGTGAATACATGTCGGGTTTTTGTGTCTTGTCTTTGTGTTTGGCTTTAAAAGAACAACCAAAATTCCTGTCGGGAAGTAAATAATTTTTTTAAAAGAACGCACGTCTCAGTTCTCTCCTCGTTTTTTAAAATTATTTCCTCACTTCTGAAAAAAAAAGGAAAATACAATCTACCACAACAAATACAAAATATAAAGATGGATTCTCTTTCAGCAGCTGCTCCAAATATTGGAGAATATTTGTTTATTTATTTATAAAAAAAAAGAAAAAGGTTATTTTGTGTGAAATGAAAAGGGCTGGTGTACACGCAAACACTTCCCAAATGAGGCCGAAACTAAAAATACGAATTGCTGCTGAAAGGTTGCTCGCTTGTTGTGCTGGCTGATACATTTCCTCATAAAATGGTCGATTGAATACTTCCTGAGAAATAAAGGAAATATCTACCTGACATGAAGAGGAGGAGGAAGAAAGGAGCAGTCGAAGAGAAGAAAGGAAAGGATTTATTTTGACCTGACTAAACGAGCCTCTGGTCAGAGTGTCCAGGTTGGTAACAGGGACTGTTTCATGTGTGCGCGAGTTCATTGTGAAATAAATCGGATCCATCAGAGTGTAAACATGAAGCAGAGACCTGCAGGACAGAGGAGGAGTGGGCAGCAGTGCTGGTGTTTGTGCTCTTTGGCACATAGAGGAGGAGGAGGAGGAGGAGGAGGAAGAGGAGGAAGCCAGGTTTGTATGAGCAAAACGAATTTGGCTGCTGGTAGCATCCAACACCTGCAACACTCATCACACCTGGAGCTTTTTATGTTGAAGGATCACTTCTTAGTAATCTAGTCCAGCTGACACTTGTTTGTTTTTCCTGTTTAAGATCATCAGAAAGTAGAAAACAAACCTGCAAATATTTCTGCGGAGACAAAAGGTCTCGTTTGGCTTTTCATTCACAAATTATCCGACGGCTAAAAGCTTCTCAGACTTCTCCATAAAACCCTCCTGAATCCTCCATAGGACGGACTACAGAGCTCAGTATGCTGTAACTTAGAAAACACCCGGCACTTGGAGGCAATCGGAGCTGCAAATTCATAGCAAAAACAGGGAGAAAGGGCTCTGGAAATACAACAAAACTCAATAGGGAGTGCTCTGTATAATCTCACAACAAATGCAAGTTCATAAAAAGTGTAAAAATATCTTAGAGCTTAGCTTTTGTTTCACGATGATAGAAAGTTTTGGAAGATAAAAACCATCTGCTTTTACATCATTATCCAGGATCACTTCTACTCTTCTCTCTGTTTTATCTGCATTAACTGTGAGATTTTGAAAAAAAGAAACTATTCAGTTGTGTTGTATTCGAAGCACCTTTATAGATTGGATAAAAATCTTTTTATTTGCTTAAAGTTTGTGTTTTTGCGCATGCTTCGGCTCCTCCTGACTAAAGCCACCACGGTGAAGGTGAATGAAGCTTTCAGCTCCATATTTGCACACTGACATTCTCATTTTTAAGAATTTCTCTTGGCTTTTATAGTTCTAGTCAATGGGAAAAAGTGTATCAATGACATTTTACCACGCTGTTTTGATTCACCTTCTCCCATTGTGGTGTGAAAAACAGTCGACATAAACAGATACCGCCAGAGGAAAGAGATCTGGATTCTATTTCTGTGAATCGGTTTGCCGAGTGTGACATAATGCTGCCCACCAGGTAAGAGTCGGTTACTACCAGCACCTCTCTGGCTGTTTGTCACCCTCCTCCACCGCAGGAAGGAAAACAGTGCAGGATAATTTTGGACCTCACGAAATGCTCTTTGGGCTTATAAACAGGAACACAACAGGGTCGAGCGAGGCCTGTGGCGCCACCTACGGCAAGCAGTCACCCACGTCGGAGCGACGGGGATGTTAACGGAAAGGTGAAGTCGGGTTTTAAAGGCAAGAGGGAGCAGCAGGGTGTAGTGACGGAATCGAATTCAGCAATTATGAACCTCTTCAATCATCGAAGGAAGTTTTCAGGGCTTAAAATCATATTTGATCAAATTGTTGGTGACAAAACAGGCAGAAATTGTTTCCTGTTATTAAAGGTTCAACAGTCTCATCCTGCTGTGTAACTACAGGCTTAAAATCTGCTCCAGCACATCTGGCTGACCTCTCCAGCGGCTTCTTGATTTGTGTTTATAAAAGCTGATTTAACCTGTCCTGTGTTTGATTCCCCAATTCTCTTTGGTTGTCATGGGACTGGGGGAACGGAAAGGCAACCTAAGAGCATGAAAAGTACATAATGTCTGCTTGCTGTTAAAGGACGCAAATAAAAATAATATGTTTGAGGGATAGAGGAGAAGAGAAGGAGGAAGTAGGAGTTGTCACCGTCAGTGTGAGGATGGTAAGGCGAGGTAGGAGGGACAGGTGGAAGGAAGGGGGTTTCAAATATGCATTTTCAAACCTGGCCAACCCCCCCTTCCTCACACCTGCCCTGATCCTCCGGTCTCCTTTCCCCCATGAGAGCTTAGGTCAAATCCAGGAATGTCAGCAGGCGGATCACCCATCTTCATTCATTCGTTTGTCTGTCCATCCATCCGTTCTTCTCTTACTTTCTCCGCTGTCCGTTCGTCTGTGTCTGTGCAAGTCACTGGAGGTCTCGGTCCTCTAGGTACCGGTACTCAAATGTGAAGCCCTCTTTTTTCCGTTGGCCCCACTTCTCATAGTCGAAATAAATGTATGTTCCCTAAAAAAAAAAAAAAGAAAAGGAAACATTGGGGAAATATATCATTATCTGAATTGTGGTGTTCTCCAGAGAGTGGTCCTTAGCCCACTTCAAATTGATATTTACATCTTTACTCTGATTTAAAGTAAAAACTTTGAACCTTTACCCAGCTGTACATAACAGTACATATCTATTTATTTATTTCCTACATTCCCTTTTCTATAATTATTCCCCCAGTATTTCTGGGGATTGTGAACAAAACACCCGCAAATAGTTAGAATCTGGGAATATTTGAGATGCCCTCTAAAAACACTTATAACTGCATATATTTTAATACTTTAAACACCAAATATGCTTTAATATGGAATAATAGACCCAGTAGAAACTATCTGGGACTGCCGTAGAAGCTAGCATTTATGGGCTTTCTTCTCTGCCCTTGATGGTACAGTAGGGCTGAAAAACTAATTGCAATAGCAATAAGATCGCAATATGATCAAATCAGATTTTCTAATTGCAAAGGCTGAAATTTGACTGGCCACGAGCATGAGATCTGAGAAACTGTGATAAGTTCAAACAATGCAGGAAGAGAAGGAAACGCTGTGCTTTAACCTGTTATAAAACTGTCTAAAACTTGACAGAAGACAAAGCTGCTCAAAATTTGGTACCAAAGAAGAATAGTACATGGGCTATTAAAAAACAATGATGCTGCACAACACCAGGTATTACACAGACTATGTTGCTGCCTCACGATTTACACTACAAACTTTTATCAACACCTAAAAAACATCAAACAATCATATCAGAATTGCATGGCTAAAATGCCAGCCACCAGATGACCCCAGGAGGGAAAACATTGCAGCCCACCTGGAGAGGGGCTTGCCAGCTGGGATCTGCAGGAAAAAAACCTTATTTGCAAAATGACGGACATCACATCGAATGTGGTGATTTAAGTAGATAAATAATCTCTTTTATATTCAGCCATGCTTCATTTGCCTATATCTTAAAAAAAGTCCAGCCTATGGAATAGAATAAATTATGTATAAAAAAAATATTACATTGTTTATAATAAGAAACATTGATTTTCTTGCTTGCATTAGTTAAAAAATACATGAGAGCCCCATAAAAAATAATCGCAGCTTAAATCGCAATTTCAATACTGAAGAAAAATATCGCAATTAGATTATATTCCAAAATTGTCTAGCCCTGTGGTACAGCCAATCAGCTCCAACAAGGAAGTGTGTGAAATCCAGATTCCAACAGTGTAGCTAATGCCAAAGCTGGTCTTTAAAAAAATATATTTAAATTTGTATGTTTAGTAATTTTGTGAAATTTAGAATAATGAATCTGAGTTATTTCTATTTGGTCTCCAAATTCCTTCAACTTAGTGGTTTCAGTCTATGGAACGTTTTCTGACCATTCTTCATCTTGATGTTGCATATTTTATTCTTTGACAATCATTAGAAGGCGACTATACTAACCTGCTCATACTCATCAGTGATGGTCTTGGGCTCTTCGTGCCTCTGAAACCACATCATGTACTTTGTGTGAAACCTCCATGACTGCTTCTTCAGGGCCTTGGCTGCCAGATACTGGGCCTTAGTGCCCTGCATAGAGAGTGAGGGGAGGGGCATAAGGTAAATACAGAAAGGCATCTATGTTCAAAGCATTTTCAAGCACATAAGCCAGTTTAATTTAAATAAGATACTCTTGTTCAAGCTAGAACATAAACGCAGACATACCTCCAGGTAGTAAAAGATGAAGAACAACGTTTCCGTGGAAAGCCTCTGGTAAAACTCTACAGTGTCGGAATGGGGTGGAGGCATCTGGTGGTGGAAGGGCGGAGTGGGGCAGGGGTTCCTCATGAGGTACTGCCTGGAGGGTTTACACAGAGATACATTTAGCAGATGATTTGGTCAAAGTTTAATAGATGATAACATATATGTGACACATGCAGGTTTTAAAACCATACTGACAAAAAAAATCTTTATTAAAATTGCATACACCTTTACATAAATATAACAATCATTTGGTAAATACATAATTCACTTCTTAAATAAATTATTAAACCCCTTTTCCTTAGGTGAATAAAATTATTAATAATTTATTTACTATTCATTACATTTGTTTTTTTACATTTCCTGTCCTTCAGGTTATTGCAAAAATAATTGAAACTGTCGCTTTAGCTCATCAAACAGACCTAAGTCTTTGAATAGTCAAACTGTAAAGCAGTAAGTTTGTGTATTTTATAAATTATTGAAATATTTAAATGATCAAAAATAAAAAAAATAAAATTCAAAACTACTTTATTGAGGCAGAAGATTTATGTTTCGGGTGTATTTTTAATGCTTATTATTATTATTTTAAATAATCACATCAAAAATATTTTTTTACTTATTAATGTATTTAAATGTAGCACTTCTGAAGAACTCATGCATTATTAAAAGATGCTTTAACTGCCAGTCAAATGCAGCAAGACCTTACAGCTAGATGTTAGCCATTGTTGAACTGTTTCACAATTTCTTTTTATCTTATTCCTATAATGATTTCACAATGCAGCTCATCTTTGTTTCATGCTGGTTAATGATCTCTTTAAAAAATGAAAATAACAGACATATTCCAACACAGTTTAACTTAATCAGAATATTGGGTATAGTAAAAGAATAACAGATTTTTTTGTTGCAGAACAGCAGTGGAGTGATGTGGGTGTATTTTAAAAGACAAAAAAACACTATTTCTTTTAAAGCAAACATAACTGAGTTCAGGCCAAATCTGAACAACACTGTGACTTCCAACCCCTAAAGTTTGCCCTCGCTGATTCATAGGGAGTTACTAAGCAAAATAGTTTTTCAGGCAAACTGTATTTTTAGATTATTTATACTGTGAATAATAATAATCACCACATCATAAAGTTTAGTGGTCGCTCTCAGAATATCTGACTAATGCGAGCTTCAAATCAAGCAGCAGAAAAAATTGCAGTGGTCGTGAACAGAAAAATAACTGAATGTGTTTAGAAGAGAATCAGTTAAGAAACAGAAACAGACAGAAGTGTGTCTCTGCTGCGACTGTAAAACACAAACAGGCAGTGTTGGAAAAGAGCCGTCGAGTGTTTGGATTTTAAATGTCAATTGTGGCTGTGTGGGCTGCAGATCCAGCAGCAGTAAACCGGGTTCCGACTGGGAATCTGTGTGGCAGGTGTGCTTCATTACAAAGAACATCAGAGCTTCATTAAACATGAAACGCACTGTCCATAAAGTGTCTCTGAACTGCTTTATTAGCATGAAAATCAGTTGCATCAAAGCTTTCTGTAAACGGTGCCATTACGATTAAAAACAGGAAAACTCAAAAATGAAGATAAGTCATAAAGCCATGGCATTTTAAATTTTTTGTGTGGGGAAAAAAAGGGAAAAAAATGTAAAATCCAGATAAAAAAAATAATAATAAACTTTTGGTTTTTGGTTTATTTTTAAGAAAAGTAAATGACAATAATTTATTTACTTGCTCTTGACTTATGGTTTCATTGTATAAATAAATTAAAATATTACATTTTAAAATATTTAAGGTTCATGACAACTGTTTTCACAGATTTTTTGAGACTTGTAACAACTTTGAAACAGTCAAAAAAAGAAATATTGATGCTGCTTCAGAGCTGTGAAGAAAATGAGCTTTTGTTTAACAACTGCAGCCTTGATACAGGATTCAAGCATGTTTCTTATTAAAATATAGAAAAATTACAGTTTTGTTAACATTTAATAAAAGCAGTAAAACCTGAGAAATATTCAGATGTCCTGGATTTTTCCGGCAGTACAATAATGCATCAATAAAATTCATTCAGGCAGAAACTCGATATGCTGTTTACCACTGCTTCAAATAAACGCTTCTTATAAGAATGACCACTCCGTCTCACCAAGGCTCCAGGTAAACTCACGGCTCTGCCAATTCATATCTGCACATTATATTAAGAAGTCTTTTTTTTCTGCAGAATCTAATGCCTGTAACAAAACTGTTTCTTACTTATTTACTGAACCATAATCTTTCATTTTAGTCTAGTAATGCACCAATACTGATACTGGTATTGGGCTAATACCATTCCAACACATTAGTACTTGTTATAGTTAACCGATACCATGAACCGATACGTAAAATGTGGAAACTCTGCAATGATTTTACAGAAATGTTTAATTTTTCACTTGAAATTTTAGTTTTGTGGTCATTTGTATTAGTATTTTATTTTTTTTATCTAGTACACCATCATTTGTTGTAACAGGCGGAGAGGAAAACAAAAACCTGTACTCTGTTTCTAAAAGTACTCAAGTCCAAGTATCAGTATCCATTGGTTTGAAAAAAGTGGTATTGTTGCATCCCTAATTTAGTTATCTTGGCAATTGCGTATTTTGATAAATTAAGGCGATAATGTGCAACAGAAACACTCAAATCTCAGATATAATTCAACCGAAGTAGATACTATTTTCCACATTCTTTACATTGAAATCCATATTCCCTTTCAGACCAGTTAAATCTGATTTAATCTAGCAAATTATTCTTCCTGAACCAGTGAGCATAATGTCCACAGGTTTCAATAAATAATATTACAAAAGAATCATTTAAAGGATTATTTGGTTTATTTTGAACATATAGATGTAATTAATTGAAATGTACATAATAAAAATTGTATAAAAAATGTATGGGACAATTTTACAATTGCCAAAAGCAGTAGGATGAAGTATTAAATTAGCAATGAATGACTGTAGATAATATTTACTGGAGTCAAATTTTAATGCAGAATATAAAAAGATAATAAAAAATTTGTTTAAACTATAATTTCTCAACTTGTACCCATATTGAAGGTGACCTGAATGCTGAGGGCAACAAGTCCCTCGGTTTGAGCCTCATTTTAGTTCACAGAAAAACTGAGAAACATTTCATCCATTTTTTCCCCCGTCAAACTTTAAAAAAAGGACGAAAACTATGACACGTTTACTGCACCTTATTCTCTCTGAGTCGGACGGGTGGGGCATGTGTGTCCACGCCGCCTCCTGCATGGCCTGTTGGTAGAGCTGGTCTTTGGAAAGAGGAACTGGACCCAGTGGACAGACGCCCAGTGACGGGAGGATGCTGACCTCTGACAGGGAGGACTGAGGTGCTGACGGGGGCCCTGAGGGGGCCGTAGTGCTGCTTGGGAAGATGTCTGAGAGGACACAGATGGAGAATGAGGGAACGGAAGGGTGTGGGGGTGAAGGGAAGGGACGATACGGCGGGAGGAGAGACAACAAGAAATAAAGTTGAGTCAGGGATGATTATATCAGCCGCAGCCTTTGTTCAGAGAAGGCTGAGTGTGGGAAGGGAGATGACATTTAGTTCCATTAAATCTGCTGCATTTCTATTTCCCGCTCTGTGCTAACCCCTCTGTGCTCTCATTACAGCATATGTTGGTGTGAATCCTACCTGAAGTAAGGTGCAGGGAGGAAACATCTCCCTCAATCCCTGAGCTGGGTGCTGCTCGCTCGGCCATGGACCTGCTCAAAGACTCCTGGGGCTGATGAGGACAGACAGGGACACTCATGGGAAAACAGATTCTCCTAGGAGTGTGTGAGCAGAGTTCTCGTATCGTTCTGGGTGGAGGAACGCGAGTTCCCGCTTCACTGATCATGTTGTCAAGGAAATATGTTACATTTTATGTCTTTGGTTGTTTTTGTTAACTCTCTTTCCTTCACTGCCTCAGATACGGGGGTTATTTAACACTATAAAACAAGGAAAAATTGAGAGAAAAAATGCACATTCAGGTACGATTTTATTTGTCAATGAAATCGTATATTTCATAGTGTTACTTCTTTTTACTGAATGAGAAGAATTGCAGCTGCAGCAGTAAAGGCTCTGCAACCGCAGAACAAGCCCTTATTATCATCCCTCCACCATCGTGTTTGTCACTTCGTTCTGATATTTCCAAAACTTCATTTGCATAAAACTTTGCAAACCAGAAGTTGTGCAGCCATTTTCCTTTTTTTACAAAAGCTTTCTGCTAAGAATTTTAAGTAGGAAGTTTCAGTCTATCTAACTGACCCTTTTATGAACTTTATATGCCATATGAGGCCAGTGTAGGCTAGAATTGAATTTTGTGTTTTCGCAATTTCTCTGAGCTTTGCATGGTGCGACCTTTAGGGGAGTTTGTGACCCCAGAGAAGACAGCACCTGTTTGTTAATTACTGAAGAATAATTGGAAACATTCTCATCACTCTCTTGACATTGATGAGTCATTGCTGATGTCTTTCCTGCTCGGCATTGTGTTCATCCTTTTCTATTGTTTTAAACCTGTGAACTGTAATGGTGATCAACTAAAAAAGTTATTTTTCTGTACCTGCCTGTTACTTTCCCTCTTAAATATGTTCCCTATAGTAGGAAAAAGGAGTACTTAGTTTTTCATACATGGAATTGTCATTTTGCCATTTGTTATTTAATAAACAATTCCAGAGTGAAAATTGTAGTAGGTTTTGCACACATGGTGTAACATTTAAATTACTTTATTAAGTCCTTATCCTTTTATTTGTATTTTACATGTTTTTGCAGTTGCTGTTGGACAACCGGCGATGATTATGTAAATTAATCCAAGGATCAATCAGGGCTATACACTGATTTATCAACAGATATTGCCTTAAGAAACTCATTCGATTTAATTTAAAGACATGCAGAACCACTGAAATCTTGCCACAAAAAGGCTGCTCCAATTGTTAAAATTTTATCTACGAATACTACTACAGCTTGATAACAGCTTGATGGGCAAACATTTTTACTTTTGCATCCAAAGAGTATTCCCCAAAGAGTTGTCAGATATCAGCTTGGATTAGAATTATGCCTGGTGGAATTACAAAAACAAATACAGTTTGTGGCAACCTGTTAGTAAACAGTGCCCAAATATTTCATTTCAAGTCAGTTATTAAGGCACATTTGTTCTCCGTTATAGTTCAACAGAAACACAGCTTTATCTGTTGAATTAATAAATCTTGGAAATGATTGAAAACAACAGAAAGGCAAAAACAAAATCTCAAGACTTTTAGAAAACATAGAAATTATAGATTTCTAGATTAGATTTCTAGATTTCTAGATTTCTAGAGTTCTGTTTGAATTTTCCCCCACCCGCTTTTACTCTTTTCCCACCTGAATAAAATTGCATCCAAACATAAACCATCAAGGCCACTTCTGTGTTAATACCACTGTTCTATGAAGCTCTCAGACGTTTTGTTTAAGAGAACATTATTGATCAAAAAACATCATGAACATCTAGGAACACAGTACACAGGGCAGGGAAAAAGTTGTTGAAAACTTCAAGGCAAGGTTCTAAAATATCCCATCATCCTAAAATCTATGGAAGAGGGAAAAAACAGATGAACTGTGAAAAGGATGGTAAAACATTTCCCTCAGTTTGCCATGAACCATATCTCAGACAGAGCAACGATGTAGAAGCTGCTCTGATCAGATAAGACAAAACGTAACTTTTTGATCAACGTGCTGCACATTAATGTAAAACACGGGATCAAACTGCATGAAGGCAGTTAGGCTGGCGCCAGTGTGATGTTGGATTCTCACCTTGATGCTTTCGGATAACTGTGGGTAGGACAGCGGCCCGTTCTGAAGGCTTCCACCGCTTGTTGTTTTAGCCTCACTGTATGAGGCTGGAGATGGGGAGGTGGATGACAAACCCATGGAGCCAAGTAAACTGGGACCAGTGTCCTTACTGGAATGAAGAAACATTGATATAAGACATCAAATATATATATTTTACATACAGAAACATGTCGCTCAGCCAAACAGGACTATAATAAAATGATAACAATTAAAAGAAGAAAAAAATTAAAAGGAAAAAAAAGAGACAAATCAGTTTCCCTGTGTCTGGTTGAACACTTTAAACTTACAGCTGATTGGCTGTGGAGGTCAGAGAAGAGGATTGGCAGCTTTGTGATTGGGTGGCACTGTTGAGGGTGGAGTCTGTTGTGCTATCTGCTCCCACAGAACTGTGACCTGTTTAAGAGAGAGCAGTCTGTTACCCAAAACCTTTATTTTAAAAAAAAGTCAGTAATGGTTATTTAGTGAGAACAAATCTGATTAAGAGCCGGGGAATATGTGGATTATATTGATTTATTGAATCTGAGAAAATCTGATGCAGCTCTCGGTTCAAACTGACGTCAGCCTGCCCAAGGCCGACCATCTTGATTTTTAGCACGTATTTATTTTGACCTTGAGTTCAGGTCAACTCCTACAAGAGATGATTGAAATAAAAGTAAGTTTAAAAATATATATATTTTCTTATCTATAATTTTTTTTTAGGAATAGAAAGGGAGAAAAAAAATATCGACATGAAAAATCAAATTTAGCAAAAAAAAATGAAAACTTTATTTTTGATCAATATTGCCCAGCCATAAATTCATCTTACATTTTTTTTGGAATATCAGAGTTAATTACTATAAAAATAGGAAAAGATTTTTTTCCTAAGATGACAAATGCATTTCCAGGGATCAGGGGTTGTTTATTAGTGGCAGACTGTTTGCTCTGTTGCATTTTGCTGTGCTTTGTAGCATTGGAAACATTAGAGGGTAAGCACAAATTTGACCTCAGTCTCATGGTTCAATGTTAGTTTAAGCTTTTTTTAAAAGATGTTGAACACACAGAGTTTAATCGAATTATCTGCTATGTTTTCCCTCTGTCACACTGACTGCACACATGCCAGCATGGGTTTATGAGCAGATTTTGTGCAGTTTAGCTTTTGCAGATGATGTTTATATCTCAACTGTATACCAGACAAACTCATGAATGATGGATACAAATAATTTGTAAGTAACTTCAAAATGTTAGTGTTCCTTTTCACGTTTCAACTTAGGAATTTCACTGAGATAATTTTTTTCTTTTCATTTCCAAATCAGTGTCATAATAATCAAAATTATGAACAATCAACTTTTTGTAAAAACATGAATAGTAATTTGAATAGTTTTTAAGTTTAATAAACAACTTTTTCCAATCATATTTTAAGTTCTTGAATGGATTGTGCAAGGCCTGGTACACAGAGTAGGAGTTTTAGGCTAATTCTGCACCAATTTTCCCCCTCCCAATGTGCTCTGATTGTTTGCTAAGATAAGCCTAACAGTTATTCTTGCTGTGTGTTGTTTGGTAAGAGTGCTCAGGTCTGCTCGGAAGGACATTGGGACTGCTGCGATCGCAAATCGGGAATATTAAAAATGTTGGATTGTCTTGGCACAGTGTCATAGCGTGGGTGTTGTGTTTCGAGGAGAAACGAGCCGGCAGCCTATCTGCTGACATTCAGAGATGCGCGGATGCGCCTTTGAAGCATCTATAATTATTTTGAAGTGTTAGCTCACTTGATAGAAACAATGCGTAGAAACAAATATTGGTCAAAGCAAAGTGTGTAATGACATTTCCCAGAGAAAAAAAATATATGAAAAATGCCCCTCCATAGCTTAGAAATTAGAGCCCCTGCTCTTGCTGTGTCCACTCCTTTATCCCAATATAGTTTACTAACTTTAATAAATATAATCCATATATCAACATGTGTTATTCAGTTGTGAATATATTCAGTGCTGAGCTTACAAAATTGCCAACAAGTAATTAAAACTTTGAAGAAAGGAAAACATTTTTTTTTGCTGTAGCTTCTCAATTGGATGAAACGCGACATGAGCGTTCAGACTGCAGTCACCGTTGAAACCATTATGGTGCGTTCACGCCGCACGCTTTCTCAGCGTCAAACACACAACAGGAAGGCCATGACAGCTACATAGTTACTGTGTTGTTTGAGTGTGTTGGTCTTGACGGCGCTGATATGGAAATATCCACCTCCAAAAACAAAATTTTTGGAGGTGGAGGAAATAATCTTTACAAATCTCCTAGTTTAGATTAACGTGTATTTACAATAAAATACAGGATATAAAAAGTCATGAGTAGCAGACCTTAACATTTCTGCTACTACATTTCTGCTACTTGGGGGGGGGGGGGGGGGGGGTGGCCGTTCAGGGTCCTGAGGCTTTATCTCAACTTGTTACTGATCCTTTAACTTTGGTAAGAAATAATAATGTTTTGCCTTCCTGAAGCAAGTCAAACCCTTCACCCCAATAAACATACACTATACATACATCAGGAGCAAATCTAAAGCTGAAACCTCAGATACTCACTGGCGCTACCGTTCTGCTTCTGTCGGCTTGGCGGTCGAACAGACAGCGAAGAGCTTCCTCCTCCAACTCCACTTCCCAGCGTTCCTGAGCTGCCTCCGTTGCTTCCGATAACTCCTATTCCGCTTCCAGGAGCTAAGCTTCCGACAGGGCTCTGTGACCTAAGGGATGACCCCTGCGCCCCCTGTTGACCTGAACCCAAACCCAGAATCCCAGAGCTGACGCTGCCAGCCACAGAAGCTGTGCCAAGCATGCCTCCCTGCGAGGATGTCGGCCCGCCGACTGCCATGCTGCCACTACCGATGGGGCCCACCCCACTGTTGGTCGTTGTGGTGCTGACGCCGCCGAGAGAGCCGGGTAACCCTGAGCTGGCCGTGCCCGAGGCTGCCGCCTGAGCGTACGGAGTTGGGGTGGAGCTTGACAGAAGGCCCACCATCGTACTCAGGGATGCCGGCATCCCTGATAGGCCGGGGCTGGTGGACATGGAGCTTTTCCCCAGAGAGGACCCCAGGTTGAGGCCAAGGCTGTTGGAGGTCGCCGTGGGACCCGACGGCGCCTGGGACAGGGAGTTCAAAGTGAGGGGCCCCTGTGTGCAGGGTGGCGAGGACGCCGAGGAGGCGCTGTGGCTGTTAGAGGAGGTGCTGGAGTTGGAGATGGGAGCCGAGGAGCTCGGCAAGATTTTGGCCTGCTGCTGCTGCACCGAAGGATGAGGCGGCTGCTGCGTGGCGTTGCTGTAGCTGCCGACTAAAGCGTTAGAGAAGGGACCCCCCACCACGGTATGATGACTGCCTCCAGAGCTGCTCATACCTCCGCCCGCAACAGACACCAGAGAGGATGAGGTGAACCCCGAGGCGGAAGAAGAAGAAGAAGAAGAGGAGGAAGAGGAGGAAGAAGATAATGACGAGGAGGGATTTCCATTCTTCACCGGTGACTGGAGAAGAAACAAGAAAATATTTGTTCTCATTTTTATTTGGCAAATTGTGCTTCACCATAAATTTGGTATAAGAACAGGATATAGTTATTTTTCCAATAAAAACTTTATCCAAAGTTTAAAAACATTCACAGAACTAAACATAAAGACATGATTTAACAATAAATTGAAATCTGAAATGTTAGATTATTCTGATATTTACATTTAAAACATCAAGAAACCGATAAAACACTAGATTTTAGAGTCTTTATACCAACCTGACTGACTTCACTGTCCGTCGAACGTCCTCTCTTCTTGTCATCTTCTGAGTTCTCCTGGAAAATGAATCAAAATCAGGTTTCATAGAAGTACTGATATCAGAAACCAGCTGCACCACAAATTTAGAAATTCATTTCAGTTTATTTATATAGCGCCAATTCACAAAAGATGTTATCTCAAGGCACTTTACAAGAAAAGTAATTACAATACAAGCATAGCAAATTACACAAAAAAAGTAACATCACCAACATCCAATCAAAAACAGCTAGTTTCAACAATTTCGCTTTAGTAACTTATTTTTAATATTGTACGGGATGAGAATTATCACAACCAACAACTTTTTAAAAAGTTGAAACAAATACTTTACAAAACCTAGTGTACATTAACTGATTTTTTTTTTAATCAAATGAAAAAATGTAAATCTACAACAGTCGAAATAATTTCTTGTGATAAAAACTATAGAAACTGGAATAATAAAAAAGATATATTTGCAGGAATTTCACAAAGGGGTGGGCGGTATGGCAAAATTTTCATATCACGGTATTTAAAAAAAACATCATGGTATTACGGTATTTAACAGTATTTTTTTGCCATTCAAGCCCATTCATATCCACATTATCTTATAAGAATGAAGAATATAAAAATGTGCTTTAAATATCCCATTTTACTGCCATATGGACTGCATCATAGTTTTTTTTCCAGACACAGGTGAATTATATGAATATAATTAAAATGATTATGATTCTAGTAGGCATTCTTGATGTTTTAAGGCTGAATGTATAATTTTTAAAAACCTAGTCTCAGACCGGATTTTGCCAAAGAAGAAAAAAAATAAACATGGCGACCGTAGGTTATTATTAGATGGTTAATATTCAGATAAGAACTGAAAAAAAGACGGCTTAAACTATAGACGAGGCTCCTCTTTGTTGGAATTCGTCAGAATTGTGTGCTTCACTCCTGCCAGCAGCTGCACTTAGTTAAAAACGTTATTTCTACACTGTGGTGAAGAGCACGTAGCAGTGAAATTGGTCCTGGCTGAAATACTTCCCCTTATTAAACGTTCCGGAAGTTGTCTGAGCTATTCACCGGTATAGGGGTATATTAAAAATTCATATCATAACGAAAATAAACACCGGTTTTTGGTATAAATTGGTATACCGCCCAGGCCTAATTTGACATATTGTCAGTTTCAATAGAAAACTGACAAAATGACAGGACTTTTTTTTTTAATGTGAAGATTATCCGTTTTAAAGGAGTATATTAAAAAGTAATTAATTTGCGTAAAAGAAAAAAAACAAAAACAAACAAACATTAGTTTACTAAGAATAGTAGTTCCCAAAAAATTGGGTGGGGTCACAAATATGTAAGTGTGAGCTTATTGAGAAAATATTGTGAATACTAGAAATTGCAAAGAAAAATGATCTGAATGTTATTTATTAGTAAAAGACAAAAAAGGGACTCAAGTTGCTAAAAAAAAATATATTGAATAATAAATTGACTGTTGAGGTTGATGTGTTGTCATTATACCAATTTTTAACTGACTAAGCAAAAATGCCTGTATGCTCCACCAAGAGTTGGGGTGATAGGTTTCTTAAATGTTACATTTTATGGGTCAGAAGCTGGAAAGTTTGGGAGCCTTAGAAGGCAAAAAAATGAATCAGAATAATTTATCTACAAAGTGAACAAGTTTAACATGTCAAAGCCGTGATACTGGAGTGTATATGGGTACCCAAGGAGTGAGTGCACAATACAAAAAGGAACAGTCAGATCATTAAGCCTTGGGGTCCCCCTAGGAAGATGAAGGGGAGTTTTTCTGTTGTAGAACTTTTGAACACTTGCCAGTTTTAGGGCCAGATGAAACCGGTCCATTTAAAAAAAAAAATTTTTGTAATTTTTTTGTATCTCTTACATTAGCTAAACATCTGGACAGGAGTACAGTGTAATGAATCAGGGATTATGTGATGAAAAAAGTAAAAATCCCTTTTTATTAGCTTAATTTAGCATTAAACAAATCTGAATCAAAGCAACTATTAAACCGTCTCACAGCAAGTCACAGAAAACCTATAAAAGAGAAACTTTGGGGGTTAAAGTTTACACTTGTAAGGAGTACTTGTAGCCCTCTGCTCACATATCTGTTACATTTCTTTTAATCCCAGAAAAAAACTCAGAACCTTTCATCAGCAGTGAACAATACAATAACTCCCACACTTAAATATCAGACCTATAATAACTACTCTTACAAACTGAATGAGGGTGGAGATGCAGTAGCGATATGACGGCAATACAAAAGAATAGTAAGGGCAGATGGCAAAGTTGTACAATAGCAACAAAGGTAATTATCTTCTGCATGTGTTTTATATACCGACATGCCTCAACTTGAGGTATATGGAATAATTTACCTAATTTTTCTTAATTAACATTCTTACATTACAACATCTTTCAGGTCAATGATGAGACAATCTATCTTTACATCAATGAACAGATTACAAAAAAATTTAACCTCATATTGGTAGAGGATGAAAAAATCTAGAGAGGCAGAAATAAAAACAGACGGAGGACATATGACTGATGATGGTCATGAAATGAAATGGAAAATGATTCTCACCGTAGTGCAAGTGGCAGGTGAAGGAGGGATTGGTGAGGATGAGGTGGTGGAGGTCGGTGTGCTGCTGGAGTTCTGGAAGATCTCGTCATCCAAGTGCGAAGGTCCTGGTGGGGAGGCGGCCAACAATTGTTGGGCTGGAAGCAGCAAAGACACAAGAGGTTTCGGCATCAATCCTGAATTTTGGTCCTTTAGACTGAATTTTTTAGTATAGGTCGGGATTTAATAGAGACCGTTCATCGATGAATATTTATTATTTACGGTAAAGCTTAAATAATTACCATAATATTCTTGACTATAAGCCGCTTTTTTTCACACGCTTTGGAACATGTATATGATGTATACATCCTATACAAAGATGCCGAAAATGTAAAGACTTTTACTGGTTAACTGGGTGGGTGTGAGGGGGGACGATAACAAAAAGAGCAAACGTGAGACAGACATGTGGGGAAAGTTTATATGCCGAAGAATACATACCCTCATCATGGAAAACACACAAAAGCTTGCATATAATGGAACGAGTAGGAAAAAACAAATGACAAAAGTTTTTCGAGGACATAAAGACACTGAGGAAGACAACTTTAGTGGCTTTAGTGAGTGAGAGCGACCAATTACTTTTCTGTCAGGCTTAAGTATATTATATTATCTAATCAGACATGTTACTTTTGGTAAAAAAATACATCCACAGGGCTTTTAGAGGAGTGCAGAATAAAAGTACAACATTTCCATGACAATTTATATTTCAATTAAAATATAATAAGATGTATATTTAAATCGGGCACGACAGTGATGTTATGTTTGTGGATGTAGGCCACAGGTTGCGGGTTGAGAGATACGGTCTCTATGATCCAACTATATGGTCAGCTCTGCTGGTACTGGGAAGAATGGTGGAGTCAGGAAGTCCAGCAGGTACTTCAGAGCCCCAGAGATATTATCCATCTCAGGAGAGGAGTGACCGCAGAAGAACAGAAACGAGAGTAAATGTAGGTGAAGCCTACACTAGATGGACCCACATAAAACATTTTCACGGCATCAAACACACGCAGAAACTGCGACTTTCCTCCTGGATCGGTAAGCTAACTCATTTGCTAACTTTGCTAATGTTAGCTTTAAGTTAAACTCTTCTAAAATACATTTCTCACTGGACACAGTTCAAGTTGGTCAGTGCGTGTATCGGCAGGGAAAAAAGCAACCCAACAGCTGGAATGATTCTTTTGTTGTTGTAACTACAACCTAGATAAACTAGATGACGCTATCATGATCATGTTCCATATTCAAACCTTAAACAGTCTTCCATATACCATCTTTCTGAATAAATATCTAATGTCACAACATGAAAACGTACAGCTTATATCCAGGTGCACTCAGTAGAACGGAAATTACGGTAACAGATAAGTAAACACCCTGAAGCCTAAATAAACAGAAAAGTATTCATTGGCTGCAAAACCAACATATATTTGTTTCCAAGAACCAACTGTAGTTTTGCACAAGTACTGTTGAGCGTGTAGGTTTACTGAAGTTGCATTGCACAATGTGGTTTGCAACAGGAGGATGTCTGTATGAAGCTGTTTTTAATCAAGGGGAGTCATGCATAAAGTATGTCTAAGTAGACATTGGCTGCTTTTACCAAAAGACTCCTGTAATTATGTACAATCAATACTTTCCTAATACTTTCTATACATACGGAATTCATCCAGGTCAAGGTCGTCGTATATATAATCATTCTCCTCAAAGTCTGGATCCTGCGATGACTCTCTGTAGTACTCGACATCATCCTTTAAAGAGAAAACTCGAAATAAGTGACCAACGTACTGGATTCAGTGTTACTGAAATATCATATATTAAACCTGTGTCTTTGTAGTTTTTGACAAACCTTGATCTTCCTAATGGCTTCCACCTGCAGCGAGTCGTTGTCCAGCATTCTCAGGATCGTCTCAAGCATTCGGATGTGGTACCGATGCTTCTCGATAAACTTTTTTAGTTCCTCGATACGGTCCTGCTTCTGCACAAAAAACAACAACGGATCAACTTAATCGTTGTTTGCGGGCTGAAAACTTGTTCATGCCCTTGGCTGTAGGCTGCAGGTGAAAAATATGCTTTGCAACACAATGCAGAGGCACATTAAATAACTGAACTCCAACGAGAGGAAAAAAGAGAAATTCGAAAATATTAGCAGCTTAAAAAACAAAAATAAAATAAAAATGTGTTTAAAGTTTGACGAGTCAAATGTGTAGCGAAAAAAGAACACGAGTGATTTAAAGCCGTGAGAGCATTAGTGACCGCCATGAGCACTTTCCAGTCTAATGCATCATAAAGCACACAGGCAGAGTGCCACTTTCTGATTTCAATATTTCATTCTCCAAGTGCTTTGCTGTTAATTCACATGTCCTCTGAAGGTTGGAGAACACTCAAATTTTTAATTGTTCTAATTTGCCCCCAGTGTCTATTTGGACAGAACACAACGCGTGGGCTCAAAGGGGGTCTGACAAACTGGCTAAATGGATAGTATTAATAACACAAAAGCACTTAAAACACACCAAGTGATATTTGTTACTAGGCCACCTAGAAACGAAATAAGCTAAACAAAACTTCCTAACACGTTTTGTCTCGTCACAAACTGAAAGCCTTTTTAGACTTCTCAATAGCAGTGAGCAATATAAAAGGTATGAGGTAGAAATTATATATATTTGGGAATATATAACGGTTATTATTTTAATGATGTGCATACTGATGTTTGAGTTTGTTTTCACACTAAATATTAAACATTTGAAGTTTGCAGTTTTTTAATTCAACGGAAAAGAAATTTGAAGCATTTTTAATTCAATAATGCAGGTTCCTTTTAGTGTGATATTAAATGTATAAATAAGTAACCAGGAAAGCATTTCATAATATTTAGCTTATATTTACTTTAAAATATCTTCATCTTTTTTATGTTTTGATATACTTTGTGTTGCATTATTTTGGAAAAAGAACTTCATATTTTTAAATGCATTTTGCACAATAAATGTTCCTTTAAAGGGCATTCTGAACATTTCTGAAGTTGTTCTGCTGTGTTTGCTCAGCGAAAATGTTATAAATAAGCAGTCATTTTGACATATATGATGAAAAACAAGGCATTCACAAGGCATAAAGTCAGGATATACATTTATTTTTCCATTTAAAAAAATCCATTCTAGAATCTTTACTAAGTGTTTCCATTAGGTGATTTTAAAGAGGCCCCTCCTAGCGGATAAAATAATAATAAATCGTTGGCTATTCGATGTGTCAATTGGTATTGGTTCTAGACACCTACCAGAAAAAAGTAAACGTGACTTCATATCCATCAGCTACTGGTAGCAGGATCACCTCACAGAAGTTTTTTTTTTCTGGGTATGCGCAGTCACGTTTTTTCGTTGTTGTCCTGGACTAACCACTTCATTGGAGGTGTTTAATCGGACCCTTATGGATGTAAAAGGCCTGTTTTTGTTTCACATGGAGTGGTTTTGTCACATTTATCGGACTACAAAGGGGTAAGCTGCACATTTAATTTCCTTCTGGAGGGCGTGTGTGTGAGGATGTGTGCTGGTAAAAGCGCTCGCTCTGCCTACAGTTGTGATTGTTTCCTTGATTGGCATACATAACTGTAATCAGTAGACCCTTACATTTCTAATTATATAAAATATGTGTAGGTTCATAGAAGTTAGAAGCCAGGAATTGGGTGGAAAGGGCAAAAACTGTAAAACTGCAAACGTTGTGTTTTTTGAAAACACAGACAGCATGAGACCAGTTATTTACACACAGAGAGGGAAAGGCTTCTTTCAAGCTTTTATAAATGGGGTCATAACACCAAAACAATGAGATGTGACCTTGAAAAGTTGTGAGACTCAAATGTAACCATCTGCTGTTGTGACAAAAAAGGTTTTAAACTCCAGTCTTTGAGATCTGATGTCACACAACCTATAACTGTTTCTGTTCCAAAAAAACTGAATCAAATAACTAGGTCACAGCAGAACCCTGATGATCTCAGATACATGTTGTGCAAGCAATTTAGCCATTTGATTCATATGGTTTAGACCGCTGACACAAGTAAAGTCACCAGCAGCCTTGGAGGGGTGGAGCTTGACACCTGTGGGGTAAATGGATTTTAGAAACTAACCAGTTTCCTCCTTTTTATTTTATTTTTCAACACAGGTATGTATCAATTTTCTTTTCTTTTACAAGCAAATGTATATTTAGAATGGGATTGTGCTTTTATCTAAGTTAATGTAATTCTGTAGATAAGGGTTGTTGTTTTTAAACTGTTTTTCTATAAAATGTTCTGTTTAAATCTAGAAATCTTTTTAACGAACAGCAAAAAAATACAAGGAATTATAGGTTATAAGTAATAGATTTTTATTATATGATGACTGATAAGCCGTCTAACTGTTTGCTTCCTATTCTATGACATAGAGAAAATAAGAGTGTAACTGCACTTTAGATTAAAGGTTATGGTTAAGAATTGGGAGTTGTGCACAAAGACCCTTCATGCAGAAGCAATGATGTTTATTTTCTAACTGCATTGTCAACCAAAAGTCAAACCTTTGTTATAGTTTTTATTCATGCCCTTGTTCTTGATATTTTGGTCGCTAAAGGACAAACTATGACCAGAATTCAGGACCTCACTGACTTGATCTTCATGTTTTTGATTAGCTTTGCTAACTGCACAACAAACAGACAAAAATAAATCTCTCTGGTTCTCATTTAAAAAACTCTTTGTTGAAACTTTCTGCATGGAAATAAGCAGGACGGGGTTTCAGGGGATGTAATGTCTGCTGCATGCTTTTTCATTTCACTGTCATGACAAATAAACTCTTATGACATTGTGCATATAAAATATTAATTCTTAATTCAGAAGCTGTGAGTTTCTCTGAAATGACTGCACTGCCACATCAGTAAGTTTCCTATAAATGAAGTCCCTGGGGAAAACTTTAAAAGGAAAGTTGAAGTCAGAGAGGTTATCCTCATTGGCCAGAGACAGAAGATGAAAGCGGGGTTCAATATCTGACCTCTCTGCCAGAAAAAGAGACAGTGAGATAAAAGAAAGAGCTGTGGGGATGACAAGCCAACAGATCTGGAAGCAGCAGTGTGAGAGCAATGAAAGGGGGATGAGGGGTGAAGGATTCAGAGACAAGAGCAGACTGACCTCCTTGTCCCCTTTCTTTTTTCTCGTCTGGACTGATAGGGACTCCACCTCGCTCTCAAACTGGTCCACCTGCATGTTCAACGTGTCTATCGTGTTCTGAGATAAAAGAGGAGGAGAAGGTCAAATAGGATCAGAACTCAAACAAAAAAAAACAAAAAAACATTATCTGGAACTATCTTGGCATAAATGTATTCTTACTATTTAAATGATTGCTTTATTTAATCTTAAAACTGTTTTAAAATAGTCTTATGAAGGATTTAACTAATTTTACTTGCAGATAAATTGTAATTTCCTATGCAATTATTAAAAAATAAGTCATACTATAATGGTAGGTGTTGATGACAAGGAGGAAGAGAAAAAAAACACAGAGAAAATGATGAATATTTAAGTGTAAGGAAAAAATGTACATTAAAAACAAGATTATTATTTTCTCAAATTGTTATACAATATATTTTCTCATTTTTATACAAAAATAGATTTTTTTTTTACATCTTTAAGGTTTGAAGAAAGCAACAGCTGTAACTAAAACCATCAGTGTAAAGAGTTAAAAAAAAACAAGTATCATATTTATTTATAGCTATAAGAGCCTTTGGGATAATAGAAATTAACATAAAATGAACAGAAAACAGATAATTTGTATTTAATCCAATTATAAATGTAGTATATTCATTTACACAGGGTTGATTCACAAAAAATGTCATTTAGAGATATTTTGGTTGAGAAGCAGTTATGTGACATTTCTATTCGACAGACAACCTGAACCTGCTTCCCTGAAAATCAGCCCTATTCTTTTGACAATAATCCAATCAGAACTTTTTAATAACAATATAGTACAGATTTAAGAATGTATTCATTTAGTTGAAGTTCATTTTATAAATAAGATTCTGCCATTGTAAATAGTAGTTTCCCCAATGTAAAACACAAGAAACACTATGTTTTTATTTTTCTTAGCTTTGGTTCCTCTAGATCTAACTTTCACTTCCATGTTTTATTCATTTTTAAAGAAACATTTAGGGGAACAATGTTCCCTAGTGAGCAAAATTAAAAAAAAAAATTTTTATCTGGTTACATGAGGAATGAAAATCAACATGTATACCTGGCTCTTTGTTAATCCCATAATGTTGAAAATTCAGATTTAACAGAATAATGGAATGAAAAGAAAAAGTACAAAGATTCTCGATCTGACCATCAGGGAGCTCACCGTTAGCCACGTCCCAACTTCCTCCTTCTCTTTCTGCGCCGGGTCCACCTTCTGGATGAGGCCGAGACCTTCTTTTGAATATGCTTTCGTCTTGGTTTCTCTTTCGACTATTTTAAAGCGCTCCATTTGCTGCAGAGATTAACACAGAAAATGTAAGAAGATATCATTTCTAAAGGCAACAAAAAACATTGGACCTCAGGAAATGTACTGAAGCTTGTTTTCAATTATGTATTTTACTGATGAATGCAGAAAATCTCACGATTTGCAGTTGCAGCAAGTCTTGAGTTGGCCATCCTTTCACATTTATACTATATAGTTTCAAAACATATTCAAACTTTTGGGGTATAGTTGTTGAACTCAAATATAGGGATATATGTTTTTCTCAAGCTTCCACAGGCAAAATGACATTGAAAAACTTAGCAAATAAACTGTTCTCATTTGGATATTTAGGCACCTTATTTAAAGACAGTGAACTAAACTTGTTGATCCCGTCTGGTTTGGAAAGCCTCTCTCCTAAAACTTTACGTGTGCCACATATTTTACATGTCAACATGCAATAACTGGTTTCTTTAGAACATAGATGATTATACCAATGCTGTCCACTTCACTATATTTTAATATTAGCCAACAAAACCAAAAGAAAAGTAAATTAGCAGGCTGGAGTTGGAACAAAAACTAAAACTCGACAGATGGAGTTATGCTGAGGTGTCCTCTTCCCTCTGTGTGAAGCGGCTGTCTCGCATGTAATCCATCTGAATTGTTATCATTAAAAGGCAAATATGGCTCTGAGGTCCACTGAGCAAAGCAGCAACACTAAAAAAGCAGAGTGTTTGCTATCTAAACTTCCCTGTGCTGCAATAAACATATTTTGGCAGAAACTCTTTAATTCAACTGAAAATGTTCAGTTAAAGTAATCAAATGTCTGTTTTTATTTGTCTCCTGATGCAAATTTAAGAACTCAAAACTGTAGTGATTAATTTTTATGCCGCTTGAGGGGAGCCAAAGCAATCCATGAGACCCTGACTGACAATCTCACAAAGATGGAGATTTATAGATTTCAAAATAAAGCCTAGCTGTTAATTAAAATCAATATTGGCTGTACTTCTACTGCCACCCGATTACAATGAAAACTAAATTTATTTCTCCTAGTAAAAGCTAAGATTAGTTTATTGCATTTTGAAAACTAAGCGTTGCATATGCAATGAGACCAATGGCTTGTTTCACAAACTTAGACTACAACAGCCACAGGCCAGTTACTGTAGCTTCATAAACAGTGCCAGTTTAAGGGGATAATATGCAGCAGTCACATGTGTCCTACAGAGTTTCAGATGGAGATGTGCTTTAGCAGACTTCATTTGAGCTGAAGCATAAAACAGAAGCTGAGGATGTGGTCGTCGGCCATAAAAACAGCTGCTTGTAATATGCTGAGACAATTGGGAGTTTTTAAATCAGGGAAGAATTTAAGCAAGAAGGATCAGAACGTTTCAGCTGCAAAAAATAAAAGGTAAAACATATGCACTCTTCACATGAAGATAGAACCCAGTCAAAGATGACAATTAGATTATCTCCCTCAGAAAACCTTGCCTTTAGTCAGGCTACCATTGTAAATGAGACATTTGGGCCGTATTCAAACCAGAGAGGTCATTTACTCCGCTTGCTTTGGTCCGGAACAATTCCCGCCCCCCTATTTTTTGGTTGCGTTACCTATTCCCACTGTGAATGAATGCAACAGGACCAGAGTTTCTCAACAAATAGACGTGTGCTAAGCTATTTCAGCCATCGGACAGTTAAAGTATGAGCAGTGTAAAACCGGGAAGCCATATGAAAATAGGTCAACATAAACAATGGAGAGAGCTGTTCTTATCGTCCTTCTGGCGTTTTGTTTACAGCTATAGCACTTAACAGAAATGTTTGAGTGCCGTGATCGTTTAATGCAGCATGAAGAGTCTAACAGGATACAGACTGATGGATTGTGTAGTTAACATATAAATATGAATAGAATATGAATAGATCGTTTTGATGTCACAGCAAGGACATTCTCATCATGCATTAAAAAAAAAATAGAAATTTTTCATAATGTGCCACAAAGACAGGTTGTCTGCTGAAACTAACTAGGTAGATTTGGTTGCTTTCACAACTGATCAGCTCGGCATCAGGAGTTATTTGGAAGCGCTCCTAGCTGGACCGGCACTAAAGGTTCAAACCAAGGCAGGAAACAAACTGGAGTTGGTTTTAGACCAACTAAAGGAGGCTGGTGTGATTACCCCTATTTCCTAAACAGTTCGGTGTTCATGTGTTCAAACTTTTTTTCTCATTTTTAAATGATTAAAATGCAGGGTTTTTTTACGGATATTCATGAATCTTCCTAAAAACATATTACATTACACAAAAAATATAAAAATAAGACTCCTTCACTTTTACATTAGAAGTACAGATTTAATTTGCTGATAACTTTGAATCTTCAATACGATTGGAGGGAAACTTGAGAAGCTTAAATTATATTGCGTTCGTCCCACATTTTAACATCAGATCAAAGTGCTGATCAGCAATATTTCTTTTTTCACTGCAACAAAAGGCTAAGGGTTACTGTCCTCTGGTTGGTTCCTACTCACCGTTTCAATGAGTTTTCGGTTCTCTATTAGCTGCCTTTTGTCTTTGATCTCGTTGGATGCCACCCACGTCTTAATCTGGTCTCGAAGGCGCTGCAGAACCAGAGAGGAAGAAGATGATACAGAGGAACGGTGGGACGAAGGGGAGGATACAAAAACATCAGTGAACTTTACGATACATGCAGAGACTCGTCCAAAACAGTCAAGGATGGCGAAGCTGAAGCCGGCTTCGCTTGGAGTTTGGTCAACAAAGCAGGGGACGCACATATATATCTACACTTTAATCTGAAGGAGATGAAATTCAACACAGGGACACCCAACGCAGCGAGAAGTGTCAGAAAACACTCCAGTTAATCATTTTTTTTCTTTCTGTTTGCTGCATTAAATCAAATTAAGACCCAATTAGACCAAGTTCACACAGAAAACTAGAAATGAATATAAAATAGAATCGTAATGAAAATAATGAGAAAACTTTGTTTTAGAGTAAATAATTTGTGGTTTTCAACCAAATTAATTTATTTTAAAAAAATATCACAGAATTACATCCTCTGGTGTAGTTCATGGAGATTTTACGTGACAGGCAAAAAGTAGCTTCATAATTTTTAAAGGCACAGTGTGTAATTTTCGGCCGGTAGGGGGCAGTGCATACCTAAATTATCACAAGCATGCGGTATCTGTGTCTTCAAGTAAGAAACTCAACAACGGAGGTCCAACCAGTGCTGTTTTTAAACGCTCAATTCCCTGAGCTAAAACTTGATTATAAAGCAACTAATCGATGACTTAATTAGTTGTCAACAATTTTAAAAATCAATTAGTTGTTTCAGCTCTAAATTACAATAAACACCACAAAATATTGTGATAAACTTCCATCCATATTGCCTATCCCTAGTTGTTGAAAACTTCAAATATGCTTAGACTGGAAATAAAGCTTAGACTGGGAGAGTGCATTAATAATCGTTGTCCTGTTGACCAATTCTTCCACCCCACATGTGGATCTCTGCAGCTCCTCTGCCTTTAGGTGGCCACTACTAGGGTTAAGCCTGTGCCTGTCCATCCAGTCAGATTATATTTCCATCTGTTCTCTACCATAACCATTACTGTATCACAGATTGAAGCTTGGAATTTTTTATTTCTTTACTTTAACCTTGAAATAAATCTCTCCGTATCTTCCCCTCCAACCTGATTGCTTGTGCTGCTTGGTCTTCATGACGCTGCGTGTTCACTAATTTTCTGTAAAAAACCTCTGAGGCCAGAAACAGAGCAGCTGAATTTATGCAGAAAGTGAATTACACACAGGTGGAGTCTAATTACTAAACAGAAAACCTGTGAATTCAACAGAATTTCATGTAGGGGTGTCAGATTGGGGAGATTAGTTTATTTTTTGTTTTTTACAAAATGTGAAAAGTCTACAATACTTACAAATATAAATAGAATACAGTCTGTAGTTTCAACTTGATACAAGGGATGTTAAAATGTTATCAAAGTACAAAATTTGTCAATTAACAACACCAATCATAAACTGCAGACCATTAAAAGATTGGTTTGTATTTTGCTGATACTGGGAAAATTATCAAAAAATATCTAAAAATGGAGCTTTACAACAACAACAGAAACAGCTGACAATGTATTGACACAGGTGTCCAGAACGTTTTCCGTCTCTCATTGTTGGTATGACAGCCTCACATTAGTGTGCTCTTCGCTCTCACACGCATACACAAGCATGATGAGGGAAAAATAAAAAGGGTGTAGCCTTTTTCAAAAGACACACCATGGCGGGAATATTGTGCCATTTGTGCCGCCAAGCTTGATAGTAATATTACTGCATTGCCGGACTTGACCACAAATTAATGTCTAAGGGCTCTCTTCTGTTGCCTCTCCTTTGCAGTAATGTGGCACCATTGTTTCTTGAAACAGGCTCGTGAGAACAGATCTGTCACGACGATAACAAATATTTCTGGACAATACATTGTCCAAGAAATCATTGCGATGTACGATAGTATTGTTGTTTTAAAAATAATTTTCATATAATGCAATAATAATGCATGTTGAACCTCTGGGTTACCCCTGCAGCTGGAGTAAAAAAAATATTTCCAATATCAATTAACAAAACAATCCAAAATGTAAAAAAAAAAAAAAATGGATGAACAAAATGGCCCTTCAAAAATATTAATAACCTGGCTCGGACCAGAAAAATAGACAAAAGTTTATTTTATAATACGCTGCCACTACAGATATAAGGACAATGTATGCCTATTTCCTTCCAGTCTCTATGGTAGAAAGGGAAAGATACACGAGGCATACAAATGGATATAATTATGGTTGGAAAAATGATTGAGCTCATTTGAATTTGTCATGCAATTAAATGATTTACTGTTTATTGTGAAAGCCTAAGTGAGACTAATGAAAATAAATAAAAAAAAGCAATACATTTTGAGCCACTTCTTTTTATTTCCAAAAAGAGCCCAGAGCCCTGATTATTTAACACGGGTGCCTGTGTGGTGATTTTATCACGGACTAACAGTGTTTGTTTGTACATATGACTGCTGTGGACCTTTTGGAACAGTGATGACAAAGCTTATGAAAACATGTGGGTGGCTGTGAAAGCAGAGAGGTGCTGCAGTTTCCGTACGCCAGCATGTGTTGCTCGAAGGACATTTGGAAACAAAAGGGATGAAGCACAAGTTTACTGGAAGTGGATGTTCTCCCACGTCACGCTTTTATCTTCCTGCATTCTTGGTATCCTTAAAGGTTCAATATGGAACTGGTTCATAAAAATAAAAAAATACAAAAAAAATAATATCTCCACAGCGTTTAGAAGGGTGCAGAATGAAACAACAAAATTTCCTTAAAAATTACATTTTAAAATAAAATCAAAATATAACAAAATATACATTTTAACAAGCACAACAATCCCGTTATGTCTACATCTACCAGCCAGTAGCGGCCGTCATTGCGGGTTTCCAGATACAGTCTCTATGTTCCAACAATATGGTTGGCACAGCTCGGCTGGCACTGGGAAAAATCGTGGAGTCAGCAAGTCAAGTAGCTACTTCAGAGCCTCGGAGATATTGATATCCGTCTTAAGAGAGGGGCGACCGCAGAAGAACAGAAGCTAGAGTAGTTTTAGGTGAAGCCTACACTAGATGGACCCACATAAAACATTAAAAAGCCATTGTGGAAACGGCAACTTTCCTCCTGAATTGGTAAGCTAACTCACTTGCTAAGTTGGCTAACGTTAGCTGTCATTTAAACTCCTCTATGATACATTCCTCACTGGACACAGTTCAAGTTGGTCACTACACGTATCGTTTGCGAACCAGCCAACCCCACGGCTGGAATTTTTTTTCTATTGTTGCAACTACAACCTAAACAAACTGGATGTCACTATAATGTCACTATCATGTCGCTATCATGTCAATTACCAAACTAGTTTATTAGAAGACAGTTGGCAGGATTAATTACACGGCACCAGGTTCTGAAAGTTTCCAATCATGTGAACTGCACTTGTTCAAGAGGAATAAATCAACATTTATGGACACAGGTGGAGAGGAAATGGATTTATGTTTAAATTGGATCTCAGACCAGGATAAAAAATAATTTCTGCACACTAAAATTCCTAAAAGCTTTTTTGTTGACTCATTTTTGCGACAAAATATCTTTAAATATGTCTTAAATATAATATAATAATATATAATATAATAATATACTTAAATGTTTCCAAAGAGCTGTGTCTCTTACCTGTAGCTTTTTAATCTCTTTTTTGAGGTCTGCTTCATATTTCTCCTTCTGGTTGGTATTGGCTGCATTGTGAAGCTGCAAAGAAAGAAGAGGCGACGGTTCAAGCCAGTAGAGGCTTACACAAATTAAACATGCAAAAATTATATCAATACATTTTAACATGCTGCAGATAACTAAACTCCCACTGTAACAGCTGCTTTGATTAGCACATTATGGGATTTTGATCTGGAAAAAGTGCTTTTTCAAATTTTAAATCTTTTATTTTAAGCTTAAAAAACTGGGAAGAGCATTTTTTTTTACCTTAATTAAAGCAAAAATAACCACAGGATATAATCAAGGCAAAAACACATACAGGGATCTTCGTTGCCGACCAGATCCAACTGATTACTTATTAATAAAAGAACTGATCTGCTCTTTGAGTTCCTGCATATTTTCTATTTCCTGTATACGCAGCCGGACTACTTTTTCAGGGAGTTATAACTTTCCTTTAATTTATTAAAGTTGCTGCTTCCTAAAAAAATTAATAGAAAAACATTGCCATCTCATTAAGATAATTACAGTCAAATCAGAGCTCAAATTAAGAAAATGAAAATATATGAAACAGTCAGTAAGTGAATCAATTTTGTTGTCAGAAATTAAAATGAAAAATACTTTAATAACCGATGATTTGAGTCATTAGGTTTGCACAAAGGCTTGTTATAAATTCTCACAGGAAGATGCATGTCAGTATTGTTATTAATTAGAAAAAATTTTATAGTCACAAAATGCCTCATCAAGAATCTGTTGAGGAAATAAATGCTTTATTAGTGTTCTTATTTTAGCACGTTTGAGACAAATAAGGCAGATTAGTTTTCTAAACCAAAGAATGGAGTATTTTTCAACAGTGGTAAAAATCTTTTACCTTTTGCCAAATGTCTTCAAACTGCTCCACTCCCTCCGCTACTTTTTTCAGACATCGATCTATTTCCCCTGAAAGAGAAAACAATGAACCAAACATGAATAATAAAAAAACATCACAAGGTTAAGTTTAACAAATCTGACCTCCTACTCATCTGCAGGGGAAAAAATAAACAGATTTTAACATTTGTGCAAGTGAAAATAAATACCTCAAATCTGGAAAACTATTTGATGCTGCAGAACTGAAACTGTTAATTTACTTAAAAGTTGAATAAAAACAAAATAATAAATGCTCCCTTTTGGGCAGGTTTTGCTGAGCAGAATTTCTCCTTTTAAAATGAGGCCACTGCAAAAAAACAACAAAAAACAAGTGTGATATATAAAAGCTGCACGCTTACAAATTATAGCTGACATTTCATGAAATATGCATGTCATAAAAGGGTCCACTGTGTTTGGGAACTAAAGGTGACGCACATGCCCCAAAACACACAGAAGCATATATTGCTGCGTTAAATATCTGTGTTTATGACCGACTGCAGGCGTGTAAAAATGGATTCAAAACGGCCAAATTTAGGTTGAAACAGCAACGTGTCCAAGCCCACTTCTGTTAAATTTTAGTCATGTGGAGCAGATAATTTACTCACAATAAAACAAATGGTTGGTTTAACAATAAATCATTTGTCTTACATGCAGAGCAAATTTAATCATCAGATACCTTCAGCAACATACTCCCCTCTGTTCTCCTGAAGCATATTTAATTCAGATTTGTATTGAAACGATATTCAAAATGATAAATGATAAACATCTTCAAAAGAACATAGAGTACCATTTCAAGAATATTTATTTTGCATAATTTATTTTCTTTAAATTCAAATATTTCAATTGATTTTAAGGTGTTATAAATCTTTTACAAAGAACTGTAAGAAAAAGGTTTTTGTTTCAAGATATTTTAAAAAATAAAAGCTAAATATTATGAAAACACGAAATTCAAAATTGTTTAAACTGAAGTGCAAAATTTATAAAGAGAAATACAATTTCTTCCTCTTTTCCTCATTACTTATCTATAAAATTAATGATAGACCAAATTAAAGTTGCAAATAGCAAAAAAATGCTTAAATTTCAACAAGTTTTCTTTTGGGTTAACTAGAAAACAACTGATTTTAAACGTACAATATCAAGTGTACATACGAACACTAAACATCAGTGTTTATCCTTCTCGGATATCTGATAGTCCTGTGTTGGGAAAACAGAAATTAATAAATACAAATTAAAAATAATCAAAACATCTAAAACTAAATTAAGATGTTGAAAAATCAAACAATTGTTTAACATGGTTCGCCTTTGCTCTTGAGAATTGGAATCAAATCGATTCTAGAAATTTGAATCTATACTAGGGCTGGACGGTATGGCAAAATTTTCGGATGACGTATTTTTAAAAGACATAACGGTATTTTTTTCCATACAAGACCGTTAATATCCAAATTATCTTATAAGAATGAAATATATAAAACTGTGCTTTTAATATCCCATTTTACTGCCATATGGACTGCTTCATATTGTTTATTCCAGACACAGGTGAATGATATGAAAATAATTTAAATGATTATGATTGTAGTTGACATTCTTCATGTTCTGAGGCTGAAAGTATAATATTTTTTTAAACCTCACGTTGGCGAAAGCAACAAATTGCATCTTCTAATTGCTTTGAATGTAGTACTGAAGAACCCCGCTAGGGGGCAGACTAAAGACCCAGATCGGAATTTGCCAAAGAAGTAAAATAAACATGGCGACCGTAGGTGATTATTAGCTGGTTAATATTCATACAACAGAAAAAAAGACGGCAGAAGTATTGTAGATGGTATGTAAAATATATTTACCGCTATTAATGATTTATTTCCTACTGGTTTTGCCGCCGTTGACCGCGAGTACCTACAGACGGTCAAATAGCGCTCAACACTTCCCCCTACTGGTTACTCTGAATAGTGTTTGTAAAAGGTATGCCGTTCGGTTCTCATTTGACATTTTAAAGCCGATAAACTTTTTAAACTATAGACGAGGCTCCTTTTTTTGGAATTACTTCATCAGAATTGTGTGCGTTGCTCCTGCCAGCAGCTGTACTTAGTTAAAAACTTTATTTTTCTACACTGTGTTGAAGAGCGTGTAGCTGTGAAATCGGTCCTGGCTGAAACACTTCCGCCCATTAAACATTCCGGAAGTAGTCAGACTTATTCACCGGTATAGGGGTATATTAAAAATTCATATCATAACGAAAATAAACACCGGTTTTTGGTATGAACCGGTTTACCGCCCAGGCCTAATCTGTACCCAGCTCTAGTATCTGGTTAAATCCCTACCATTTCTACCATATATCCTTTATATCGCCCACTACTACCTGGGCCATAACAATTTTTTTATGTTTGTCTCCAAGCATCAGTTCAATGTTTTTCAAAGAAAAACAGCATCACTGAAACACCTGCAAAAATGTGCCAAATGGTCCACATCAGAAGAGTTTTTCAAACGTCTCAAAGGTTGGAACATCTGGGAGTAAGTGAAGGTAGATTAAGATAAATGAATTTGGCTCTCCTGACGTTTTTGCTGCAAACCACTGAAGCAAATGTTGGATGTAGAGCGTCTTAAAGTTGTTGTGGTCTCTTCTTAATAAATAAATACTTATGCAGGATTTTACCTACGTAGGTATTTTTAAGTGGCGGCCATATTTCTAATGACTTTTCAGACCCTTTCTTTCCAAAAAGCACCTAGCGACAAATTTAGCAATATTTCTAACCACGCTTTTCTACTTTCTGTCAAACTTTGCCGCCAATATTCCCTGCAGATTAGAGACCTGACTTGCTCTGCACCCGCACTATCCTAGGGTGCATGCAGCTCCGCTGATTTCACAAAGAGCCATACGGAGAGAAAACACTGATTTCACCCAGTCACAAATATATGTTTTTTTTTTTTAAATTAACTGAAAAGCTAAAAAGAAATTTGCAGGTAGCCTGTGAATATTCTCATTCATCCAGGTCATGGTTATCTCGAGGAAATTTCAATCAAACGCAACTGGACTTGGTAATTTGTCTTGGAAGACGTTTCACCTCTTATCCAAGAGGCTTCATCAGTTCATGCTCGCCGCTGACCAGGCTGGGACCCAGCCAAGTCCAGTTGCGTTTGATTGAAATTTCCTCGAGATAAATTTGCAGGTATATAAAATCAATCTTTGTTTTAAAAACCACACAAGATACTTTGCAGAAACTTGTCTAACTAAGCTACATCTTCTGCTTCGATCCGCACACCTGCGACACATTCAAATAATTTCCGAAATGTGTGGTGAGTTCAATAACGTAGGTCACTAACCCATAACAAAAAAATCAAAAACACTGAACATAAGCCATGTACTTATGTTTAATGGTGGTTCTCAAGCAGAGTTGTTTGATGCACACTAAATATGCCCTACTTATTTTTTACAAAGTAAAACAATAAACAAACATAAACAAAACAATCAAACAAAAACTATATTCACTTTATTGATTTCATATTAAGATATCTCATCTCTTTTTGTTATAAATAAAAATTTTGTTGAAAAGGCTTTCAATGTTAGGTTTTGAACTTTGTACCACTTACCTTCTCTCAACAGTATGCTTCAGGCAAAATAATGTTTATAATAATAATAATAATAATAATAATAAGTACCACAGTCTCTTCTTGGAGACCAAAGTACAATTTCGTTGTAGCATGTTTCTCCTGTTTAAAAAAATGTGTAATTTTTGACATATAATGACTTTCTTAGTCAAATCCAGCTACTTTCTATCACAGATAGTTGGCAACACTGATTAAGTTACGGATAACTTCTCCAGTTTAACTGAATGGAATCCCCTAGAGCTAAAAAACACAGCCCTAACCACAAACGCTCCGTGTTGTAAATACATTTGGTTGTTGAACAATGTGTGTGAGTAATTATGGCTTCAAATTAATGCTATTGGTTAGTAACGGAATTTAATTTGGGCCGACAAAATTATTATTGTTTTTTTTCATCACACGTGCTCTGAAGTCCATCAGTGGGTACCACCGCTGATCTTTTTTGACCTAGGAAAAGCCCCGTTATGGAAATGTTTAGATGAACGTTTGATTAATTCATTTAGTATCTGCGCATGTTAACACACAGACTTTGTTTAACAGACCCAAGTAACTTTATTTCATCCCTATTTACTGGTGTAGCTCAGTGGTTATCAAGCTGGAGCAGGATTAGGGTTCCACAGTCTCGAGATCCCCGGCAGGAATGGGAGGCGGTTAAAGCATTTTTCTGATCTATATCAGCGGTGTCAAACTCATTTCCATTTTGGGCCACATCAAGCTGATAAATATTCCTTAAAGGGCCGGTTTTGGCAGAAAGCGTTGCTAAAACTATAACAAAACGTTAAAATCAGCTTCCACGTTCGAAAAGTATGTCTTAAAATATAATAATACTGAACAACTTTACATAACTATGCGATTTAGGACAGTTCAAATAAACCCTGATTTTATTTTACTGATAAAACTGCAGTAGAGTGCACAAAAATGGAGCTTAAATTGTCTATCTATAGTGTCCTCTAGAGTTTAAAGGACACCCCGGGCCTTGAGTTTAACACCTGTGATCTATATGTAAAGGTTTTTCGTCTGTGTTTATATATTTTTCTTAAATAAATATTAAATATTATTGTATTTCAGTTCAGAAGAAGGCGGTGTCACACGTCTTTCTGTTATTTTTTTGGATATGTAGCAACAATCTTTGGCTACCACTGATGTAGATCAGAACAGTAAAATCTAAACAAAACTAAATATGAACTATTACACAGTTATGGAATAAAAGTCATTTTTAAGTTACACGGAAACATAACTTTGGACTGAACTGAGTCCAATTTTTGTTCATTTTCTGTTTAATCTAATTATATTTGACATTCTGGATCGCTGTAATAAGCTTGTAATTTTATTTATTTTTGGCTCTAGTTCACACTTTGTAAATGCACTTCATACTTAAAGGGTAGAGGTTTGTTTTAATTTAAATTTTAGTTATTCGATTAAAACCCTGGCAGCCCTAGTCATCACGTTTATTCTTCTCTCTGTATCGACCGATTTCTCACATCCGTCACACTGCTTCTGTCAACAGCTGGGTGTGAAAAGTTCAAAACAATAAACCTCATTAATGAAACAAAAATATGCACGAGTCCAGAAAAAGAAACATGAAAAAATTGTTTCACAGATCTAAATCATAAACAGAGAAAGGTCTGTATCTTCTATAACAACATCCAGACACACAAATCTCCTTCATTATATTAACAAGACAAAGAAAAAAAAGGAAAGCATTGAAGATGAAACAGGTCCTAGAAATCTGCAGCTAAATAAAAAATAAACTCCTATTTCTGTTAAACAGTTTCCCTAACATTAATTTATAGTTTTCATATCAGTCATTGATATCCTGGTATGTATTTGCCGTGTTTTACAAC
Organism: Apricaphanius iberus; assembly: GCA_028564705.1. NCBI lineage: Eukaryota > Metazoa > Chordata > Actinopteri > Cyprinodontiformes > Aphaniidae > Apricaphanius > Apricaphanius iberus. Next base: position 1,568,522 of record JAPXFQ010002461.1, on the reverse strand, counting down.
TAAAAACAGGGAACTGGAGTAAAGGCAACTTTAAACCATTTGTCTGAATAAACTCCAGCTGAGGTCGAGGCTTTAAACTGTCTTGATGTTCAGATACTTCAGAGGGGCTGTTATTTTTAGATGAAAGGCAGCCTCCTCTGTAATAATACATTAAAATCTGAGAAGGCCAGAGCTGCTCTGCTGCTGGATCATCTCTCCTTCAGGATGACATTTTTTACATTTTTTTTATGATCCATATCTCTGTTTTGCTTTTACTATGACAGCTGCTCTTTAGGGGAAACCGTGACGACACACGCGAAACAGTGAGTGACACCGAGTCCTGTCAAAAGCAAACTTCTAGCCTGCGGTTAAAACGACATCAAAGTGGCCAGAGCGAAGCCTCTAGCGCTGCTATCTTCTCTACTTAAAGGTTTAGGTTATTATGATGCCTGTTGCTTTGGTTGCATATTCACCTAAGAGCTGTGAAATCCTTCTAGCGTCAGTAGACCTCAGGTTCATCTGTGCAGCTTCAGACTTTTAATGGTTTAAACAGAACTACTGAGGAGTCCCTAAATGAGAAAAAGTGAATTTGTCATAAAACCCAATATTATGTCGACACTATGAGCAAACGTTTGCCATACATTCCTGTGTACATGTCATATGTTACCTGAACAAAAAAAAATAAAGCCAATTAAAAAAAAAAATATTTCCATATCATTAGAAACAAACCTGTTTTCCCGTCACAACAGGGAAAATATCCACTGCAGCGTTCATTTTTCCACCTTAACCAACCTCTGTCTTCACTCAGTGAGGTTCCTGAGCCATTAAAAGCTGCATGCATTTCCCTTTTAAGCAACAGCTGTTCATACAGGATAATAACCGCTTCAAATTGTCTGTTACATCACAGTTACTCAGTACAGTAAAGAAAATCACGTACACGAGCTTCACCAGAGCAGGAGCGACACACCACTTTCAGTCTAGAAATTTACACACAGAGACTGTTTCAGCAAATTTTTATGTTTCACGACCAAAACAGTGAGGATCACACATTTAACAGCTGCACTTGCAGAGGGATCCCCAAACACGGCAAACTCACCAGGGCCACAGTTCGCAAGCTAAACAAATAAACCAGCAGATGTCAATAAAAGGAGATTTTTTTCTGAAAATGTGGGTATCTTTCTGTTCAATGAATAGATCAAATAAATGCGATGCAAATTAAAACGCTTTACGTTTAACCTATAAGTTACATTCTAAATTGAACATTTTATTTAGATAGTCTTGTTTGGGTTTTTCTAACACGTTGAATTTGAAATATTTTGAGTTTGTTAATGGGTTCTGGAATGGCTTTATTTTAAGACAGCCAGCAATAGCCGCATTTCCACCATCGGAACTCTTGGAATGCATATGTCTCCCCTACACTGGGCAGGGCCATCAGGGCCATTTCAGGAACCAGCAGAGTACCAGTATGGACTCGGAAAGGGCCCAGTAGAGTCACTGGGTGGGAGCTGTGATAAGAACTGGTGTAAATAATCTGCAAAAACAACCTATCTTAAAACACAGATACAGTCACAGAACTGTCAGCCCCTTCCAATATGGCTAAAAATGGCTAACATAGGACAATTTCTTGTTCATAAAAATATTTATAGCATCCTTATAAATGGCAATTCATTTCAAAACCATTTTATTTCATAAGTTGCTGGTTTACTTAAGAGCATTTTACCTACATATTCAATATTTGGAATTAAGGATTCATTCAAGCAAGTTCCTCATCAGTTACTGTATTTTGGCTTTGAATATTAATTATCTGTCTTTCGATTTGGTCTTTTTTTCTGCTTACTTTTCAGCACTTTTTCCCAACTGAAAACCTTCAACAATCCAATACAGATATTCACGTTCACACAATGATTTAAATTATTTGAGATATCAGGTCCAAGTCTGATATTTCAATCTGGATAAAACAAACAACTGCAAACGCATAATAAATACACATGCTATACAGTTTGTTCTGTACCTTCACAAAGTTATCGGAGGTTTCCTGTTTTAAAACAAAAGCAGGTAAATATGCCTTTGCAGCTGTCAACCATTCTCTAATTCCAGTGAGAATTTGGTGTCATTTTGGAATAAAACCAGGTTAAGCCATAGGTAAAATACAGACTATACAGAATACAAAAAACATAAATCCACCAGACTAAACATAGAGTACTAGAGGGAGACAGGGTTTTTCTTAACTTTCTGTAAATATTTTTTTCTCGTTTGTTTGTAAAAATATGTATAAAAAGCGTGACCGCTGTAGCCAAACCTCTAACCTGGCAGCGAAGCAACCTTACAAAACTCACTTTTCATCGCATGTGGAGGTTTTATTGTTTATAAGGCCTGCGCTTTTTTAAACATGTTGTTGCAGAAAACAGAAGGACTGAGCAGCGGTAGGTGTTATCGCACAGGAAAAACATCCACTGATGATGTCGGGACATTTGGTTTAACGCACTGACAGTGAAACACAAAGGCGCCTTCACAGGGCTATCAAATCACAACTAATTCTAACCGCAGTGCCTTTAAAGAGCTCCTGATGAGACCCTGATGCCTGCTGGAGTATAATTTGTGGTAAACCTCAGCCAGCGGACACTCGATGACACCAGAGTACATTCTAACGCTTATCCCAGTCAACTGGGGTGTTACAAAGGACGTAAAAACAGCATGAAGGCCTCACCTTGAAGTTTCCTTTTATCGGCCATGACTGATGACTAAGATGATGTCTTCATGCCTTCTTTCACTGCAGGGAAAAATGAAAGACAAATTACCAGGAGAAACATTTACTGGATTATTGTAGAAAACAAAAGGAGAAAGATAATACAGAAACTGAAGATAAATGAAAAGGGATGCAGAAGAAAAAGAGATTTATATTAGCAGGACAAGCCCGTAGACGACACGCATGAATTCTGAAGCTTCGCTTTCACAGCACCATGAGGGATTCTCATGTGGACCTCTCTGTTTATTTTTTTATTTTATTTTTTATCCAGACACTTTAAGATACATAAAACTGAAGCAGCCTATTGAGATTTCTATATTTTTGGAGTCCATTAATTTTAAACTAATTTACATATGTTATCATCGGAATGATTATTGCAGATTTCACCCAAGATTTTGTTGAAATTTGCACAAAACATTCAGGAACGCGTTAAATGACTTAATAATCCATTAGATAATCGAAAATCAATGGTAGCAAGTAAAATAGCATAAAAAGTTATGCTGTTATTCTGTACAACTTAGTTTTATAAAATCAAAACTAACTGAGCATATGTAAAAAAAGAAAAAAAATGCTAACAAAAATTAAACTCCAAACTTTGTCTAAAGATTTACAATTAAAATGTTTTTTTAAGATTCAAAAACAGGATTTGAATTAAGGGCTTCTGTGAGTCCCTGTCTCCCACTTAGTAGACTGGACACGCATTCGACTGAAAAGTCGTCTGTTCAATGTCACATAAAGCAGGGTCAAAGGTCACAGACGCATTTTCTAACCTTGAGCACGTGGAGAGAGGAATATTCCCAGCGCCAGCTTCATGGTTCATTGAGACTGCAGGTCAGAGTCAGCATCGGACCCGCTACCAGCCTCAGTTTCAAGTCTTCAGTACAGTACTCTTTTTTTGTTACTATTGTAGACAATGTAAATGTTTTTTCTTCTGAAAAATTTTGTGTATTTCTGTTCTGTGTCCTGCTCCATTTGTATATGTGTTTTGTTTTTTTCGGCTGATATGAACAAATTTCAAATGTCAAATCGTCAAATGTTGATGTGCCCCTGGGCAAAGCACTTAACCCCAAAAAAATTCTACATCGTCCTACCGAGCCATGTTGGCTATCAGTGTGTGAATGGGTGAATGTGGCTTCATTGTAAAGCGCTTTGAGTGGTCAGAATGATTAGAAAAGCGCTATATAAGTTCAGTCCATGAAACATAATGAAACGTCACGTATTACTAACTGCAACACTTTATTAAACAATGTAAATGATCCACCTCATCCCATTTTCTTTTTCCTGTAAGAGAGAAATAAATCTCAGCTTAATATTAGAAAGCATTCCTTATTGGCTAATTAAACATGTGGAGAGAAGAGAAAAGCCTTCCAACCACAGAAGTCTTTCTGCTATCAGTGGCCTATGAAGGCAGCCACTTACACAGACTTCTCAGAATGTAAATGTCTGTCCCGTTCCACTCTGTTCTCACCTCTGATAGGAGAAAGTAAGATACGAAGAGTCAGGGAGACAAATGGGATTCTGAGAAGGTTTTGTCTTGCTTGCTTTTGTCTGACTCGTGATATAAAATATTTGGAAGGAGGTTTAATCCAACTGTGCATCGAACAGTGCAGGTTTATTTACATGAGTAGTTTACAAAAACATAAAAAAAAAAGCGTTCGTAATTATCAAATAATGTACAAATCTGTGTAATGTTGTTAAAGACCGGGAAGATTTAAAAAGTGATGAATAAAAAAAAACCCAAATACATAACATACTGGAGTTTTTATATTTCTATGGAGCCTAAAGTAACGCAGTGCTAGGACATTTAATGCTGCACACTGACGATAAGCTTGCTGAAACTAAGTTATAGTACGTAAAATATTGTTTACAGGTCCTTCTAAAAAAAATAGCATATTGTGATAAAGTTCATTATTTTCTGTAATGTACTGATAAACATTAGACTTTCATATATTCTAGATTAATTACACAAAACTGAAGTAGTTCAAGCCTTTCATTTTTATAAGATTGATGATTTTGGCAAAAAAGTAAAGAAAAACCAAAAATTGCTATCTCAAAAAATTTGCATATTTCATCCGACCAATAAAAGAAAAGTGTTTTTAACACAAAAAAGTCAAGCTTCAAATATTTTTTTTCAGTTATGCACTCAATACTTGGTTGGGAATCCTTTTGCAGAAATGACTGCTTCAATGCGGCTTGGTATGGAGGCAATCAGCCTGTGGCACTGCTGAGGTGTTATGGAGGCCCGGGATGCTTCGATAGCGGCCTTAAGCTCATCCAGAGTGTTGATTACTCTTCACTTTCTCTTCACAATATCCCACAATTTCTCTATGGGGTTCAGGTCAGGAGAGTTGGCAGGCCAATTAAGTACAGTAATACCATAGTCAGTAAACCATTTAGCAGTGGTTTTTGAGCAGGTGCCAGGTCGTGCTGAAAAATGAAATCTTCATCTCCATAAAGCTTTTCAGCAGATGGAAGCATGAAGTGCTCCAAAATCTCCTGATAGCTAGCTGCATTGACTCTGCCCTTGATAAAACACAGTGGACCAACACCAGCAGCTGACATGGCACCCCAGACCATCACTGACTATGGGTACTTGACACTGTACTTCAGGCATTTTGGCATTTCCTTCTCCCCAGTCTTCCTCCAGACTCTGGCACCTTGATTTCCGAATGAAATGCAAAATTTGCTTTCATCCGAATAAAGTACTTTGGACCACTGAGCAACAGTCCAGTGCTGCTTCTCTTTAGCACAGGTGAGGTGCTTCTGCCGCTGTTTCCCATTTCCTGCACACGCCTGTGCACGGTGGCTCTGGATGTTTCTACTCCAGACTCAGTCCACTGCTTCCGCAGGTCCCCCAATGTCTGGAATCGGTCCTTCTCCACAATCTTACTCAGGGTCCGGTCACTTCTTCTCGTTGTGCAGCGTTTTCTGCCACACTTTTTCCTTTCCACAGACTTCCAACTGAAGTTCCTTAATACAGCACTCTGGGAACAGCCTATTCGTTCGAAAATTTATTTCTGTGTCTTACCCTCTTGCGGGTGTCAATGATGGCCTTCTGGACAGCAGTTAGGTCGGCAGTCTTACCCATGATTGCGGTTTTGAGTAATGAACCAGGCTGGAAGTTTTTAAAAGCCTCAGGAATCTTTTGCATGTGTTTAGAGTTAATTAATTGATTCAGATGATTAGGTTAATAGCTCGTTTAGGGAACCTTTTCATGATATGCACATTTTTTGAGATAGGAATTTTTTGTTTTTCTTTACTTTCTTGCCGAAATCATCAATATTAAAACAATAAAAGGCTTGAACTACTTCAGTTATGTGTAATGAATCTAGAATATATGAAAGTTTAATGTTTATCAGTACATTACAGAAAATAATTAACTTTATCACAATATGCTATTTTTTTAGAACAACCTGTATATTAGCACATTTAACAAGATCCAACAATGCATTTAAAAAAAAGAAAAAACGAGAAAAACTTAAGAAATGGAAGATTTAAAAAAGATATGTTCCCAACTGGGAGATTTCCACAGACTGGAGACCACTGAAGAAAACACCGTCTCCTCTTGTTTCTAGCTGAGTATGGAGAACCATCAGAGGGAAGTGATCCAAGTACCAGCCAGAGACCTACGGGTGCAGGAGCCCTCGAATAGAACCTGACGCCTTTACGCGAGAAGCTGTTCAAGTCAATGAAAGAACCTTAAAGTCCGCTCTAAACTAAACCGGAAGCCAGGCTGGCAGCATCAGGATTGAAGTCAAATAGAAAACTTGGGGGATTTTGTCTGAAGCATTCTAGACGACTCTGAGCTGCTCTAGGGGAAATTTTGGAAAGAAGTGTTTACTGTATGGTGCAGCGCAGTTATCCTATTGTGATTCAACAAAAACATGACAAATTCTTTCCAGTTTAGGACGTGAGACAATGGAGCTTAGTTTGGCAATATTTCTCCAACAAGAACAACAAGAATGAACCAGAGACTGAACATGTGTACCTAAAGTGAAACCAGAATCTAAATTTATTCCAATAAACCAAGAGGTCATAGTGTTTACTGTATCCAACACGTCCAATACTCTGATGCAAAAACGAATAATTGTCATCCATACACCGTTTAACTGAGTCCTAACATTTCAACAAATTGGAGTTTAGACATTTCATTTGGATGAAACATGGCAACAACTGAAAGCTCATCCAACAAGAATGTACCCAAGAGAGAGTAAATACAATAAAAACAGCAGAGGCCCCAAAACAGACCTTTGGGTACTCCAAAGTGAACTAAATAAGGGTTCTGAATCTGTGCTTCAAAGTAACTTTTTTTTGTGTGTGTATAAATCTGTCAGGCAAGTATGAAGAGAAGCACTTCAAAGCAACTCCTGAAAAACCAACTCAGCATCTCAACACCAATGTGATGGTCAGTTTATTCCACTGAAAAGGATCGTACAATAAAAATGTCACATTGAACTGTGACCTAATGTCTTACATTTGTGATGTAGATTAGAATAACTCTAATCTAAAATGTGAATATTTTTCAGCCAAAATCTCAGCACAAGTTATATTCTGAGTTCTATTTTCCGATGTGTTCAGTCTGTGTCTGAAGAAACTGGAAAAGTGGAAGACAAAAGGAGTACGGGTGCGAATGGCTGAACGTGGCTCCAGTGTAAAGCGCTTTGAGTGGTCGACATGACTAGAAAAGCGCTATATAAATTCAGTGCATTTACCATTTATTCAATCGTAGTGTCCTCTTCACACACACACACACACAAAAAACTCGCATATCTAGTTTTCCACATAAACCTCTTCAGCTTTAAACCGACAGGATAAGGTAACAGTAACAACAGCGGGATTTATAAATCTGACAGGGACAAACAGCCATCAATACTCTGATTTCATCCTCAGACAACAATAACAAAAATGGCTTCTTTATAAATTATGCTGTAGATAGAGGGATTAACGTGAGAAAGGGTGCAGATCTGTTTGTGAATTTTCAGTTTTCGTACGACTTAAAGTACCAGATGTCACTATGGAGATGGTTACAATCTGCAGGGTTTAATAACGTTTCTATTAAATATGCATTTGGACACTGGTGACTCAATCTAGAAAATAATCTCTACACTGAAGTTGTTTTCAAAAACGGCCTGATGCTCAGCTCGCCTGCAGGTTTTAGTTTCTAAAACAACATCCCAGTCAGACTGAAACACATCGTATTATTGACTTTTCCAAACAGGTGCAAACCACTGTCCTGGAAACACACATTCAGCCTCACCTGCTGAGTCTGAACACGACCTAACTGTCTGTCAAATAACCAGGCAGATCGGAAACAGCTGCACGTCTCCGCGGACGAGCATAGGCAAACAAAAAAAGTGTACCGCCTGAAACGAGTTTTTGCTAACCCGGGATGTTTATAAACAATGCGGGCATCAGCAGCGGTAACAGCAGCCTCGGAGCGACAACATCCAGCCGAACACACTTCCAAAAACAAACTCAAGTTCGCATTCCAGCCGTGCACTTCCGGGATAAGTTTACGTTTTCAGCTTTAAACGTAAAAACGTTTAGCCTGAGTTGTTGTTAGTCAGTGAGAGCTGCAGCTTCCCACCGGCTGCGCTGTTTGATGTGGGAGACTCAGTTTGGAAACGGGAAAGAGGAGCAGAACAGGCACCTAGAGCCATACCCCTCAACTTCTGCTGCTCGTTTACCTGCGTTTTTCCGTGTTGAGATTGAGTTCCTCTTTCTTTAAACTCCAACAGATCCTCAGCACTTCAATAGTAAGGCTTATTTTTTTAAATAAAATTCTCAATTCTTCTCGCTAAACAATCACCCCGCACATCCAAGATGGCTACCAGGAACACCTCCTCCTCCTCGGATGCCCTGTCGGCAACGAGTCCCGCCTCTTTCGCCTGCGATTGGGCAACTTCCACTGACTCCCCGTTTCTATTGGTTGAACTCAGCCGCCAATCAAACATCCACCCTTTAACTACTTCCAGGCCAACGTGGGTTATGATTGGATCGTTTGGAGAGGTTAAAGGGTAACCAGGCGGAAGGTATATCTGGGAAACAGAGTTTTCTTATTGTTAACGTCAGAGGTCAACAATTTTGGAAAATATCACATTTAAGTTGGAGCAAATTTTATTTTATTTTGAAAACTTGCCATTAGACTCTACTGATTTGGTAAACACTTTAAACTTCACATAAGTAGATATAAAAAAAATCTTTTTTGAACAAGTTAAACACGTCCCCTCAATACTGCTAATTGTGTTTGGGTAACAGCCTGTTGAAAAATCTTGTAAAAACAGAATGTGTTATTATCCATCCATCCATTTTCTGAACTGCTTAATCCAGCTGTCAACGGGCGAGAGGCGGGGTACACCCTGGACAGGTCGCCAGTCCATTACAGGAATGTGTTATTGTATTTATTATTATCTTTATCTCAGAATGTTGTACTATTTTCAAATTATTTTTATTTCTACTTTAAATTGTGTGCATTGTTGGTTGTATACTGTTGGACTATGTCCGGCATAAAGGCTACTAACTAACTATTATTATTATTGTTTTTCTTTTATGTTTTTTAAGTCTGTACTATTTTTGTCCTGGTCTGTTATGAAGAGTAACTATGTATTTACATATCTCAGGAAAGGTGAATAAAGCATTATTGAAAAATGTCTGAAGCTATAAAATCTGCATGACACTTTATAGCTTAAGTTTTACAAATACCTGCCATATGATGTTTGCAGGTTGAAGAATCAAAGCTTTATTACTCTCTTTGTGACAAAGCAAAGACAAAAAAAACAAAAATTCACAAAAAAATAAAGTTTCAAGAGAAGCGACTTTCACATTACGGATAGTCAAAGTTGTAGCGGGGCATGTTGGTAAATGTTGTTAAATAAAAAACCCTACTAACATACTCCATGCATCACAAAGTAATTTCATTATGTAGTTTTTATATAAGTATTTGATGAGCTCAACTCAATTTAAATCAGCTTCTGGTTATATAATGTATGTACTATAAACTGCAGCTAAGAAATTTACATAAAATACCAACATAAGAGTCTATTATTCCAGTTTTAGTTGCTCAACTGTATTTTTTTCTTTCTTTTTTCGTTTTTTTTACCTTTATAAATAACTGAATAACTTTGTTTTGTCTGTATATATTTTGTATGTGCATTACTTAAAACGTAAAATGAAAGGTTAAGGATTTTTGAAGGAAATTGATAAAGGGAAAAATAGTGAATTCCTGTTTTTTTTAAACGTTCTAAATGGAAAATGGACTGAATTTATTTAGCCTTTTTCTAGTCCTAACTACCACTAAAAACTCTGTGCATCAGAGCCACATTCACACTCCAAATTGTGCACACATTTATACACTGATACACTGATCGGTAGGCAACTTGATGTTAAGTTCCTTACCCAGTGGTACATCAAAGCTTAAATTGAACCTAATACCTTCTGATTACAGGACAACTATTATTCCAGAAGTCAAAAATTCTGAATACACCCTGAAACCTTTTATTTGAATACTTTATCTTGTCATGAAGCTTATTCAAAAGTTTAAATTAAGTTTTGTTTTAGCAAACCATCTGATTACATTCCCTTTATCTTACTTTATTTTGTCAATAGCACCATTGAAGTTTGCACATTTTAATTTGTTTTTTTAAATGATTATATCTTTTTCTATCATATTTTCACCATATTAAATAAATAGGTTGAGTGGGCAAGTTTAAAAATTTTTTAGTCTTAATTATTTTAACCTTATAATCACCTCCTTAAATTTAATAAAACATCAAGTTGGAACGCTTTCGCCCTGTGATGGTTGAATTTTATGGTGATCAATGAAAAAGAAAAGCCATTGATTAGACTTTAAAAGCTTCAATATGCTGCAGGCTATGCTGCTGATGTCCTTCCATTTTGGAATCTGACGGTCATCCTGCTCTACGCTGAACTGTGTTTAAACTTTGTGCAAAAGTGCTTTGAATGTTTACACATTTACTTTGTCCTGCTTTAAAATGACTGCAAGTCTATACAGACTAGGCTGTAACTAAATGTTAAACCACTGAGCAGTGCCACTGTGCAAACTTTGGGGTTGTGTATACGCTTTCTTATGAAAGGTTGTCAAAAAATCCAAAAGCATAAAAAATATTCTCCAGAAATTAGTGATAATCTTGAAGATGTTTTTTCAATAAAACCTTGTGATTTACTTTTCTGTCAAATAGGTGTTATTTGAAAAAAGAATAAATGAATAATGTGAATCATGTTATTGACTGATAAAACACCCTGAAGGCCACTTCTGCTTGCATTGAGTATTATAGTGTAGATTGATGATGAAAATCTACGCATTCTGTTTCTATATAAGGCACGGTGGGGCAGTGGCTAGCACTGTTGCCTTGCAGCAATAATGTTGGGGGTTCGTATCCCGGTCCAGGGTCTTTTTTGCATGGAGTTTGCGTGGGTTCCCTCCCACTGTAAATTGTCCTCAGGTGTGAGTGTGTGCATGGTTGTTTGTCATGTGGCCCTGTGATGGACTGGTGACCTGTCCAGGGTGTTGCCCGTTGACAGCTGGAGATAGGCACAAGCACCCCCGCGACCCATTAAGGATTAAGCGGTTAAGAAAATGGATGGATGGATGGGTTTACATCTTAAATGCCAACTTTAATTGGCAAAAAAGCACCAAAAAAAGGGAATTATTATTTGCTTGACTCTTTGAGAACATTGTAAAAAAAAAAAAAATTCAAATGGCACATCATTAGGGAATAATATAAAAACAGAGAGAAAGAAGCAGGGAAAAATAATTCAATTACTTATTTTTTTAGAAACTTCTCAGCATCAGCTCCATGGGCAGATTTTGGATTCATCCTTGAATCCCACATTCACCCACACTTCAGGACTGTTTTTTAGCCTGATTAAATGTTTTTTTTTCATTCCATGTTAATTATTTTAATTGAACTTTGGATTTAAATCCAGTTTTGCAGAACTACCGTTCCTGGTTCAGGTAGATTATGCAAAGCCTAACTCTTACAGAAGAAATAGAAAGAGTTATTTTTGCTTTCCATTCTTATTTTCTTTCCAAATAATCTTGAAGTATGGTGATCCTTTATTTATAAACCTCAGAGCCAATAAGTGTCTATTGCAACATTTTTTGCTAAAGTGTGGTAAAATTTGTAATTCAATAAACAACATATCTGGTGTGATGAGCTTGCCGCGATTATAACAACATATTGCAATGAAATCATGAATAGGAAGTCATAATCGCAGCAAGATTATTTTCTTGCTCATTTTGAAATACTCCTGTTTTACACTAGAGGGCGCTGGTGTACCTGGAGGGAACCCACATATGCACAGGGATAACATGCAAACTCCATGCAAAAAGACCCCACACTGGGATTTGCACCTAGGAGCTACAAACTGTGCCAATGTGCAGCCCACTCACCAATATTTCTTCAGGAATTAAACATTTATAAGGATATGCGTGCGAAACTGTAACAAATACATTTGTTTTAAATAAAGACAATGACACAAATTATGCAATTCAATTTTTTTTTCTGAGCAAAAAAATAAACAAACCATGGAGTCCAAAAATGTTTACATAATAAAGATAAATACATCTGAGGCCGTTTTTCTCTTAATGAAAAAAAAAAATCCTTCATAAACACACAAAACACAATTAGAAAGTTTAAATTAACTTAATAAATATCTTCAGTTAATTTATGAACAAACGCAGCAATACAAGAACACAAATTCTCAGACAGTGAATACCACTGTGTTATATAACTAAATTACTGCAGGCAAACAAGAGACAAAGAAGATTTGCTCAACGTAAAAGCTGCCCAACAGGTGACAAAAAACCCAACATATAGATCTGTTAGATTTAGACTCAATCTCGTCTTTCAACTTGTAGCCACATTATATTTCTAAAACCATAATTTTAAGGCAGAGATTATTTGTATTTCCAACAAGACTTCCTTTCTTGGGTTTGCTCTTCTTCAGTTCCTGAACCTGTAGGAGATTGGGAGCAGCTTGTTGGTCTTCTTCATGCTCTGGACTTTGGCGTGTGTCTCCTCGTCCATGGTCTTGTAGCATCGCCGGGCATAATCTAGAAGCTTCTCCTTGGAGGCCTCAAACTCTCCTACTTCAGTCACCTGCAGGAGAAAAAGAAAAAAGTATTTATGAAGATGGATAATCTAAGCGTTTAAGAACTTCTACAAGAAATTTACCAAACAGGGACTAGCTTTGTCTTTGGACAGCTGATTTGGAACTCAAAATATTCTGATTTCTTCAGTTTCTTAATTATTAAGTAGTGTTGACACCTTTTCTGGGGCCACAAGCAGGAGCTCTGCGATCGGGGAGGTAGAGGCCATCGTGTTTCGGTCAACGCCGTGGATCTGAAAGGCCCGGGACATGCTCCTCACCCGCTGGTAAGTGGACAGGATCTTCTTATAACGAATCAGCACTCCGTCTGGGTCTTTAACTGGAAATTAGAGATAAAAACCAAGTGAAAGGTGTGATAAATATCTAACCAGGTGTTTGGTTGCAGAGGTTTACTTTTACATGTGTATCTTTATAATGGGTCAAATAACCAGGTAACAATGGCAGGTATTGATTCCAGGAGTGTTGAAGTAAACTGTACTGTAATTGTTAAATTTGAAGAGCTTTGAAAAGGAAAGAACTAAAATGGAACAGAATAGAATAGAATAATCCTTTATTGTTCCACAACGGGAAATTTGGTTGTAACAGCAGCAAAGCGGCAGTATATACAAACATTAAAGGAAAACCCAATTTTTTCAACTTGGATCTTCTTTTTTTTTAGCAAATACTACGTTCATTTACTCACCCAGAAAAGTTTAGAGCTACTTGGAGCTGTTCAGCAGAAGTTCATTTGAGTCACGATCAGTGTATATCCATATATTGGGAGACAATGCAGGCAGGAGTTTGCCGCCTGTAATAAGCAATTATCTGCCCCAAAAAGCCTTCATTTAACCAATATTTTGTTATTTAACGTTAGCACTACTCCCCTCTGAGTTCAGAATGTCTAGGAAGTTTTTTTTTTGTTTAGTTCCGAGGTAATTTGGAAGGCAAAAAAACTAGCTCTAAGTAGCTCCAAATTTGTCTGGGTGAGTAAATGAAAAGTAATATTTGCAAAAAATAAGTTCCAGCTTGAAAAAAACAAAAAACTTTTCCTTTAATTAGGACAGAAGTAGAAAGGTATATATATATATGTATATATATATTATATATATATATATATATATATATATATATATATATAAAGAAAACAAAATTTAAGAGAGCAAATATGTACATTATGGACAGAGTTATAAGAATAAGAACTATGCAGTTGTTAAACACACAATTAGAGATAAACTGGCATATAAAGGTTGTTTTGTGCAACTGAGCAGGATACTTTAAAGATTTATCCATCCGTCCATTTTCTGAACCACTTAATCGTCAACGGGTCGCGGGGAGGCTGGTGCCTATCTCCAGCTGTCAACGGGTGAGAGGCAATTCCAGAGTCGCAAGTCCATCTCAGGGCCACACAGAGACAGACAGGACAAACAACCATGCAAGCACACGCTCACACCTAAGGACAATTTAGAGTGATCAATTAACCTAACAGTCATGTTTTTGGACTGTGGGAGGAAGCCAGAGTACCCGGAGGGAACCCACGCATGGAGGGGAGAACATGCAAACTCCATGCAGAAAGACCATGGGCTGGGATACGAACCCACAACCATCTGGCTGCAACAGTGCTAACCACTGTGCTAATATGTACAGAATATCTAAAGCACATTTTGATGAAGCTTTCCGTTATACATCATACATGTTACCTCTTTGTCTCTCCCTCCCATGCGTGATCCTGAAGATCCTCCTCATCTTCATCCTCGGCTCTCCACTGCCACGCCCTCGGCTCTTCTTCTTTGAACCGTTCTCTGCAGCTGAGTCAGCATCGTCCTCCAACTCTTCTTCCTCTTCTTCTTCAACAAACTCTTCCTCTGTGTAATATTTGTCCTCTTCAAGATGAAACTCCTGCTTGACTGTGAACAAGGAAGAAGAAAAAAGAATATATACATAAAGAAAAAAGTATTTAACTGCAGTACTTTACAGCTGTTTTTTTATGTTCCTCCTCACCGGGGACAGAGATATTACGCCGGCTGCGAGCTCCGGGACCCTGGAGGCGTTTAAGGGTCATTCCTGACCTGGTGGTCATCGGGGAAGGAGGAGACGGAGAGCTAGCAGGCTGGACCTTCACAGTGCGCTGGGCGTCTCCACACCAGTCTGTCACTGAATTAGACAAGAATGGTGAAAGAAAAATCAGATTTAGGGTATCAAAATATATTAAAAGCAGCCTCCCTCACCATCTGGACTCCTCATGTTGACGATGAAGCGGTCCAGCTGACATCGCAGGAAGTTTCGCTCCTCTTCCAGCTCCTCGATGCGTTTCTGCAGCCAGGCATTCTTCTCCAGAGAGACGTAGAGGTGAGCCCGCAGGTTAGAAATCAGAATGAAAGGGCTGTACTGGGAGTGAAGAGGCTCCGGTACCACTGGCTCTGGTTTCAGATGAGGAGGAAACACATTACTAAGCAGGTGAAAACAAAGGAAAATAGAGGACTGAAATAATTCTCAGAGGAAATTTTAAAGTTTGATATGGTGGTTATTTTAATCTTGCCTTATGTGATACTTTCATCTCAAAATACAAACAGAGTTTCTGAGCTTCAACCGAACTGCCCATTGTTCCTGCTGAAGAGAGGCCTCCCAGTTCTTAAAAACGTACTCCGGAACTTTGCCGAAAATTGCCCTCTATTATCGAGCTAAATCAGGGCCATAATGTTTGTTTATTTGAAAGAAATATTTGTAATTGAAAATATGTAAGCTGAACTTCAAAAAAAACAAAAAAATGGATTCAAATTAAACTAACAGCATGTCAGTAAAAGCAGTAATGTTGAGTAACAAGGCACAGAATCAAGATTTTAATATCATCCATACTATAGTATTACTGTATGGTAGTGCGTGATGTAATGCCATAAAGTGAAACCTGGTCAGAGAAAGGTGTATAGTGCGGAACGCTCCCAGGCAGTGACAGCTCCGTAAATAAACATAATGTATGCTAGTGTGCTGCCAAAACGTTTCAAAAACACATGTTTTAAGGTAAAAAAGTTGCAGAGTGTATGTCTAATGCAGCCAGCGATATGTTTTACCATGGGGATGGTGTGTTCAGGTTAATGTGCTTTGTTAGTTTTTCTACCACACATTTTGTTTTGCATGTAAGCCAACTTGTTTTGGCTTTTCTTTTCTTCTCGATAGGTTCCCCCACCTGAGCTGTGTTTCTCCACAGCTCCTCCAGAGTTACCATGAGAATCTTGCCTTCTTCTCTAATTAATTGTGTCAGTTAAGGAGCGCAGTCACGTCTCAGTGGGTTTAAAGTTATTCCACACTTTTTTGTCATTCTTAGATAATGTTTAAAGAGCAATTATTTTGTCTTCATGATGCCTTAAGTACACTAAATTCCTCTAGCAGGCCATTGATGCTTCACATACCAGTTTAGATGAATCAGATGCATTGGATTTAATGTAAGGTAGGATTGGGTGTATGGAAGTAAATCTGTGCCATTGGATTTTGAATTTGAATTTTTAGCGCCAGTTTTTTTTTACATCAAATTTTTAACACTACATTTCTTATGCATCCAAAACAGATTTTGAATTTTAAAAGACATCCAATTTCTTGCACTGAATTTTTTGCTTATGGATTTTTTTGTTTCAAATATTCAGTCTAAAAAAAATTCAGTCTCACAAAATTCAATGTCTAAAATATTTCAGTATTAAAAAAAGATGTCTAAAAAATTCAGTGTAACAATATTCAGAGTCAAAATCTGGGGTAACCAAGGAGAAGTAATCGATCCCTGTATCAAAGCATCCGCCGTCCAGTCAATCAAGTTATGCACCATTGGTCATGTGACACCAAAACAGGAAAGCGTGAAGTTCAAGTAAGCTCTGATCAGTGCTCCGGTCATGAGTATCTCAATCATCAGTAAGTATCGGCAGTTCCTTCCTCGCCTCTAATTGGATAGAAATTTTCTCGCATGATTGGCCATTTCTTTTTTGTGGGCTAGTCCCACCTTTTCGTGCCTCTGATTGGCTAGAAAGTCTCTCCAGCGACTACAAAACGTCACAGCAGTTTGATAGGGGGTTGTTTTTTAATTAGTAGTCCTTCCACCAACTGAATCAAAAAAAGTCTATATAGCACTCTTATAAGTGTGTGCTCTCATATGGGATGGGAGACTTTCTTCCCCCCCAGTGGTGTCTTGTGATGTGCAACAGCTCCAGGTTGTACACCTATCAGCTCAGGAATCACGTGGCTGCTAGAATACAAATAAGCAGTAATTCTGGGATAGCCGCCAATTCTTGTAGCCAATCAGAGGCAAGAAAAGGTGGGACTAGTCCCTAAAAGAAATACCCAATCATGCGAGAGAAGTTCTATCCAATCAGAGGCGAGGAAGGCAGTAACTGCAGATACATACTGATGATTAAGATACCCGCGACCGGAGCGCTGACCGGAGCTTACTTGAACTTCACCACCTTCCTGTTTCGGCGTCACATGACAAATGGAGTGTAACTTAATTAGCTGTTGACTCTGAATATTTTGACACTGAATTTTCTTAGACATTGAATTTTTTTAGACATTTAATTTTTTGAGATGTTTAATTTTTTTACACTGAAAATTTTTTGAAATAGATTTTTTTTTTTACTTTTTTTTGTACATTTAATTTATTGAGATGTTAATTTTTTTACACAGCCATTTTTTTGACAGTGAATTTTTTGAGATGTTTATTTTTTTTACACTGAATTTTTTTTAAATCGCTTTTTTTTAAACTTATTTTTTGTACATTTTATTTTTTTTGTGATGTTAATTTTTTTACACAGACATTTTTTTGACAGTGAATTTTTTGAGATGTTTATTTTTTTACACTGAATTTTTTTTTAAATCGCTTTTTTTTTTTTTACTTATTTTTTGTACATTAAATTTTTTGAGATGTTAATTTTTTTACACAGACATTTTTTTTGACAGTGAATTTTTTGAGATGTTTAATTTTATGAAAAATGTAAAAAAAAAATGTCATAAGCAAAAAAAAAAACTGCTAGAAATTTGGTGGCTTTTAGAATTCAAAGTCTGATTTAGATGCAAAAAAAAATTCAGTGTTAAAAATTGGATGTAAAAAAATTTGGTGCTAAAAATTCGAATTCAAAATCCGATGACACAGATTTACTACCATAATACTGCTATATAATCTAAAAAATGTGCGGTAACAATATTTATTGCAGTATATTATTCTTTTCTCTATAAATGTCAGAATGACTGCTTATGAACATTCTCACTTTCCGGAAACATTGCAGCTAAACAACTTCAAAAATGTTTAAAATGCCATTGGAACAATTATTTTGCAAAATGCACTAAACAAATATTCAATTATTTTTCCAACATAATGCAACACAAAACTTATCTCAACAAAAATAAAGATGTAGATACTTTAAATAAAATAAAACGCTAAATATTATTAAAACAAAGTTCACAATTGTCTGCTCTCCTTGTTAACTATTTTAACAGTTATTATTATACAAAAAGAAAACTGCTTTCATTTACATTAAAAATGTTTCAAGATCAACAGTTTTCTTTTCTGTAAATGAAAAACAAAAATTTTAAACTTCCAATATTTAGTGTGAAGACAAACACTGAACATCAGTATCCTTGCATACATAGTAGAAAGTATGTAGGCATAGCTTGATGAAATTATCAAAATACATATAGTCTAAATCTATACTTTGGGTAAATTTATAAAATTTCTAACTTATACCTCTAATAGTTCCCATTACTAATTTAAGGGAATAAAAGTAGTGGTGATTGAATACAAAATGCACTCTACCTTTCAGGCTTTTATTTGTAAAAATCTTTTTACTTTACTTCACAGTAATGCACTACTCTGTGCTTCACATAAAACCCACTGAAGTTTGTAGTTATAACCTGACAAACTGTAAATAAATAAGGTGTGTGAATACTCTTTTATGGCATGCACTTTTTGTTTTGATTATTGTTGTAAGCTTTTCTATTGTCAGTGACTGATACATAATAAATGAGGTTCTGAATATGTGACTTACCTTCAATCATCTGCTGACCATGGTTCATGTGGTAGGCAGCTGGGCGCTCCACATTCTCTTCAAGGGGAAAAGAGACCTCATAGGCGTTCAGATACAAACCTCCACCTCCTCCACTTCCTCCTGCTGCTGATGAGGAGGATGACGATTGGGAGACATAGCGCTCTGACATATAGGGAATCCAAGAAACATTTGACAAAATAGGTTAAATATTTCGGTTGGAGAAGTTAAAAGACACATAATTGATACAGTACAAAAATATTCTAAAATTGCTAGAAGGTTAGCTAAAACAAATCAGTGCAAATGTCTTCAATTATACCTCTATTCTGTAGTGTTTAAGTAAAATGCGCCAGACTGTCATTTAAAATCCTCGTATTCTCTAGCTCCTCTGAAACAAGTGTTGAATCGATACAGAAGCTTTTTTTTTTTATCCTAAAAGTGCTTCGTTACCATTCCGTTACCATACCTTTCCCGTATTAAAGACAAAAACTGATTCCATTAGCTTAACTAAATCAATTATTTTATTGTAGGGCAACTTTATTGCAGACACTCTGGTCAGGTCAATTAACCCCTTTGCTCAAGCACATTAAAATTCACTTGATCTCAGTAGTGGATCTAGAGCAACATAAAGGAGGGCCTGGTTTTGGACAGATTCTCTTTAAGTATTTCAAGTTTTAATCAGTAATCACAGCAATATAATAACAGTATTTCAGTTACTAAATTATCACAAAAGAATGTTACTCATTAATGATTGAGGCATTCCTCTTAGCGCGGGGGGGGGGTCCAAGCCTACTGTCAGGGTGGCATGGCCCAACAAACTTATTTTGGCCGCTAGTATCTGAAATCTTATTCATTTGGTCATTACCCAGAGCTCGTGACCATAGATAAGGGAAGGAGCATAGCTCGATCACTGCAGAGAGTGCACCAACCTGCAGGAATATATTTCTATAAGCAAAAAAAGGCTAATAATTTATTTATCTGGCTGTTGTGAATTAAAACACTGTAGGAACATGCTCACTAAGGCAAAGTGCAAATAAGTTGTTTTTAAATACAGATGTCACCGTTTTGGCCATCTTGAATTGTGGGGTTAGGGTCATTA
The DNA here is from genome assembly GCA_028564705.1 of Apricaphanius iberus. Lineage (NCBI taxonomy): Eukaryota > Metazoa > Chordata > Actinopteri > Cyprinodontiformes > Aphaniidae > Apricaphanius > Apricaphanius iberus. The sequence continues at coordinate 1,548,574 of JAPXFQ010002461.1, read as the reverse complement.
AGCCCATTTGATTTTTTTTCTTTTTTTTCTATGAAACAATTTAACAAACTGGAGAAGTCCAAGTCATACTGTCCCCACGTTTTAAAATCGATGCTAGTATTACTTAAAAGAAGTAAAATGTTGAGAATTAAAAGCTCTTCTACCAGTAAAACTCCATCATCCAAACCTGAAACTCTCATTGGTTGCACAAAAAAAAACAAAAAAGTGTTTCAGCTTGAAATATAAGTCTTAGTTTATTATAAGAAGTGGACGGCTAAACTTTACTATACTGATTGAGATGATGGGCTCAAACAAACAAAATCACGCGAGAGTAGCAGGAAATAGTCAATTTAAACTGTTATTACACAGAAAACAGATTTTTCACGGAAAAGAACGATAGTCATCAACAAAATATGTGTTAACTAACAAAGAGAGGTGAAAAGGGTTCCTAAAAGAGTTGTGGGGAAAAATGTAAACGTTCAGACGGATGCGTCAAAGAGTCGCTGTTACCTGGCGTGTTTGTATCGTGTCTGCTGGTTGCGGGATTCATGACAGCAGAGTTTGACAGGTAGAAGAGTGAAGTGGCCCACTAACAAGGCGAATGTCCGTAGTAGACTGGTATCATTTGTTTCCGGGCGTCTTGTTAGTTGTTATACTTCTGTAATACAGCCTGAAACGACGCCACATCAGTCGCTACACCGCAGAGCAGACACCCGGTCTGCAGCAGCAATTACCTGATTATAATCAGCTTCCACAGGTGGACCGCGCTCAGTTTGGTTCGGCTCACACATGCGCAGAGCACCACTTTCGTTACATACATTAAACATCTGTTAACAGGGTAAGTTTCTTTTTGCAAAGCCCCCCCCCCCCCCTAAGATAAGTCTCCATCAAAGGGAAATATATCGCGTGTTTAGCAAGATGACGTAGGCCTACAACACATTTTCCTTATAGCTATGTTTTTTGTTTATCACTGAAAGATAGCCTACTGAGCTGTAGTGTAATATTTAAAGTGCAACGGAAATAAAGCAAAAACGTTGAAAACACATGTTTCCATCTATGTAGCCTATATGAATATTATAGTAATGTTATATTAAACAGAAGTTTCCAGAAAACATAGATTGTTTTCTGATTTGTTTGAATGAAAAAATGTGTAGGCTATGTCTCGTTAATAAAGGAATTAAGTAGCCTACTCGAAACATCTCAAAAACCTATTCGTTTGTTAGTTTGTAAATGGATTTCTTCAAACAAACAAACAAACAAACAAAACTTCTACGCAGCCTACGTCTTTCTTTTAAAGTATGCAAAACGTTGGAGTTTGTGGGGATAAGCCTTTGTAGATTGTCTTGTGGTGACGCTTACGTAGCATTTTCGAAATTTGAAAGCCCAAAATTCCGAGTTTATCAGTGAATGCGACAAACCCACCTACGTAGACGTCTCACCTGACGGGAGGGGAACAGGGGCGCAGGTAGGAGAGAAAAAGGGCAGGAAACACGGAAGTACAGGAGATGAAGAGAAAAGCTTAACTACACCCTCAGAGAGCCGTTTTGAGCAGCGTAAAGTCGAACAGAAGTCGGAGGAAGAAGTAAGACAAAGTTACTAAATAATAATTGTGTTTTTGTTATTTATCCAGAAAGAGTTCGTCTAAGTTTAGCTTTGAAATCTTCGGTTCCTGTGATTTTAGGTTGTCAGCACGAAATGATTTAATGCTTTTCTCAAGTAACAGTTAGACGTTATTAAGTAATTTTGACACAGAGCCTAAACCGTAATCTCTTTGATGCTCAAGTAGGCTATATTAAGTAAGTATGTTAAAATGTATCCATTAAACAGCAATCCAGTTGTTATTGTCTCCGTATTAATGCATTTAGGAGGCTAGATTTAATACGTAGATATGCACATGCATAATCAGTCGAGATATATCTGCTTGTGGTCAGTGAGATATATTTGGATGTCAGCAAATAATAGTAATAAAACCATAAAACTGACCTGCCTTTAAATTAGTGAGATAATTATAGCATAAAAACAGATTGATAGCAACAAACACTAAAATACTTGATTAAAGCTTGAGTATAAAGAGACGCTGAGAGAGAAAGGGGGGGGGGATTTTATTAAAGTACAGTAATGTCCAAATATTTTGTTTTGTTTTAATTAAGTGAAAAAGTAACGTTTACATAATGGCTGTGTTTAAAAAATGGTAATGCTTAAAGTCACTATAAATATGTTTTTATTTTCCAAACTTGGAAATGCCTTGAAAAACTGCACTATACCAAATCATCGTGTGGAGAAAAAGTAGTGAATTTGTTATTAACTTGCAGGAAAAAATAATATTGGGCTGTTGCCATTTTGGATCTTTTTTATCCATTTGAACTGTTATTTTAATATTACTATTCTCTGATTTTGGCTTTGTTTTCTAAAGCATCTAAAATCATGTTCTGTAGTTCTTTATTTTAATAACATGACCTGTTTTACCTGCTATAACCGAAATGCACCTCTGCCATTTGCACACCCTTAAACAAGAGTTACCTGTTTGACTCCTCACTAATTGAAATCCAATTATTGTGAACGGTTCCACTTTAATTCCTGATTCAGTGATACACAATCAATAGCATGACTGTTCGTCTGTTGCTTTCTATTACACCATGTTGGACTGCTGTTATTTTGACACAGCTAAAATCCACAATATATTTTTTTTTTTAATTCTTAAGTTGTTTCAGGTCAATAGTACACTTATAAATCTTTCCATTGTTTTGAATGTTAAAATAATTGATCACGTCATTTGCTTTTTATTTCTTCTATATCATCTCTGACTCAGCACCGATCATGTATCAGTTCAAGAGAAGAATTCATCAACCACTTAAAAAATATATATGTTCAGTGTTTTAAAAGTTCAGCAACAGATTTTAGACATCAGCTTTAGGAGTTTCAGACTTTACCAATAACTAACACAAGCCTACATGTTTTTTTCCCCCGCTGCTTAGGTTGCATTATGTAAAAATGTGTTTAAAAGTATGAAATCTGGTTCTGATAGAACCAATGACATTTGATAGTTTAATGATTAATCCTAGACATCCTCCACGCTGCAAGTATGGTAAATTATAAGAATGGTTTAAATTCTGCTTTGCTAAATCTTTATTTTATTTTAACTAATTTCTCACTATCATGCATTTGATTATCACTATGTTGGGATATATGTGCTCAGAAATTTCAAGACTGCAAATTATGTGTTAAAAGCTCTAATTAGCTGTTTCTACTTCTATTTCTCCTTGATAGAAAGTTTTTTTTTAGTTCTTTCCCTATTTTGCAGTCTCAACATGGGTATTTGTGATGACCTGTCTCACTGTAAACTGGCACTGGCGTTTGCTGTCCTGATGGATCTACTGGGAGGGGTCTCTCTGCTGGTGGGAGTCTTTGCCTCTTTGGAGTTTCATGGACAAGAATTCGGGGACCTCCTGGTTTATAGTGGTATTTATCTAAATTTTGTATTTAAAATGCTGACCTTTTTTGCTGAAGACAATGTTACCATATTATTTGATGGCGAGTTAATGTCATATTGAATTTGATTCAGTGTGATACCTCTCAGTACAGCTACCATGTTGTAAATAATATTTTTGCCTACTGAAAAAGGGCATTGTAGTGGCTGTCAGATATAGTCAATATACTTACTGGGAGGTGCTGCTTAATGACTACTTGTTATAGATAGAACCATAAAACTTTCTCTATTACCTAAAGTCTGTACGGCCAAGTGCTTGGCCATCAGTTGGTGATGTTCAGCTTAAGCATATTTTAAGTATTCAGAAAGATAACCTAAAAAAGGTTTTTGAATGCCTTCTGTGAAGGAATTTTGACCCTCTTATTTGTACCACGCTGCTTTATTTTACTTATGACCCAATTTCAACCAAGCTTCAGCTGTCAGACAGATGGTCTCACATTTGACTCTGGGATACTTTGGTATGAGAAGTCCATAGGTAACTCAATGACTGAAGTGACAGTTGACAGTGTTAGATGTTTATGTTGGCATGCTGGGATATGCTTTTACAAACGGAGTGCTGTGTGAAGGATGCCAAAAATCTGGGTTTTGGTCTCAAAGGACATTATGCCAGTAGACTTGTGGTTAATTTGCGGTTAATGTTGTTCATAGCAAACTTTCCGATAATCCTCCTAAACAGGCTGTGCTCTCTAAAGTACAACTCACCGCTAAATCAACTTTACTTTTTCGCTGATAAACTGCATCAGTGAGTGTCTAATAGTGCTGTCTACATGTGTAGTCATTGTTTTTGCATCTTAGCACATTTTATGACTTCAGTTGTCAGTGTGTCGCCCCCTTAAGGTTAAAAGTCTGCTCTACATTTTAGTTTGAATCTGCCGCCGCTATTTGCAAAGTGTTTTCAAAAAAGGAAATGTGGATGGAGTAAGACTCTGGTAGGGGGGTTGTTCTCTCTTTTTTTTTGTAGTTAAACACCTCACATTTTATATATATATACTGGGATATCCATTCTTGGGAATATTGACAGCAGTCAGAACTTCCTTTCTCAGACCATCAACCCAAAACATCGCACCATTGGGGACAAAACCTTTGCTGTAAGCCGCTCCCACCTTGTGGAGTTCTCCCCCTTACATATCCGTGTATCTGACTCACTCCAGACATTCAAAAAAACTGTTAAAATCTCATCTTTTCAATCAAGCATTTAACTCCTTTTAACTTTTTCTATTGTTTTTTATTTTTTACTACACGTTTCCTTCATATTTGAACAATTGTGAAAAGCACTATATAAAACTTATGAATTATTATTATTATTATTATTATTATAACATCTGCTTGTGTACATTCGTTCAGGCGTGCTTCTTGTGGTTGCGTCTCTGGCCGGATGGGTGCTGTGGTATAGTGGGAACATCGAGGGTCTGACCCCCGAGAAGGAGCTGGGGCACATCGGCTCCGCTGTGGACCGGATCGCCCGACGACTCAGCCGGAAGATCTTCTCCCACCAGAAGCGCCCGTTTCATTCCCAGTCAAGCCGCGTCTGACAGTATTTGTTGCAACAAAGGTTACTGAATTAAAACATGTGTTACAGACATATATTGATCATTTCAGCTAATGTATGCTTTTTGACATGTTACACAGTATTTACTCAAGTGTTTACTTTTAAACAGTGTTTTTATTTTCTACCTGTCATCCAATAAAGTGGTATTTTATAATTTCAATACACAAAACACTTTTTAATAAATAAGTTGTAATGTTTTTATTATGTTTTAGACCAAAAATTTAATAAAAAAATGAAAGACACTAAAGACCTTATTGTTGAGCTGTTAAATTCAGTCTTCATGCAAAACCTGACATTAATGCCATTATGGAGATGCTGCCTTATTCTTCTTTTTTTCTTTATTTGTCCTCTTGTGACATTTTAGGCAATCCATATTGGGAAGCAGGTTGCCTTCAGGGCAGCTTGGCTCTACAAGAAGGATATCTGTAGATGGTATCCTAATTCCTTTGTAACATAATCAACATGAAACCACAAGAGCAACTTTGTGAATTATAATGAAATATTTATCTTTTATTTTGACATAATGCGGCTTAATACTTTTTATGTAGCAATCATTTTACTATATATTCCTGCAATTTTACTAGCTATTCCTGTTTTGTCCATTAGAGGGAAACAGACTCCACAAAAAAACAGCATTTAATCAATGCTTCAGGGTCCCTACAGAGTCTTAAAAAGCCTTAAAAGCATTGAATTTATGAATTTTGAAATAATATCTTAAAAGTACTTTAAAAAGTCTTGATTTTTTATATCTGTGTCTTAAAGTTTGTGCTATATTTAAATTCTTTGCCAATTTTCCTCAAAATGTTCTTTTGTCACGATTATTTTGGTTAAATAATGTTGTATAAATAAAGAATGGTGAAAACCAATTATTGAGAATGCAACAAAAGCCCCTGGAGGATCAGAGTACTCAGAACATGTGATGTCTTCAGTAAATGAAGATTAACATAATAAAAAAGCAAAAACAATACCAATGTTAAAAAATAACTTACAATTTTTAGGTTTCTTGTGCCCTGCTGAATGTTCTTTGATTATTCACACCTCTGTTTGGCTTGTCATCTTTTACACATTCCACATTTCCCTGAGAAATAAATAAACACAGATTTAAGGATTTTTTCCCCCTGCCAGTAGGGCTGTGACATAGTCCATGAAATGGGTATCAATTTTTTTTATATAAATGGTCTTAAAAACGTCATTAAAAGACTGGAATTTAGCTATGACACATTGCAACAAGTTATGATAAAGGGAGACATGGTAAAAGTTATTAGTGAGTTTAATTACCTAGGCACATATGATAAATGTATGATAAACACATTAGAAGTGAATCCAAAAGGAATATTAATGATTGTTTACCTCTACTACATGAAGAGGTTAACTTCATAGAGACGTCATAGCAACCAGCAGCAGGAGGAAACATTTTTGAGAATTTCTTTGTGTCGAATGGAATAAAAGCAGTAAATGCTGAAAGGTTACCCTCAAAGAAATGTAACTCTTTATATTCTTATTTGATTTATTGTTGTCTATATTTTGTACAATCATTTCAGGATATTAACCTTACAACAAACAGTACATGTTGCTGAGGAAACAAATTGACCTAGAATATTTTTATACATAGTTTATACGTTTGCATAGGATATATAATCTTGATCCTTGAGAAACTTTTTTGAGTTGTTTTTTTTTGTGTGTGTAATATGTGATGAACACAGAGGGTGTACAGTATATGTTTTGTGTGGTGCAAAAATCAAAAACAAATACCCATATGCATGGTTTATCAAGTACAAATTGTGTTCATATGTATCCAGAAAACTGAAATTGTTGGGCCTTTCAACAATATCATGATCCCAAAGAAAAGTCTACATAAATACAAAAGGAATTCAGTAGACAAAAAAAATCATCCTTGATCCATAGTCATTTCAATCCTCACACCAGAAATACAGTAGAACTTTATATCTATTGTTTGAGTTGAGTGAAAGTTTGTGAAAAGAAGACCCCTGTCTCTATATCTTTTCATTTTTTACAAATGTTTCAGTGAGTGAAAGGTTTTGGCACTTTTATGTTTATTGAAAAATTGTGATTCAAGCTTCTTTTCCTCATCTTCATTCAGCTCTGCTAGCACCATAGACTCCCACACCTTATACCTGTTTTACACAAAACGTGGTGCAGATTAAACATTTAAGCATCTTCTCCGCTTCATGTGGGAATTGACTATTTTAGAAAATTGAGGGGTTTTTAAGAAAAAAAAGAAAGTCACTCATCAAAAGTTAGTTTGGAAATAAACTCACCCCAAGCATCCTGTGAGTTTTTCAGTATAAACTAAGTTTAGCAAATCTTACAACTTTTCCAACTTGTTAATAGAAATGTTAGTTGTATCTAATCCTGGCATTTGATATATCACTCACTGAAAGCTTTTGTAATTAGTTCTTTTACAGCAGCTAATTACAGTGTTGGTGAGGCAGAGAGTTTTGTATTCAGTACTGTTGGAATGGCGTTCTCCAGGAACCCGTCCTTGCTTTTAATAAGATAAGACCTGCAACCAATTGCTTATTTTTTCCACTGTGCCCTGTAGGTGACCTCACTTTGTGTTGTTTTTACTCAGGGTTTCTAGATTAGGCTTTTTTTTTCTGGAAATAGATACCTTGAAGTCTGGCCAAAGAGCTTTAAGAAAACTTTTTCAGCTCCACTCTATTACAGTCACCAGGTTTCCATGGCCTGCTGTCTGATAGGTGCCAAATCCTCCTTACGCTGCACTTCGTCACCAACTTTGCTGTTTGACTCTCTCTGCATTAACGTTAATCCTCAGATCCTCAGAGTTAAAGGATTCCCTTTCTTGAAACTTAATCCAAACCAAGATGAGGGTCAAAAGTCAGAGTGTGGAAAAAAAAGAAAACCCTGCTAATCCAACAAAACCAGACTCTTTCAAGTCTGAGGCCCGTCGTTGGATCCTGACTGTAAAAAAGGGAAGATGATGGATGCCGATATGCTTCATAAAGACAGGTAGGCAGAGATGCACTGGAAAACATGGAGTATCAACAGGCAGAAGCAAAACCAAGAAGTATTCATCACATTTAGTTTCAAATTAGTTTAAACTGTTGAATATCTAGGAAACGTACATTGAGCTAGTAGATTTTTATAAGGACCTGGCTGTTCACCTGAACAATAAGCTGGGCTGGAGTCATAACATAAAAGGTGGAAGCAAAATCTACCTGCAAAGAAAGAGATATTTTGGAGATCAGAGGGGTGCTCATGAAAACCCATTTTTGACATCTGCCATCTTCTGTGGTGTTTTGTGTTGGACCAGCAGCTTATCTACTGCTGAGAGGAGACGGTTTGATAATGTTCGACCCAGTCCAAGTGGTGGGAGACTGAAGTTCACCGGTAAAAACACAGTCACTGTTGGGGCAATGACTCCCACCCCATGCATGGAGATGTAACACTAAAGAGCTCATTCAGTGACCGCCTGCTGCATCCTAAGTGCTCAAAGGAGCGTTGTCTCTGATCCTTTCTCCCAGCTGCTGTTAGAGTTTAACTATCACTATTTATATAGTCAAATGCATTAAGTGTTTTCATCCCTGCTATCTGCAGTTTTACTCATTTCAGAAAAAAAAAAAAATCTGATGTTTTTTACTGTCTTCTTTACTTCTTATAAATAGTCTGTTGCTTTTTTCCTATGTAGAGATAATTTCATCCTTTACATTTACCTACTTAGTTATACATTTGTTTTGATCTGAGAAGGCTGTTTATATTGTTTCCTATATTGTACATGTTCCTTACTTTACTTACTGTAAGTCTCTTATTCTTATTTCAATGTTTTTATATTATATTTTAGATCAGTTTTTAATGTGCTTGCTCATGTTTTTGGTTTGTTTTTTTGCTTATGCTTACACGACACTTTTTGTTCCAAATTTTTTATTTAAGTCCCACATTCTGATCCATACGGCTCATCTTAATTTATTTCTTTGGACTCTTCTGTCCTCTACCACCCTTTAACAACCACACAACTAGATTATTTCTTCGCATTAAAGATGACTTACCTGAGAAATGAGTTTCCTGTTTTTTCTTTCCTAAAAGTCGTATTATGATACCTTGCACGAAATCATCAGCCTTTGTGTAACAGTTATGTAAGTTATGTTTGAATTGTTGATTGGTAGCAAAAAGCCAATCGTGGGTGTTTCACCGGACTTTATATTTAGTCCAGAACATTTCTTTTGCTATATAAGTTATATTTACAGAGATTCAAAAGATACAGAAAAATATATTTTGTCAATAACATTATTTTTTATGCACTGGTAAAATCAATAAAATAAGTTACGGGAAGTGATTACCTCAGAAATGATCAAAATTAAAAATGGCTTGATACAAACAATTGGCCATAAACTGGAGTAAAACTAATTTCCATGGTATTTTGGTAAGTATAACTATGATTTAAGTAGGTTTATACATGGATGGACTGAGCACTGAAAATAATATGAAAGCCCTGTATAAAACCTGTACAAAATCAAAAATCAAGAAGCATTTCTGTTTTAAATGACCACATGAATCCTTATTGTACAAAGGCATGTAGAGATACTAACTCAACTGTGCCGATTTAAAAAATATAAATTATCTACTGATCTGATCTATCTTTGGCCAGAAAAATAATGTACAAAGCAATAAACATAGCCTACTACTCCCTGGCTGCAGAGATGAATGTGAAATGTAAAACACTTTGTCCAAGCACTATTATTATGTGCAGTGAAATTGTGAAATGGATTAAGTGTAGAGCTTAAGCAATGTTCAAACCTGACCCAGATCAGAAAAAAAAGTGGTTTACATGTGGGAAAGGTTAACAGGTATTAGCTCAAAATATGAAAGAGTATACACTTTTATATTTGAATTAATATTTCTACAAATCAGTATTTGAATATCTTCTCTTTATTTTGAGATTCAGTTAATTTTGGAAAACCTAAATGACCTAAAACAGGAAGGTTTAGTCTGACTTTAATGTCACATAGAGAAAAATGAATCTCTTTTATTCAGTCTATAAAAAAATCCTGGTTTCAGCTTATAAAAATTGAAATATGCTGAAGCCTTCCTTCACCCCCTTTACCCAAAAAAAATTTATTTGTAAAGAAAGCTATTTTTTTTAGATTAATTTGCATGAAAGAAACATGGATGTGCAAAAACATATAAGGTGCATAAAAGTCTATATATTGTTTCTGCATTTTTTTTCCTTTCCAAAGGTATAGATGTTTTTAATATCTTAATTTGGTCTCGATCAGAGACAGGTAGGAAGTAGTACAATTAGTAACATTGACTTGAATAACTATGTGCTAAAAATATTCGGTACTATTAAGAGTACTGTTAGTACATAGTGTTTTTTTAACTTCTGGAAAAATATTAAATTGAAATAGGTTGAAATCAGTTTTCCTGAGTAAAAATTTCAGGACCAAAAAATGCAAAAGGGAGAGACTTGCAGGTGGTAGAGGTCCAGCAGAAGTTTGACTTGCATTGAACTGCAGCTTAAAATAAGCCAGTTGAATGAACCTGAATTACTCATTGGGATTTAGCAGCGGTAAAAATAACACAGACTTGTTTCCAAAACTACTGTGAACCTTTGATCAGGTCAGGACTTAACGGTTTAAATCGGGTGGGTGGAGGGTGGCTCTGCTGCAGCCGGTACGGGATTTAAATGTACTTAATTAACTAAGTGTTGACTGCTGAATCCTCCATCTGCTTTGCTGTAACTGGAGGTCTGTACATAGGGAAACCCACACCTTGTACTGGGCTGGTGTCAGCTGAGAGTTTACCAGTCATGTTCAACCATTAAAACATTTTCCATATAGTTTTAATTTGATGATTAGAAACACTCTTCTCTCTAAACAAGGTTTCATAGAAGCATATTAATATAAAACCTGGCCAATACAATATAAAACACATTTTTTCTACATTGCATGAAGGCAGTAGTAGTAAACTAAATTCCAAAGATTTTTTATGCAGCATTCAGTTGATCTGGACAAGGTGGGGTCCTCTTCGTGTACTGCATTAATTTTAAGTCAATCATTACTGCATAATAAACAAAAATCAACAATGATTTATTTTCTGTCATAAACTTTATTGTAGTTCATCAGTCTCAGAATGCTGGCTCCATATTAGCACCATCAACTGGTGAGATTTTCTTGGAGATAATCCAGAAAGTGGAGATTTAGAATCTATGTTATCTCTAAAGGAAAATGAGAAGTGACTCTATTTCACACAAAATACACAAATCAATGACTTTCTAGACATTGTTAATACAATCTGACCAACCCTGATAGGGTCAATTGGCTCCTTCACGCATCTGTAAGAGTCATTTTCTTGTTTCACTCTTTTCATAAAGAAATTATGCATGATAAAATCCCTTATTCTGTTATAATTCTCTACATTGTTTCATTCATCTAAAATTGCTTACACTTTATGAAGCTTACACAAAAAAAAACCTCAAAACAAATCTTTATCTTCTGGATATGAGATGCCTCTGTACTTATTTTTACTAAAGTATCTACACCCTTTGGGACAGGGGTGTCCAAAGTGAGGTCCAGGATCCACTTATACCCCCTAGATGACTCTGTGTGCCTCCTCTACTGCAATTCAAAAAGAGTAAAATAAAAATGTTTTCACAGGTGGTTGACATGTTCAAAGAATGAAGGATATTAGTCACTAATAATAGTGACTAATATAATTTTCTTGATGCTGAAGATTAAAAAATATTTTCTTTTTGCTGAAGACTGTTTCTACAAACCTTCAATCAATTTGTTTCTTTCATTAAAATATTGAGTGTCTATTTCATTGTTGACTACGCATAAGGCAAGGTAATTCAATTTTATTTGTATAGGACACTTTCAATAACATAGTAATTCAAGGTGCTTTACATAATTCTGTGATAAAGAAACAAACAAAAGATAATTAAACAATGAAAGCATAGACTACAAAAGTAGTGAAAGTAAAAACGGCTATCAAGCACAACAAACACACACAACATATGATATGTATGACACTTACTCAACAGCAGCTATAAAAAGATATTTTTTGGTTTGTTTTGCAGATCAGTGTTTCAGCAGCTTTGCAGTCATCAAGAAGTTTGTTCCAGATAACTCTAGACTAGAGTTAGTACTTTCATACTAAGTCATTTAAAGATTTATAAACTAGTTGTAGTATTCTGAATTCTATTCTCTGAGCTACAGTGAGCCAATGTAAGATTTTACAACTGTGGTGATGTGCTCTACTTTCCTCGTTCTTTTGAGGATGGGAGCAAGGGCACTCTGGATCAGCTGCAGCTGTCTGAATGAATTTTTAGGCAGAACTGTGAGGATGCTGTTGCAGTAATTTAGCTGACTCAAGATAAACACATGAGTTTGTGGAAGTCCCGTTGTTCTTTAGGTGATAGAAGGCTGACCTTGTCATAGCTTTTATGTGACCATGGAGGTTCAGTTCTGAGCCCATCATTATACATAGAGTTAGAGTTAGATAGGCTTGATCAGTAGTTTGTAGTTTTATTAACTGAAGCTGAGAGCTCATTTTTGATTGATCCCCTTGAGGTCCAAAGAAAATTACTTCAGGATGGAGCCCTGGGGAACCCCATATGTGATTTCAGTTTGTTCTGATGAAAAGTTGAATATGGACAAAAAAGAATTTCATATTTTTAAGGTAAGACTCAAATAAGCAAAATACAGTACTGAGAGACCAACCCAGCTCTCCAGTCATTTCAACAATAAATCAGGATCAAAATTGTTAAATGCCTCACTGAGGTCTAAAAGTACCAGCACTGTGGTTTTACTACAGTCTGTATTTATGCAGATGTCATTGAAAACTTTGATGAGGGCAGTCTCTGTGCAAATTGCAGATTAGAGAATGGCCTGTAGATATGGATTAACATATTGTATAAATGGACAAAATTTCTGATTTTACCTGATTTGAATCTATTATTATTTTTCGGTTTGACTTTGCAACATTCCAACTGTGGTAGTTTTATCAGGACTTAATAAAATATATTTATAAGTTAGCATAAATATTAGGGATGCACTGAAATGAAAACTCTTGGCCGAAACCGAAAATGAAGAAAACTAAGGCCAAAAACCGAAACACCGAACGAAATGATTGTCAATTATAAGAACGATAGCATTTATGGCTATGATGCATACTAACCTCACTAAAATCAAGGCATTGCAATAAATCAGTTACAAAACTATGAAGATATTTATTTAGCACTGACATGACAACAATGCACAATATAAATCAAATTAATAAAGTTTCGGCTGTGTTGTTTCAGTGATTTAGGTCTTTCGGACAAAAACAGAAAATGCACTTTTGGGTCATTTTCGGCCGAAAAGTTTCGGTGACCGAATTTTCGGTGCATCCCTAATAAATATGTCATTATACTTTTGGGGAAATAAGTGTAAAAACAATTAGCCGCTTATAGGGCCTGGGAACCTAAAGGTACTTTTTGCAATATAATTATTCTTTAATTTCACAAAAATGAAAATAAAATGATGGAATGTCTCAAACGGAAGAAGAGAAACAGCGGAGAATACTTTAATGCAGCCGATCCTGAAGCTGTGGGTTTATTTGGGTACTCGTGTGGCTCCGCCTTTGAGGGGGAATCCACTTTAATTGATTCATCTCAGCAGGTGGAAGCTGATTCACTCTGCTCTTCATAGTCACAGCATCATTGCTAGCACAAAACTGCTCCACTGATCACACAGGTAGGACACAAACCGAGCTGTTGAAGCTGTTTGATCACATTGTTGTCACTTCATGCTGCTGTTGAATAGGTGTTAAATATCCTTTATTCATTTTGATCTGGAGGTTCTGTATCTTAAACCGCATTACCTAGTAATAACGTCTAAAGAGCTGGTGTCAAACTAAAATATTCAGTATGTGTTTACAGTAAGATTCAGAAATGTATATAAAATGTTCTGAATGATAAAATACAATTTACAATTTTTAACATTTAATCAATATATGGAAGTCAGTTAGAGAGAATCTCTGGAAGGCATTTTTCACTTTGATATGATAGAGTATAACAAGGTGAACATATTATTGAAGACAAACTGAGAGACTACTAATATTTTTGGTGTGGTTTTAAAATTCCAACAAAAAAAAGGTACGCTGGAGGTGAAACATACTGAAAGTGTTTTTTTTTTATGTCTAAGATTGTTGATGTTTGAGATTTCGGAGAAGTTGTTGACCTTTAAATAATAAGAAAAAATAATATACACACACACACATATATATATATATATATATATATATATATATATATATATATATATATATATATGGATTTATTTCGAAGTATTTTGTTGCCTTGTTGTCATAATCTAAGAAAAAGAAACACCCACATATTCATGTTATTCATATTTATTCATGTTCATGCTCATTTTAATGGCAACATACTGTAGATCGTGCAGTTTCAGTCTTTTGTTGAACTTGTTTGTCATTATATAATAACAACAAAACCCACAAAAACAACTGTTGAAAAGACACATTATTTGTGATCATGTAGTTTCAGTCAGTCCAAAATACTACTGAAATGCAAACCTCAAGGAGCATAAAATAACATAAGAAGAAAAGGTGTTTGTTGGACAGTTACCACAAATATTCTGAACAATATGAAAACTTAAGAATGTTTTCCTTAAACATGCTGGATATTTGGAGATTCCCATTGACTAGATGAAAAGACTAATAGTTTGAAAGAATAATGTCACAACCTTCTAAATGATTAAAATTGCAGAACTTTGTAATAAAACCCAATGAATAGCAAGGAAATGTGTTTTAACAGACTACAATCAAAGTTGGGGATTACCTCTTAAACCATCATATTTTTAGTACAATCATCCCTAACAACACCAAACTACATCATACATCAGTTTTCTTTCATTTGTTGTCACCACCAGGGTGTTTGTGCCTGTAGAGCTTAATTTCAGCCTTCCTTACCTTTGCCATGTCTCTCACAGCTTTACAGGTTATATTTCAGGTCACTCCAAGTCGTTTGTCATTCTAAATTACGGTACCAGTAGAGGATTACTAATGCCGATCCTGTAGTTCTTCTTTTTTTTCGGGGTAAATTCTTTCCTTAACCTATTTAACCTGTTCAATGGACACTTTGAGAAAACAACTTTAATACCATTTTATATCGCTACATTTGAGATACTATTGGGTAACACAAAACTTGTTCTGCAGTCAAACCTATTCCTGTTTCTTCTCACATTACTTTAGGGATTTTTATCAATATTTGTTCTAAAACCTGTCGGCGAAACAACTTTTTTTTTTTTTTTATGAAAAACCAGCATTTGAGATTTGACCTTAGATTTAACATGTCCTTGACACCTCTTACCGGATCTACTCAAAGGCTTAATGAGCTTACCAAGTGCCTTCTGCTCTTTTCACAGCATTTGCATCTACTAGTTGAAGACCAGGCCAAAGCGGGCACTGAGAAGAACATTGCAGCTGTATTTTGGAAAAGCTCCTCTTTTTGTCACCTCATAAAATAGAGTAGGAATCTTCAGAGATTGAAGTTGCCATAGAAAAACCGAGGGCTGACAGTGTAAACCTATAAACCTCGTGAAGATTTTAAACACCAGCAGTAATGGGTAACACCAAGAGCGGAGCTGTGTCCAAGGAGATCCTTGAGGACCTTAAACTCAACACCAAGTTTTCGGAGTCTGAGATTGTCACATGGTATGAAAACTTCAAGAAGCAGTGCCCATCTGGCCGCATCACGAAAGAGGAATTTCAGAACATCTACCGCAAGTTCTTCCCTGACAGCGATGCCAACACTTATGCCCAGCACGTTTTCCGCTCCTTCGACGCCAATGACGACGGCACACTGGACTTCAAAGAGTACATCATCGCCCTCCACATGACGGCCACAGGGAAGACCACGAGCAAACTTGAATGGGCATTTTCGCTGTTTGATGTGGACAAGAATGGATACATCACCAAGTCGGAAGTCACAGAAATCTGCACAGTGAGTTTTGGATTCATGGATAGAGATAACTTTGTCATCGACATAGTGTTTGAACATTAGAATGATCTATATTGGAGGTGTCCAAAGTCAGTCCTCAAAAGCTGGTGTCCTGCATGTTTTAGTTCTTTTCCTGATTCAACACACACTGAATAAAATTGGTTCATTAGCAGCCCTCTGCACAATTTTGAGATGCTGAGGAGGTCATTGAAATGTTTTAGCAGACTATGTTGGAGCAGAAACAAATCTAAAAATCTGGAAATAAGAAGATTAAAGCAACTTTTAAACAGTGTTGCTTGGCTTAGTTGGAAAGTCGTGGATCTTTATTGTTATTTCATGGCAAAAAGAACATTCCTGACTTTGATCTGTGAAGAAGTGTCACGTCTGTATTCACAGATTCAGATTATGAAGCCTGTTTTTCTTTCTAGTCTTCAGTTCTCAGAGTGGACGTAAAACCGATGCATTGATGTGGATTTATACATAGAAACATCTGAACGATTACCAAATAATTTCAGTTTCCCAATCCAATGAATTTGATTTTTAAGTGCAGATTTAAAAACTGGATGGACCAACATTGTCAAACAATCTCCAAGGAACTTTGGCAAATATGTGCATTTTGTCTAAATTCCAAACCTATTTTTGTTCCGACAATCTTTTTTTTTTTAACCCAATGTTTAACATGTTTCTTTTCCATGTCTGGTCAGAAGTCAGTGCCATAATTTATTTTTAGCCTGATGGTCAGGCCCTTACTCTGGTTAGGTAACATATTTTCAGGATTAGACTTTCATTTACGCCGATAAACTGTTTAGGATTGGGCTGAAGTCAGAAGTCAGCTTAATGGCACTACAGTGATGCACATCTCAGGGCACATTTACAGATCATAGGTAAAGCAGCTAATTTCAATCACTTCAAGAAATTCTGCTTGGCATGTACAAGAACATATTAACCAAAATATTGAACATAACTGCTTACAGGGCACAATGTTCTTGCTTTATTTCAACAACTTTTGATGTCAAGTATATAAGATTGGTAAGGTAGATAAGATAGTTACTATTCTGAATTTCTCTTGAGTGGTGACAAAGACAAGATGTGCATGAACCTTGGAAATGCCGTTTCTTAACAGAAGTGCACGAAATATGTGTTTTGGGACTTCTATGTGTACTTTTATCATTTGTTTGACATTTAACATAAGGGTAATCTCTTAAATAAAAACACATACTGACATATTTTTTCTTTCAATAGAATATGCCATCTCATATGCATATCCTTTACATAAATTCATAGCAACTAGTAAACGTATATAAAACTTGAACCAAACACCTTAAAAGCTAATATAAGAAAACATTAATGATAAACTGACAATATGTCTTTACAGCATTGCTGTTTTAGTTATTAATCAAATACTTTGGCACTCCTGTAACTATGATCCAGAGCTGCATTTCCAATGCAGGCATATTTTAATGATAAAGGTTAATGTAATTATGCAACACTACAAGTGCTAAAAAAAGCTGATTAATCATCAGCTCTATAGAAAAGTATAGCTTTTGTTGTAAAAAATGTAGATGCTCACTTCCTCCTCATTCATTGTTGCATGAACTACATTAAATTATAGCAACCAGAGAGATGAGCTAAAACTCACATTAAAAAATGGAAAAATCAAAAGAATGACTATTCTATAGGAAATATGAATACAATATTTCCATTTGAATAATTTATTATTTGTTTCTTTTTTTTCTGACAGTCAATTTTCAAGCTGATTCCAAAGGATGAAGTGGAAGATCTGCCTGAGGATGAAAACACACCTGAGAAAAGGGCAGACAAACTCTGGAAAGTCTTTGACAAGGGCGACAATGGTAAGATAAAAGTAGTGATGTTAATCTGTGTACATGAATGGCATCAATCATGCTTTTAAACTTAAAAAAAAAAAAAAAAATAGATTTTTCTGTCTTGAAGAATGTGTCACATGTGTAAATGAATCAGTTAATATCCTGAAGGGGGATTTCTGATTACTGTTTGTTATTTTCTTAAAAAATATATTCAGGAATTATTAACCCTAACCCTAACATAGATTCAAATTCAATTTCAGATTCCAGCTAAATTAACAGAAAAGTAGAAAATATCAGCAGAAAAATAAGTTATTTATATTTATTCCATAATAACTAAATAGAAAATGAATAAATGAATGAATGCACACAGAAGCAATTTTGCTGTTAAATGGTGACATTAAAATAATACATTGGTCATACTTTCTCATGACAAGAAACAATTCTCGCATGGTCTGGCCTGGCATATTCTTTCAGCGTCACCCCATTTTCATTTAAAATTGGAAAAAAAAACTGAGGATGACCTATTCTCTACTAATTTCAATAACAAATAAATGATCCCTCCTCCCTATTATCTGCAAGTGCCTAACAGCAAAGTAAAAAAATGTTCAGGGCATTTTTGGTATGTTTTTTTTGTTGTTGTTTGCTTTGTTTTATCTGATTCTTATATGCCTCTTTCCAATATCAACCTGGGAAACAGCCCACACAGCTCCTTCTAAAAAACGCCTCAAATGTCTGTAAATGAAACTAGAAATTTGTCTCTTTCTAACTATGTTTATAATTACATAAAATATTCTACAAACTGTAAATATTTATATGTGTTTTCAGAGACATGTGATTTTTTTGTCACCATTTCAGCTCATATATTTTATTATTTAGGTAAATGTAACATTTAATTGTAAATTGTATATGTAAAAATCTTTATAAAAGCAAGCAAGAAAGCATATTTTATGCTATAATATTATGTTCAGCAATTTAATTTGTCTTCTCCAGACCGAGTTGCAGAGGGAGAGTTCATCAAGGGACTGTTGCAAAATGAAGACGCCCTCCGTTTGATTCAGTACGAGCCTTTAAAATAACTTTTCCATCCGACTGAACCACCTCCCTTTGGTCCCAATCATTTTCTAAGTACAGTGGCACCTCATGGTTTCCTCACACAATGTGAACACATAAGTGTACATAATGCCCCTTGAAAAATGTTGAAACATAACCACCAGCCTGGTTGTATTCTTGTTACCTGTGCATGTGTCCTGTCCAAGTTGTTTGTAGTTTGAAATATGAAGGTTACACCAAAAACTGTGAAAAAAAGAATGATGTAAGCAGAATAGTTTGACTGAAAAACAAAAATGTTATAACATTGATGAAATATGTATATGATCTGCTGTCTGTCCATTCTGTGATGTGGTGGACAGAGACATCCCTAGACCCATTGGACACAGTTTTTTTTACAGCGCCTACAATATTCATAATGCATTTATCTATAATGAATTTGTGATGCAGCCAGAGTTTAGTGCAAATAAAAAAGGATATTATGAGGGTTTATTTTGCTATTAGGATGTATTCAAATTAGTTAATAATATTGATTATTGTTAGTGTTGGTAAACCTTGACTGACATTCAATGGCGCTTCATCACTTCAGATTCCTTTAACCATGGGGCACCATTTTTTGTTTGATGTTTATGTGATAAATATGAACAGTTGTGTTGGTCCTGGATGTTCCTTTGTAAAATACTCAATAAATGAAAAATAATAATGATAAGGTTTTAGAGTGCTTTTTAAATGTAATGTTCATATACTTAAAAAAAAAGTTCACACAAAACTTATGAATTATCACTCTCACAATAGCGTCCAAAAACTGACACGAGTTAAACTGTTCAGTCAGAGGGCTCTATCATTTTTCAGTTTATGTAAAAATGATCAGTATTTATTTCAAAAGTGAAATGCTTTGATTCAAATTTTGGTCTTTTTATTAATTAATGTTAAAGGAGCCTGCTACTGTCCATATGGTTGAGGTTGCATAACTGCTGCATTATCTAACCTCTTAAATTACAATTTTAATTACTGTCCTCATACAGTGTCATTTGATAACCTTAGAGTTTGGTTTATCTGAATTAAGTCAATGCCTCTCTCTCTCTCTCTCTCTCTCTCTCTCTCATTCTCTCTCTCTCTCTCTCTCTCTCTCTCTCTCTCTCTCTCTCTCTCTACCACATGAATGGTAGAGATTACTGGCATAATCTTCTGTCCAACATCTAAAAACATCTGTCTCAAAATCCAAACCTCTCTGCAACCATCATCTCACATTTTTCAGTATTCCTAGATAGATTTTTTCACTGTCTCAGAAGCATAAACCAAACCGTGCAACATGGTAGATGCCAGACTACGAGGCTTGTTGACTGAGTTACCAGTCCAGTAATAAACAATGAGATGGAGGGAAAAAAAATGAGAGAGCAGGAAAAAAAACCTTCGGACTTTACCGACGAGGACATAAAACAGAAATAGGTGGCAATAGCATTCACAATCAACCCGTTTGATTTATAATGCTGCTTAACATTTGATGTATATAAACAGCTGACTGAAGAATATAGATTCAAGCTTACAACCAGATTTCCTTTTATGATTAAATATTTTGTCTAAGACAGCCAGTAATTGCACAGTACAAACCCAGGCAGTCTGGTGTACTTTTTGTTATGGATGTCTGATGTTATTAGCCTACCATTGTTATTGGCTGATGTTGGCATGTAAAATGTAATAATGGAAATTATCTGTGACATGAATTAAACCCTGCTTTTATACCATACACATATTATCCATGTAGACATTTGAGAGACCTGAGGGATAGTTTTTGAGATACGCAGCATGTATCCTTTGGCTTCTGAATTTTTGAGCAAACCATGGACGTTCAGGTAGACATCTATCGGTGGTATCAGTTTAAATCTGAATCAGAAATTAAGGTTTAGGTTTATATCAGATATTGTATACTTTATATTAGATATTGGGGAAAAAAGCAGATATTGAAACTCCCAATTACAGTAGAGAATTGTACTCACCAACTTTAAAGGAAAAATACATAATAGATGTTTATTAAATGACTGCAATTTGAATAAAATCAAATTGTAATATGATCTTGGAAACTTCTCAAGCATGACAACATGGCAGGCTAACTTTAACCAAGCTGTAAAGGTTTGGGAATCTTAGTATAGCATTAAATGAATCTGACACAGCTACCATCTACAAACTTGAAAAACAGCTTGGTTTTTTTGTCTTAAAAAAAACCCCTCAAAACACAGATACAGGTGATTGTTCAAGTCTTGTGTTGTTCTCCAGGGTTTAGCTGTGGAAGTCCTAGCAGAGCGAGTCATCTCTTTCCCCCTGCAGAGTGTAATCTATCTCATCCATCTCTCGTTCACACTCCTCACATCCTTCAGTGGCGCATCCCTCCACAACCACAACCCCATGAGCGTCCACCATTCTTCCTGGTCCCATTCCACCTCCTCCCATTGCTCCCATTGCTCCCATTGTCCCACCAGTACATCCCATTCCAACTCCACTTCCTCCAACACACATTCCTCCAGCTCCTCTCATAGCTGGGGTTCCTCCAACTCCTCCCATCCCAATGCCACTGACTCCACCTCCAACCAGCAGGGCTCCACCAGCACCGCACGCCAAAGGTCCAACCGCTGCTCCTACTCCTCTTGGCCACAGTGGATCCATGAGGGCCCCCTGCTGACCCAGCTGAATCAGCTGGCTGACTGAGTAAAGCGATCCCCCTCCAGCTCGAACAACCTCCTCATAGGAAGGGGCGATGGTGGCAGCTCGAGCTTCCTC
The DNA here is from genome assembly GCA_028564705.1 of Apricaphanius iberus. NCBI lineage: Eukaryota > Metazoa > Chordata > Actinopteri > Cyprinodontiformes > Aphaniidae > Apricaphanius > Apricaphanius iberus. Next base: position 1,526,933 of record JAPXFQ010002461.1, on the reverse strand, counting down.
CAACCTCACCCTCGCTCTGTGCTTCATTTCAATAATGGTCTTAGTGTAGGAGTTGAGTGTTGCGACAGCGGCTGCCATGCAACAGCTGAAGGACAGCCATGCTAACCTGAGACATGGAAAGATTCAAGGATAAGACTCTGAGAATTTTCATAAATTTCCAAAACAAAATGTTAGTGTCTCCTAAAACTGTCAATTTATAGAGTTACGTCGTGGCTCCAAGAGTGTCCTTGGAACATTATTTAAAGTTGGTTACAAAGTTACTACTTATGTAGTATGACACTGATAAAAATATTTAACACTGATATAATTGGCTACTGCCATTCAGTGATGTGATTGATGTCAGTTAGTGATACAGGAGAAGCTCTCATATTTAAAAAAAAATATATATATTTTTTAAACTCTGGGTCCGGACAAAAAGAATACTTTTAGTCAATTGAACCTTTCTTTAGCTTCCTGTCGGTGGAACAATCCCACTACTTCACTTAGACAATACTCAGTGTACTCAAATTAAATATGATTTAAATGATCTTAACTCAAGTTAACCAAAGACATCAGGGACTGCTGTAGGAAGATTATGTTAGTATTGTTTAGTAATATTAGGTCTTAATCTTCCAATCTTCCAATTCATGGAACTACTGGCAGAGGATTTAGGAGCATTCTTCTAATAAGTGAGCTTTATTAAATCTCAGCTCCCATTTTTACAAATTCTAAATGGATACTGAATAATAAATGTAGCTGAATAACTTATCTAAGTGTTACAGGTTAATATAACTTAAAGGAACAGTTTAAACTGAGAGTTTCTACATGAGAAGGTGATACTGTTGCCTTGAATAAAAATAGCTGTTTCTAAAGGGGGGTATTATGCAAAATTGACTTTTTGACGTGTAACATCCTGATAACATGTTATTTTCTCATTAAAACATGACTGAAGTGTTGCTTTGACTCATCCACTCATGTTTGAAAAATTTGGAATAATTTCCTCCATCTCCTCCTCCTACCTGACATAGCTTATTCAGCAGCCGAGCCACTGCGCCTGCAGCCCAACCCTCCCCTCCCCACTCATCGCCGGTAGAGTAGCAGCTGCTACAGTTAGCTTAGGCTAATTGTAATGCTATTGGTCTTCATCTTGGACCAATCCTAGACCGAAAAAGATCTGTTAAATTTGCGCAAATCACTGCATAGAAGACTGCTGTCTCAAGAAAATACTTTTTGATATTGGATTAATAAGAAGATTGGCCCTAAAGGGGAAGCTACTCCGTCAGAACTTGTACAGGTAAGAACTGTGACCTAGCATTACTAACTCGTATGTTTATGTGCTTTTATGGTTGCAATGCAAAACATAGCTATTTATTTGTGTGCTTTTCTGGTTGCAATGTAAAATGTAGCTTCATAGTTGATTGACTTTATTGATTCAGTGCAAAACGTAGCTTCATTTCACTCTACATTTATGATTTCAATGCAAGACTTAGCTTCATAGTGATTCATATTTATAAAAGAGTGTTAAGGAGGTTAAATATTACACAGCCGACACATCTTGTAAAAGTCTCTGAATTCTCTCTGGTTATTCAAAAAACCTACTTTCAGGGTCGGATATTGGATAATTTGAGCATTGCTTTACAATCTTCTGTGTTGCCATTGTTCATTAATGTGATTCTTTTCCTAAATACTAAAATGCAACATGCTGAAAACGTCTGTAAACTATGTGAGTGCAAATCCATGTACATGCTGTGATAATAGCCTGTATAAGACGTTCTGCAGGGGGAGTTTCACAAAGGGAGGCACATGCGAAAATCAAGGCATCAAATACAGAAGTGATGAGAAGGCAAATTTCTTTAAGGTGGATTTTTATATATACAGGATTTTAAGAATGATTCAGGGTGAAAATTTTTATTTGAGTGTGCTATAGAATGGTACTGTGTGCCTGGAAGAAGAATAATACTCCCCCTTAAAAGAGCTCATGTAAAATAATTTAAATGTTGTGGTAAATTTACTAAAGCACTGTTTAACTGCAAAACCAACATGACTATTTTCTACCAGCATTTTCATTAAGTTATACATAAAAAGAAATTAGAGAAACTTACGCAAAGGACCATCCGTAGTCCCAAGACTGTGGCCTCCAGTCTTTTGGTCCAATGCTCACAGTCAGCTGGAACACTGTAGTGTACATCATATGGGCTACCATCCCCATCAGGCCTGGAAAAGATGGAAAATTTAGGAAAGGAGGAAAGGAAAATGTGACAACATATAGGGTATAAAAACATGGACATAAAAACTTTTGAGCATATTATTTTTAGCATATTGTAATATTAGTCCATGGTGAAAACTGAACATTGCCAACGCAAAGGCTGATGCAAACTGCATAACAGCATACATTAGTCAGGAAGTGGAAGTGGAAAACTGCTTGTTAAACTTTTTCCCCAAGTAATATGCATAAAAATTTAGAACAAAAACTAAAACCTATACAAATATAGAAAATGAACAAGTTCAAGTGACAAGTCACAGCTGTCAGTTATTGGTGCTCATATTTTGGTATAGATTGCAAAAACAACAACAACAAAAAGCAGCATTTTAAGCACAGAATAATAATTTTTTTGGTGGAACAGCAAAAAATAAAAAACAGTGTACCATCCACATTTTGAATGACTCACCTGAAAGGACAGTGCACATTGCTGCAAAGGCGTTGATCTTGAGGGAGCTCATCTCCTTCTTAGCACAAAGGCACATCGCTTCGACACACATCAGGAGGAAACCCATTACTAAAAGGCCGATGTACATAAACTCACTGATAACAGCCAGCCACAGCACACCTGCAAATGTAAACAACAACCAAAGTTTGGTTATAGTTTTTATTTCCATAAAATGTGACATATTAGCTGTTTGATAGAGATGTTGGCAGTGTCCTGGCAATTTTCTTTCTTGTAAACTAAAGAGCAGTTTTTGCACCAACCTTGTGTCTCCCCTGGGGTGAGTTCAATGAAGCTGCGACACTTTTCTTCCTGATCATCTCCTGAAACCAAGATGTTCCATACAACCATAAGTCATCTGTTTCATGAAGTGTATTAGATTTCTGAACACTTCCGAATAGTTCTGAATAGTTCAAACTTCCATCTTCTGACAGTTTTAAATATAAAATCTAGAAATTCCTGATCTTATATTCAGTTTTTAGTTGGGTGGTTCCTCTTTGGGTTCCACAGGCTTGTGCATGCTATATATTGCGGATGCTATTTGCATGTACTTATGTTGAAGTTCTCAATGCATATCATACATTTTATTTCTTCCTTTGGCAACACAGCTGTAGAAATTCAGGTTTGTATAAATTTACATTAAAGAATGAAAAAGCGAAAAAGGATAAGGATGCAAGTTTTTCATAAACTTTTTTTATATGTTCATGTTTGTAAATTAGTACTAAAATACGAGGTTTTCTGTTATTCAGTATAATTACTCTCGACTCCATATGTATAAATGTAACATGCCCTGATTTATAAAAGAAAATGATATCTACTTTTGTATAGATGCACATTAAACACCAAGATTAGACCCAATTAGAGTTTGGACCAAATATTAGAGAAAATGTTTAGGATGAAAAAAGAGTTAACAATGAATGAATGATTGAATGTATGAATGAATGAATGAATTAATCGATCAATCAATCAATCAATCAATCAATCAATCAATCAATCAATCAATCAATCAAACACAATTTCAATTTCAATATTTTAAAACTAAAGCTAGATTTTTTATATAAGTTTCAGAAAAAATTGAATCAAGATCTATTTCTTTTTCTACATAAAGCGTTCTTTTATTTAATTTATTTATTTCATGGTGACTTTGTGTTGAGCAGCATTTAAGGGAATTCCTTACCTAAAGAAATGTCCTTTCTTACAATTGTTTTTTTCTGTGATGCTTTTGAAAAGAGGAACATTTTGGGCATTTATTTTAAAAATGAAGAAAAAATGTGTGGTGCCCTAAGAAAATCACTGTTATCACTCGTTATCACCAACCTTCATTGTGTTTTTCACAGGAGAGCCAGAAGCCCGTGTGAAAATATCTCAGCATGTACTTGTCTTCGCCTGTTTCCCATAGATACTGGACGGCATTGGCCATCTGATTTTTCCTTATCAGAGCCAGTTGCTCCTTCTGCTGCGGAGATAGTGTTACGTTGGACACTGGGTTCTTGGGGTCTGGTGTGGGAACCTCTATTTGGGAAAAGATGGGATAAATGTTGATTATCAAGTTGATAAAAGAGCAAAATCAGAGAGAAAAATATATATTGTTGTATGCGTATGGAATTAGATTTCATGGCCTAAATGACCTAGAACGGGTTTTGCTTGTTTTTCCTGACTTATTTCAAAACAAGTATTCCTACATGAATATGAGAAAATTGTAGAAAGAAATGTCTCATCTAAATGACATGATGTAAAACTACTGCAGCTGTAACTGTAATGTTTTTTTACACTGAAACAAACACGCTGGAAAACACAAAGAACTGAGATTAAAACATATATGGGATTAGGTGAATTTTCTGTGAAAAATTTCTAAATTTAAAGCTTCACCAAGCCACAGATTAGCAATTCAACCTGTTTAACAAATGACTGATTTGAGGACTATTCTTCATTCATTCAATGAATGTCCTGTGCAGAATCTTTGGTGTTCCAAATACTGCAATTTTCTGGACTGAGCTGTCAGAGAATATTCCAGGGATGTGCGGCAGCCATTCCTCCAGTATGGGAGTCAATGCCCCGAGTGCTCCTATCACCACGGGTACTACTCTTACCTTCCAATAATTCTTGATACCAATATGAACCGATATCACTGATAAACATCTACCTAAAGGTTCAAGGTTGATTCAGATAAGCAAAAACCACAGGATATATTGCGAGTTCTGCCTTATAAACAAAAATATATCAAAAACTATACCTCTGATCTTTCATAATTTCAGCTGAAGAGTTGGATGTTTGAAACCCAACAGTATTGGTTTCTGGAGCTGTTATCTCCAGGTATCCCCAGAGCTGTTATCTTCAAGAAACAGCAAACAACATCGTCCTTTATGTGATGATCGAGTGCAGTGGTTACCAACCTGGGGTCTGGGTACAATCAATGGGTTTCCCAGAGATCCCAGGGGGTACATGCAATTTTTTCTGTGCTGAGGTGCTACAAAATTATATTTATAAACATTAAATTTACATTGGGGAAATCATAGCTGAGGAGTTAGGAGCTTGTCTTGTAACCGGAGGGTTGCCAGTTCAAGCCCCAGCTTTAACTGCCTTGGTTATTCAGTACTTTTAAATGCAGCAACAGAAAGTCGAATGAATACCTTAGTCCAACTGAAAGAGTTGGACTAAGGTATTCATTCAGACTTTTGAAATGTATGTATACACCTTAGCCCGACTTGAATTGAACAGAACTGGAGTTTAACACGCTGGACTAAGCTATCCAGATAATGTGACTGAGAATCCGACCACTCTGCAACCAACCCCACCGCCCCTGCCTGTACTTGTGCACTCCCTTGGGAAGTTAGGAGATGCAGAAGGGCAACTCAGCGACAACAGCAGTAGTATTATAAGAAGAATATGGCGGCTAAGACAAACATAAGCGGCCGATCAGTGCATGTTTGAACTGACAAAGAGATGGTGTATTGTGACTATGAATATCCTGTTTTTACTCCATCTGCTTCACTCAGCCCAGGCTCTGTTAACTACCTGATATCAGCTTGAGGCTAAAACGTAGGGGTGTATGTCGCCATATATCGTCGGGGAGTCGAACGTACTTCATTTAATAATTCGATTTACTGAGTGACATGTAACCTTTTACTCTGATCAAGAATAAGAGTAAGAGAATAAGAGTAAGAGAACAAAAACCTACAATTGCTGTTTACGTTTTGCAAATAAAAGTGTGTAATTAATAACTTTGCATGTATGCAGGTAAGAATCAGGGTTGGGGGTCCCGGCATTTCTTGGACATACTTATGGGGTCCATAACGGAAAAAGTTTGGAAACCATTACATATTTAGAAATCCCTGCGCCAAAATGTTATTTTTTTGTCTTCCAAACTATGAATTTTGGTATTTTGGCAGTTTGTAGCAAAGTCTCAGTTCTGTGTCGAGACAACATACTGTAGTATCATCACTTGAGTTTAGGAACCTTTTTTAGAATAAAAGGCTTAAAAAAGTCAGAACTAGAAACTTTTTTCTGAAAATGGGTACTTGTTTCAAAATAAGGTATAAAAAAGTTAGTGTTCAAAGGGAATTTTTGAAAGCGTACTTGTAAGACTTCCCATCCTCACCTGTTGTATATGGCTGGCTGTTGTTCTTCCCGCAGTTCTTCATCTTGACCGGTGACAGGCAGATCGGCTTCACCACCTTGTGCGTCCCTACACACCAGTAGGAGGTGCAGAAAGCCGACACAGACATTGTCAGGGCCAGAGAGGTGAGGCTCAAGGACAACAGGGTGCGGTTACGTCTGGACATTTTCTCCAGCATTGTGACCGCTCAACCCGCCTGAAGCCAGTGGAGAAATGTGGCAGGTGTTCCTTGCTAAAATGAGAGCAGGTGCCTGGTTGGTTCTGGTGACCTTTTGGGATGATGGTCAGCAGGTTGAAGCATCTTCTATAGCATCATAAGGACAACTCTGGGAAAAGTCTGGTAAGATGGAAGTTTGACTAGAAAATTGACAGGGAGTCATGGAGGATAGAAGAAAGGGCAAATAAGGAGATTTGGGATGTTTTAGAAGAGGAACAAAGGTCGGTGAGAAAGATGGGAGGAGTGCAGGGTCTGAGGAAAAATATCTGATGAGAGGAGTCAGGGGACAGAGGAGGAGGGAGAGATGAAGTGTTGGGATTTAATCAAGTTGAGGCAGATGTGCTGGAGGTTGCACGAGGAGCTCCAGCTGTTGTGTCCTCATTGAAGCAGTCTCATCTGTAGAATCCCTGCAGTAGTGTCCATTACAGAACCTTCGGATTTACCAGACAGCATCATATCAGATTTAAACTCAGGAGTGTTTTTTTGATCGTTTTACAGCCTCCTTTCTAGCTAATGTTTCATGTTGCAATCAAGGCTCATCACATATTTGTCTTCCTCTCCTCTCCAAGGCAGATTTACATTTTTATGTCCGGACTTTACTTTTAATCAGGTCCAGCCTCATCACTCTTCTCAACCTGTTTCCCCACCTCTCCATTGGGTTAAAGAAGGCGTGATTAGTCCAGGATCTTTCTCTGGGCCCGGTAAATCTGTTTTAATCTTGGGTGAGGTGGAGGAGATTAATGCCTGGTGACTTTCATGCTGTACCTATCATGAGAATAAAATAAAGAAAAAGGTTGACATCTGGCCAGAATCATCAAGAAAAGTTGAAGCATGTCCTGAAAGATTATCAGCCTGTCACGTCACCGTAACCCTAGCAGCTTAACTCGAAGTCATCTGGGATTAATCTTTGGTTCTTGAAGACATTTCACCTCTTATCCACAAAGCTTTAAGTGAGTGGAGGGAAGTCCCTGGCATATAACCTCTTGTTGGCTCATCTCTACCTTAAGAGCTGTTGTGCTGTTGACCTATTTATCCATCTGTCTATGGCAGCATGACTGCTTTGAACATGCAATTTTTCAGATACATAAAATGAAGTACTGGGCCTTATTCTAATATCTTCACCTTTTACATTATGGCCTGATGTTAAACAACTCATCTGTGCTGTCCTGACAGGCTCAATACCCTTGGGTACCATCCACTTTCACTTTATATTTTCTTCAAAGCAGTCAGGCATTCTTCAAGTCTCTTAAAGTATTCTAGATTAAGGTTCTCTAAACATTTTTTCAAAATTTTCAATTTTCACCGGATGTTGGCCACTTGTTAGGTTAACAAACAAGTCAATGTTATCTCGACAAAGCTATCGTTGTTATATATATACATATATATATATATATATATATATATATATATATATAAAAATAAATGACTGAAAAAATGCTATATAAATGCAGGCCATTCATGATGAAGTACATCAAACAAAATTATTGTTGTTATGGGAAATGAAAGGGTGAATGTTTTTTGTTTTAAAGCACATTAACATTAAAATGGTTGGTGATGATCAAAAAAGATGAGCAATTCTGATCATGCTTTGGTACTGAGATAAATGTTAATAATTAAATAATTGTCAAAACATGCAGTAGATAATCAGGTCTAAAAAGATCCATCTCTCAGGTTCTATGCCTGATCTCATGGGTTGCTGGGGTTATTTCCGCTTTCTTAGAGACCCTAACTTTGTAATATCTTCTGTAGAAAGGTCTGGTTATGTGTGACAGAGACATTGCCTTTGTTTCCCACTTTTTTAAAGTGCACCACACAAATTGCAATGTTACAGTAAAGGAACAAGTCCAAGACAAGAGCAACCAATCAAGTCCAAAGAGAAACTCCACATGAACTCTAGAAATCATGGAGTTTATTGATTTAGACTTTCTTAAAAGAAAACCTGGATCCTAAGAAGTAAAGTACAAATTAATTAGGGACAGTTTAACATTTCTCTCCAGCTCTTTAAATTATTCTATTTAATTTTTCAAAATAGAGGGCAAATTTGTATTAATTTCTGTTCCATATATACTATAGCATGAATAAGTAAGATGGATTAAACCAAACAATAAACTTTTGAAATCAGACACTTGACAGTAGAGAAGATCAGTCTCAGTTAAAACAATAATTTTCCAGAAGTGAACATGCTAGATCTAAACTACTGTCTGTCTAATTGCGACCCCATTTGGATTATTCTATTTGTGTAACTTTCAGGTAAATTATGACAAATCTTGAATGTTCTGTTTTTATATGTACACCAACAAACTAATACATGTTCTTTCTTCCAATTTAAAAATGTTATCTAGTTAAATCCTACTCAAATGTATTTTGTTTTACATTTGATTATCATTTGTCTCAGAAAACAACATCTTGAATATTCATCTCTGGACCCACACAATCTGATTACTGATCAATCTCTTTTTAACTTTTCAACACATTTCAGCTTCCTAAAATTTTAAATATGACCTTGGTGTGCAGTAAATGTAAGAAATCACACAACATAACATGCAGTGATGTGCTTGGTTGTTCTCTTTGGGAGAGCTGAGCATCTCATTAGAATGAGCTGAAATCTTTTCCCTTATGGGTGGGATTAGAAAATCCAGCTGCAGCTGGAAGAGCTCAACTTTTGATCAACAGAAACCTCACACAGGAAGAAATCACGAAACAAATTAAGAATGAAACATCACTTACCAACGCTGGGAGCACAGACGATGTTCACTTTGTATTTCCTTCAACCTTCTTGAATAACGGATTCAGGTTTCCACACTTTTTCCTCTTAATTCCCGCATCCCTCCTGGTTTCCAGCAGAAACCCACCCAGATTCCCTCTAATCCTCCCAAGTCCATCTGTTACTTTCCCACCCCTTCGCTCTTCGTACTGCATACATCGTTCCATCACTACTGCTTTTTCCTTACTCTCGTTGACTTGATTTCTCGTCTCTCTCATCCAACCCTCCTGACCCACAATGACTCCTTTAACACCATGGTATAGAAGAGTGACAACATCTGATGGTATGTGCTGCTTCTTAAGCTTTGACCCTTCTAAACAATCCAGCTCAGCTGCACAGCTGTGGCCAGATGTTTACACACACTTGTCAGGGATCTGATTGTCACGACATAACAGCAGTTTTAGCTGGACTTGTTTCACACATATGTCCACATTTTCCGTTAATTGATTATCTAAACTTAGGTTTTCTTCTCTGTCTTTTAAAAGATTATTATGCATCTTCACACTTGGTAAGAAAAATCTTTTTTCAGAATACAAATTTTGCCTCAACTTTGGGCAAGCAGCTCCCAAAGCCTGATATTTACCTTCTTCGCCCAGACTGCTCCATGCTGTTTCAGCTATTCCTGTTGTTTGGCAATTTCTCCTGCAACATGACAGAACGATGCTAACAGCACCTTGCCCTAAAATGGCACAATCAGATTGGAATGCTAACTGGTCAAATCATTTTTATGCATCCAAACATTCTAATTTTGTTGTTCTGTTTAAACATTGTCCAAACCGTCCCACCCACTCATTTCTATTGAAAAAACATTTAATGTCTTACAAAGCTTACCTTGGACTAAGGCTGGTTTATTACTACGTGTTTTTTTTTCAGATTTTTGTGTAATAGCTCACTTGTTTAAAAATTTGTTTAAAATTTGTTTAAAAATTAGTTTTTAAAAACCAGCCAGTGTTGCACAACTTTCAATGTATTAAGGCAATGCAATTTTATTTGTATAGCACACTTTCAAAAACAAGGTAATTTAAGGTGCTTTACATGATTCAGTGGGAAAGAAACCAAACATATGATAAAAGCATGGAAGGTAAAAATGGATTTAGGAAGAAGACATGAAAAGAACAATACATGAAAACCATACAAATAATACATTAGAGAAAGTAAAAAACAAGCAATTAAACATGGAAAGCACAAAGCATGAAAATCAATTAAGCATCATAATCCTTTACTCAAAGGCAGCTCTACACAGGGGAGTTATTAAGACTACTTTTATAAAATACTAACAAGTCTTACTTAAAATACAAAGTGACAAGGTAGTTCCTGCATCAGAAGGACATTAAGTGACTTGCCACACAGTCCCACTTAGCCAATAAAGTTTTAATCAGGTAATGCTTATGAGTAATACAATTTCCCATCTCAAGACGTTACATTTAAAATGGTAAAATGAACAGTGAAGCTTTTATTGCAACATGTTTGATTTCAGAACGAGATAAGGCCTTTAACACCTTGTAAAACATTTTCAGTTTAATCTTACATATGTTTAATCAATTAAATGGTTTGTTATCATAAGGGAAAATACTATTGTTTCATAATTATAGTTATTATGGATCTGAGATGCTAAAAAAAGAAGCTTGTTCTGTGGATTAGGTTATTGAAGTTGCTTGAGTAAAAAAAAAAAAAAAAAAAAAGGAAACAGATCAACTTTACTGACCCATTTCATCCTGATGTGGCATATCTCTGCTTTTAGTCTCTAAGCTTCTCTCTCCATGAATAAAACGACTGAGATCCGGCTCAGCTGGATGTTCTGAAATCAATTATAAATCAATTCTGTAATGGCCTCTTTATTACCATACACGTCTGGAATAATCAGGACATGAAAGGGAATGGACAGGTTACTGTAATAAAAGTTAGCATCTATATATATGGAAAGATAGTTTTGATCAGATGGTTATGATTAACTCTGACTCACCAAAAATAATTATGAATTTTCCAGTCATAAAAAAGGGATTTTAATTTTTCTGCATACATTTTAATCTTTTCAGCTTCAATTACAAATTAATACTTTTTATAGATTGACCTCCATTACAACCTCTTAAAGATCAAAACATGATTGATTAACCAAAGCCACAGTTTGGAGCAGAGACCTTAAATTAAGTTAACAATAATTAGATTTACAAATATAGGCCTTGTTTTTAAACCCTTATGTATAGACATGTATGTGCTGAGATAGAGCAGACTTATTCATGAAAACCGGCTGAAATCGTTCTGGGTCTGTATCTCCCTCTTGTGGTGACATCTGAAATTGAGAATGGTAAAATATCAAGCTGAAAGTTATTCATTTAGATTTTGAACGGATGTCTATTGTGATGGTAATTGACACAGATACCTTTTAAAAGGTAAGACACTGGACTTAAGCAAAAAAGAATGGTATGCCAAAAATCTTTTACGTCCTGCTCATTAATCAGTGGGAAAAAATGCATTTGGTTCTACAGGGGTCGAATGCTTCTTATAAATTCTGAGAATTGTCTGCATTTTTACATTTGTGACTTGTTTCAGCTTTTGCTAGAAGTTCCCACCTTGTGAGGGTGAAAGGTGTTCTCCTAATCGTCCTAACCTTTAGCTCCTCCCAAAAATTCTCTCGTTTTCCGAGTCAGGAGGGTGGCAGGGCCAATCGGCAAAGGATTTTTTTTAAAAACAAAAAGCCGGTGAAAGTAACATGATACTTTTAATCTAAATATGCTAGGAATAGGAATAGGTTAGACAATCTGATTCTGACAATCAATTCGAACAAAACAGAAAATTTTATGTAATATAAATAAATCATAAAAATCTAACAAAAAAATACATCAGCTATTTTTCTTTAAAATGCAGTTTCATGTGAAGAATAAGTTTGAACACTTACATTTAAATTTCACATAAGTTAGGTCTTCAGAAAGAGGATTGTTTCAGTTTATGAATCTGGTAAGGGATGATTTAGCATGCCGCCGTATGAGAACTGTATCTTAGCACCATGCCATGGTCTCACCATCCAAAACCATTAAGTCTAAAAATAGTCTGCAAGATGCTAAAATAAGTCTCAAAACCATCTTGGATGTCACCATGGAACCTATAGCAGTGTAAACCAGCAAAATTAAAAAATAGATAAATAAGTTTAACTGTTTAACCCCTCCCTGGCTGCCACCTTATCGCGGTGGAGGGGTTTGAGTGTCCCAATGATCCTGGGAGCTATGTTGTCTGGGGCTTTATGCCCCTGGTAGGGTCACCCATGGCAAACTGGTCCTAGGTGAGGGATCAGACAAAGCGCAGCCCGACGACCCCTATGATGAATAAAATAGATGGACCTAGTGTTCCCTCGCCCGGACGCGGGTCACCGGGGCCCCACTCTGGAGCCAGGCCTGGAGGTGGGGCACGTTGGCGAGCGCCTGGTGGCCGGGCCTTTTTCCATGGGGCCCGGCCGGGCTTAGCCCGAAGAGGAAACATGGGCCCCCCTTCCCATGAGCTCACCACCTGTGGGAGGGGCCATAGGGGTCGGGTGCCGTGCAAGACGGGCGGTGGCCGAAGGCGGGGACCTTGGCGGTCCGATCCTCGGCTGCAGAAGCTGGCTCTTGGGACGTGGAACGTCACCTCTCTGGTGGGGAAGGAGCCGGAGCTGGTGTGCGAGGCTGAGAGGTTCCGACTGGACATCGTCGGCCTTGCCTCGACGCATGGCTCTGGCTCTGGAACCCGTCTCCTCGAGAGGGGTTGGACTCTCTTCCACTCTGGAGTTGCTCCCGGTGAGAGGCGCCGAGCTGGGGTGGGCATACTTGTTGCCCCCCATCTCGGCGCCTGTACGTTGGGGTTTACCCCGGTGAGTGAGAGGGTAGCCTCCCTCCGCCTACGGGTGGGGGGACGGGTGCTGACTATTGTTTGTGCTTATGCACCGAACAGTAGATCAGACTACCCACCCTTCTTGGAGTCCTTGGAGGGGGTGCTGGAGAGTGCTCCTTCTGGAGACTCCCTCATTCTCCTGGGAGACTTCAACGCTCACGTTGGCAATGACAGTGAGACCTGGAGAGGCGTGGTTGGGCGGTATGGCCCCCCCGATCTGAACCCGAGCGGTGTTTTGTTGTTGGACTTCTGTGCTCGTCATGGATTGTCCATAACGAACACCATGTTCAAGCATAAGGGTGTTCATGTGTGCACTTGGCACCAGGACACCCTAGGCCGCGGCTCGATGATCGACCTGGTTGTCGTTTCATCTGACCTGCGGCCGCATGTTTTGGACACTCGGGTGAAGAGAGGGGCGGAGCTATCCACCGACCACTACCTGGTGGTGAGTTGGCTCCGGTGGTGGGGGAAGACGCCGGACAGACCTGGTAGGCCCAAACGTGTTGTGAGGGTCTGCTGGGAACGTCTGGCGGAGTCTCCTGTCAGAAGGGGTTTCAACTCTCACCTCCGACAGGACTTCAAACACGTCCCGGGGGAGGCGGGGGACATTGAGTCCGAATGGGCCATGTTCCGTGCCTCCATTGTCGAAGCGGCTGACCGTAGTTGTGGCCGCAAGGTAGTTGGTGCCTGTCGTGGCGGCAACCCTCGAACCCGCTGGTGGACACCGGCGGTGAGGGATGCTGTCAAGCTGAAGAAGGAGTCCTATCGGGCCTTCTTGGCCTGTGGGACTCCGGAAGCAGCTGATAGGTACCGGCAGGCCAAGCGGAGTGCGGCTCGGATGGTCGCTGAGGCAAAAACTCGGGCGTGGGAGGAGTTTGGAGAGACCATGGAGAACGACTTCCGTATGGCTTCGAAGCGATTCTGGTCCACCATCCGGCGTCTCAGGGGGGGGAAGCGGTCTGCCGCCAACACTGTTTACAGTGGGGGCGGTGTGCTGCTGACCTCAACGCGGGACGTTTTGGGTCGGTGGATGGAATACTTCGAAGACCTCCTCAATCCCACCGACACGCCTTCCTGTTTGGAAGCAGAGTCTGGGGACTCTGGGACGGACTCTCCAATCTCTGGGGCTGAAGTCGCCGAGGTTGTTAAAAAGCTCCTCGGTGGTAAGGCTCCGGGGGTGGATGAGATTCGGCCGGAGTTCCTCAAGGCTCTGGATGTTGTAGGGCTGTGTTGGTTGACGCGGCTCTGCAATATTGCGTGGACATCGGGGGCAGTTCCCTTGGATTGGCAGACCGGGGTGGTGGTCCCCCTCTTTAAAAAGGGGGACCACAGAGTGTGTTCCAACTACAGGGGGATCACACTTCTGAGCCTCCCTGGTAAGGTCTATTCAGGGGTTCTGGAGAGGAGGGTACGACGGATAGTCGAACCTCGGATCCAGGAGGAACAATGCGGTTTTCGTCCTGGCCGTGGAACACTGGACCAGCTCTACACCCTCGGCAGGGTCCTGGAGGGTGCGTGGGAGTTCGCCCAACCAGTCTACATGTGCTTTGTGGACTTGGAGAAGGCGTTCGACCGTGTCCCTCGGGGTGTCCTGTGGGGGGTACTCCGGGAGTATGGGGTACCAGGCCCTCTGATACGGGCTGTTAGGTCCCTATATGACCGGTGTCAGAGTCTGGTTCGCATTGCCGGCAGTAAGTCGGACTCGTTTCCAGTGAGAGTTGGACTCCGCCAAGGTTGCCCTTTATCACCGATCCTGTTCATAACGTTTATGGACAGGATTTCTAGGTGCAGCCAAGGTGTTGAGGGGATCCGTTTTGGTGACCTCAGGATCGGGTCTCTGCTTTTCGCAGATGATGTGGTCTTGTTGGCTTCGTCTGAACGTGATCTACAGCTCTCGTTGGAGCGGTTCGCAGCCGAGTGTGAAGCGGCTGGGATGAGGATCAGCACCTCCAAATCCGAGACCATGGTCTTGAGTCGGAAAAGGGTAGGGTGCTCTCTTCGGGTTGGGGATGAGGTCCTTCCTCAAGTGGAGGAGTTTAGGTATCTGGGGGTCTTGTTCACGAATGAGGGAAAAATGGAGCGGGAGATCGATGGACGGATTGGTAGGGCGTCTGCAGTCATGCGGGCGCTGTACCGGTCTGTCGTGGTGAAGAGAGAGCTGAGTCGAAAGGCGAAGCTCTCGATTTACCGGTCGATCTACGTTCCTACCCTCATCTATGGTCACGAACGCTGGGTGGTGACCGAAAGAACGAGATCGCGGATACAGGCGGCTGAAATGAGTTTCCTCCGTAGGGTGGCTGGGCTCTCCCTTAGAGATAGGGTGAGAAGCTCGGTCATCCGGAGGGAGCTCAGAGTAGAGCCGCTGCTCCTCCACATCGAGAGGAGCCAGTTGAGGTGGCTCGGGCATCTAGTCAGGATGCCTCCTGGACGCCTCCCTGGTGAGGTGTTCCGGGCATGTCCCACCGGGAGGAGACCCAGGGGAAGACCCAGGACCCGTTGGAGAGATTATGTCTCCCAGCTGGCCTGGGAACGCCTCGGGATTCCTCCCGAGGAGCTGGCCCAAGTGGCCGGGGAGAGGCAAGTCTGGGTCTCCTTGCTTAGGCTACTGCCCCCGCGACCCGACCCCGGATAAGCGGAGGAAGATGGATGGATGGATGGAAGTTTAACTGTCATGGAAGTTTTGCAAAGAGAAAATATTTGCTTTTCTAATAAAAAGACAACTCCTGGAATAATTTTCTTTGGGCAAATGATGCAAAAATGTTATTATGTCCACACCAGAACAGACAACATTGAAAAAAAAAAAGAAGCAACATCATACCAGCTGGGAAGCATAGGGCTAGAAGAGTTTAGGGAAGTTTTCCTGTAGCAGGACCTTACCAACTACTTGTCATACAATACTGTCTATAAGAGGGTCCTTTAAGCAAACGTAATACCATCTGTATCCCCACATAATATTACTGACCCAAAATATAAAAATAAATCAAAGGTTGGCTGAGGAATATGACATGGAGAGCACAGGGCTGAATCAAAAGCTGGATCTTTACTTCTTGAGATGCAGCAGGATGACTAGAAACAGTTGTCAGAAAGATTTCGGGAACTGGTTGATGAATACAAGATGCATTTTTATTAAAGTTATTTAAGCCAAAGGGTAGCTAACAGTGGATGGTGTGTCCACATTTTTTTTTCTCAACTACATATTTTTTTGATTATTAAATTGAGGCTAAATTATGTTTAGTACTTTATCCATTGTGTATCAGTTTGATTGCCAGAGTGAAATAAATAAATAAACGACAAAAAAATTTTTTCACACACATTTAAACAAAGGACAGTGTTAGAGGCAACATAATTCTTTTTATTTCTCAAACGTACTGTACACTGTCACAGTTTACAACACAGTTTCCAAGGTAAATACATTGCAAAATAAGTATATTTTATAGAAAATAAATTTGAAAAAAAATCACAGTCTAACAAAAATCCTTACAGCCTGAAGAGACAAAGACCTGACCTTCTTTCCTTTTTGACATAGACGTTTTAATCTGTAGGGTGAGGCTTTAGTGGCTGAGGGACCGTTTAGGAAGACACCTCAAACCTCTTTATGAACCCATTATATGAGGTTCAGATACCTTCTGCCTAATTATTTAGTATGACCAAAACCGAGCGAGAATCCGAGTGAGCATAAATTTAAATTTCATTCAGTCTAATTTTTCAGCTGGCATTCACATAAAGCAGAACAGCACCCCCGGTGGACTAAGAGTGGTGCCAGCACTTTAAATGAAGCAATCTCTGAGGAGTCATTTGCTACCAGCCTGGCTCAGTGCAGGCTGAAGCTTTCACAACTCATCCACCTCACCT
Organism: Apricaphanius iberus; assembly: GCA_028564705.1. Taxonomy (NCBI): domain Eukaryota; kingdom Metazoa; phylum Chordata; class Actinopteri; order Cyprinodontiformes; family Aphaniidae; genus Apricaphanius; species Apricaphanius iberus. Next base: position 1,509,939 of record JAPXFQ010002461.1, on the reverse strand, counting down.
GCTGCTGTTTTCTCCTGAGACGATAAACCAGCTCAGAACTAGGTGAACTGAAATTCCTGTATTTACCTTTACAAACAGCGTTTTTCTAAAATACTTAGTTTCACTCACACACCAAAAACGTAAAGGCCAAACTCCCTCTTACACAGATATATATATGATAACAGGATGTGCTCAGAGTGCATGCATGTAAAAGAAAACAATAGGTTCAAATTCAGCCTTTTGATGAAGCCGCTGGAGCTGGAATTTGTTGGGACATACTGAGTAGATGTGTTCCACTACGTGATGAATTCTAATCAGAGAAGAGAAGATGGAGCCACCAACAACTATAGAGCTGAATTCTAAACCAGGAAACTGACATGTAGGTTCACCTGATTTGTCTTGTTGGAGGCCGAAGCTGCATCTATAATTTATGAGGCAATAAATAAATCAATAAATAGATCCATAAATAGTTCATCTTGATTGTAACACTTTGATATACAGTATAATTCAAGGTTTAGCAGTAATTACTTCCACTATTTACATCAGCACAATATATATAGATCTATATACTGCACACCGACATAGTGTGCACAGCACTTCACACACACAAACCAGCTTTGAACACTTGCACACTTGAAGAAAACAGACTTATTTTAACAAAACAAAAACATGGATATACAGTTACTCTTTAGTGTTTCCCCAAAGAAAATCTATGTTTTCTGACTTGGGAAAAAAAATAAAATTATTCTGGTTATTTCTTTTTTAATTTTGACATTTAAAGGAATGGATGGATGTTTTAGTTAAGAATCATTTACTATTTCCTCAGTAGGTCCTGACCATTGTTCATTGAGACATTTAGATAATGGGGCGACCATGGCTCAGGAGGTCATCCCCTAACTGGTGGGTTACAGGTTTGAATCCCTGCTCCGTATGTCTCAGTTATTGTGTCCTTACCAGCCTGTGGCTACAATATAGCTCAGCGCTATGTCTGAATGTGTTTGTGAATGACTGAATGGAGTTTAGAGCGCTTTGTGGTCCTCTGGCTGTAAAAGGGCTACACAAATGCAGACATTTTACCATTTTCAGCCACAGAGGTGAAAACATGCCTTAAATAACAATTTAATGATCCAGGAATTGAAAACCACTATAAAGGGAATGTTTCTTCAGTTTTAACAAGTTGAATTTCATTGGATGTTGAACAAAAGTCAGGTACTATTTCTGATGAAAACCAAATTGCTTTTATCAATTATTGAAATTTAAACAAAATTCAGTTTGACTGAATTTATTAAGTGTTAAAACAGGAATGGATTGGTATTGTTGTTGATCATCTCATTTGCTCCACTGCCTATGAGGTATTCACTTTCTGTCTGTGGAGAAACACTTAGAAATGGATTCAAATCTGCTGAATTTGCTCCAAAGAACCTAGATGGAATATCTTCTGTTCCCAAAATATTCCCCACACTGTACCCAGACTCCAACATTGCCACTCCTCTTTGCGTCACAAGTGGTGCCATTCCAGACATTGGAGCGTCCTGAGCTGCATGAAGAATATGCACAGAGGAATGAGGCATTCCCAGAGCATGCAATGGTTCCTTAAACTGGAGAGTTTCATCATAAAGACTGGCAGCTCCAGAAGCAGAATGAATTACACCGTCACTGAGGCTGGAAACGAAGGGATTATAGTTTGGGGCTAAAGTTTCAGCAACAGCCCCTGATCTGGCCAAAGGACCAGGTGTCATGCCTTTGACTGTGCCTGGGAAATGAGTGTAGTTGATAGGAAGGGGGCGGAGGGGGGGCATGCAGATTGGAGCATTGCAGCAAAGAGACACCAAAGTAGAGAGAAAAATGAGAACTTGTTGGCAGGTTACTAAACACCACTATCTACAGAGGGTAACTTTACAGCAGCTAACACATGTGTTACATACATCTATATGTGACAGCAAGACCACAAAGGGGCGATGGGTAAGTACAAAATGAACACAACAAGCTTTTCCACAAAAACCCATTGATATCTGTTGGTTATCACGGTCTTAGCGCCTTTCTCTCAACACTTTATTCGTATGTGCTTCTGAAACGTCAATGTTTTGGTTTTCGGTAAAATGAATGGTGCCTCCTTAATATTCAAGTGATCTGCATGTAATTCCCCACAAAGGTTGTGTCCCTAAGGGTTTTTGCGACCCAGGGTGATGCTTTTTTTCTGATCTTACCGATGGCTTGTGTTCGGGCAGCGGGCGTGTTGATGAGGGGCTGTTTTTTCATTTTGGGGTTCGGAGCAAACAGATCGTCCAAGTCAACCAGTGACCCCCCCGTTGAGCCCAAAAATGAAGCAGTCTTTCTGCGAAACTCCTCTTCTTTTGTTGTTTGCTTTCCTGAAATAAAATACAGGTCCAATGCTACTCTAAAAGGTGTTTTCTTTAGGGGCCAGGTCAGAGAGGAAGAGAGAGCAAAGCGGAAGAAAAGGTTAATTGATTAACATTGTTAGCTGATTGATGCCTGAAGTACAGATGATGTGAGGTAGAAGTGTTGAAAGGAAAGGGTTTTACATGCCAAAGCTTTTCTGTAGAGATGAACAAAAAATTAAAAACAGATCCAAATATGTCATCTTATACAATCACGATTTGCCACGTTGCACTCAGCCAGCATGAATCTACCACAGTAAAAAGAAAAATAATCATGCATTTCAGTTAGGGGTGTAACGGTACATGTATCCGTATTCAAAGGTTTGGTTACGGAACCTGGGCTGTACTAGTTGTTTATAGAGTTGCATATTTTGCAGGCTCTACAGTTATCCTTCTGTTTGTAAACTCGATACGGCACAGAGTATCCACATGGAAGCATAACTACGTTGCACGTTAGCCAGCAACACATGTGACTCTGCAAACAAATACAGTACAGGCCCAGCCTCCGGCTAGCAAAAGTTATGACCAGCAACTTTTTTAGTTTGAAGCAGGAGCTTGAATACCTGTTTCCATTGTCAAAGCTCCCCATTTGGGCGCTCTTAGCTTCCCGGTGTTACAGAACAACACATTTTGATGTTGACTGGTTATCCACTTCTATAAAGAGTAAGTTGCTCTTCCCAAACACAGATGATACTAAGCCTGCTTTCAACCGGACTCAAAAACAGCTCGTAAAGTCCACAAAGTGTAAATCGCAGCTGAAAGCTGCCAGTAAAGTCAATGGGGCCATTTCTGCCGGGCACAAAGCAGGGCGAATCTGACTCGTTTCAGAAGCGTTGTTTCATGGCCAACTGCTTAATTTATGTGGAAGTTCTATTTTTTGCGTGCTACACTTCGAAACGCATCAAGCTAAGCATTTTAGATCGAAGCAACGTAAAATGGCCGGAAATTAAAAAAATAAAGGACACGTACAGATTTCATTCTTTGACTATAAAAAAAAAACAACAAAAAACATCACTACCTGTGACTACAGGGTTGAAGTCATTTGACCTGTGTGAGTAATTTGTTAGTCTTTTATCATGGAAGGTTATAATTTACATATGTTTAACCACACACACACATATATATATATATATAAATTAAAAATTTCTTCCTCATACATGCTCCAGCAATGCTTTGGTCAATAAAATGAGCCCTGGCCTTTTTGCCACAGCTGCCTCTAATTGCCTGTGAAATCACTTAAATAGTGAATGTTCAGGTCGGACCGAGTGCTTTCCAGGGGCAAGAATGCGTAATATCGTCAAGCGCCCTACAGGTGTAGCGTATGTTACCTCCATCATAAATAACCGTGGAGAGAGAGGTAACTGAATGATGGATCCAGAAGAGCATAAGAAGCGGCAACAAAACTCCAGTCCAGTTGTTTCTGGTAATTCGTGAGTGAGCTCTCACACAGCATGTCCACCTCATGCATGAGCTCACTATTCAGGTTACGTGCAGTTACGCGTTTGGCCTGAGAGAGCAATCGTGAGCAAAAGTCTCTTTAATCCTTGAAGTGGAAAATCACCTAGTTTATATGACCATTTTTACAAGGGCAACATGAAAAGGAAGAAGGCATGGACAGAAACTTTTGAAATTCTGGGACTGGATGGTGAGTTTATGCTACTTATGAACATATACTTTAATTTATCCATTCATACTACCTTTTAAATTATGCAATTGTAATTCTCTTGTGATTCCATGATCTACCAGGACCAGGTGGGTGGAACCCTTTCGTGAGTGATACACGTCTAAAATGCTCCTGGTGGGAAGGGATGCACAGCTGAATATGTGAGTAAAACACGTCTATTACCTTACATGCCGCTTACACGTCCGTTGGAAAGCAGGGGGTGAGTCAAAGGAAACTGCTTAGCTGCCCTTGTTGGTGCTGTTCTCTTAACATAGCAATAAAGTAGGAACAGACTGGATATCTGACTGTAATATGCGTTCAAAATGTTTTTTCCAGCAATTAGTCAGTGACGTTTGCATTGTTTTATACCTACAGCTGGAAGCTGAATGAAAAGGAGCACCGTCCCCCTCATAGAATGCTAAATACTAAAGAGAAACTGCAGTGGAGATTAAACCATTAAACTAGCAGTGCGCTGTCATGCGTTTTATCTCACTTGTATAACCCAGGCAAAATCCTGCTGGCTGACTCAGGTAAAGCTTAACTCTTGATTAATTTAATGCATGAATTATGACAACCCCAATTAGTATTGTTTAATTGTTTTAATTAATCTACAGCAATATTTAAATTATTTATCGAAAATGTTATTTTGAAAGAGATTTTTATATGTCCACTTTAGTGGACAACAAGCATTCAGAACATGAAAGACTTTTTATATGTATTGTGTGAAAATTACAAATGAATATAGAAAATAATCCTAAACTGGTGTGTTACGCATTTAAACATTTTGACATTGTTCCTGACTTTTCAGCCTCTGCTATCCACTGAATGCTCATATCTCACCAGACCTATTCAGGTCTACAAACCCCAAAAAATTGCATATGAAACTTCATCAGAGGATTTTCATTGGCTGAACTCAGTGATTTACTAAATCCATATAACTAAGAAACAGAAATACAAGGCTGTCACAAGGCTACTGGCTCAGCCTTTACTGCTGACGTCAGCCATCCTGCTGCTGCGGAGTATAAAACAAGCCCACTCTTGCCCCCCCGTCCCTCGGTCTGCCACGCAATGCCTTCTTTTGTCACATTATTCAAACTGTACATGTAGATGCATTAAGACTCTGGTAGTGGGGTTGGTGGCTCTTTAAGTGAAAAAAAAGTTGCTATGCATTGTAATGACCATTATGTATGAATTGCATGTTACTACTATTGACACAGACAGTAGGGCAGGAGCCAAAGTATGGTGCAGCAGTTTCCTAAAAATAATAATATTTAATCTGTTATATATTATTGTTTTATTAATGTAATTTAATATTATCAATGAAAAATTTTTGGAAAATTTACTAGTGCAGTTTTATTTTAAATGTTATTACACAAAAACAGTGTTTTTCCACTTTGTTTCCTGAATGTACAGAATGAACCGAACTATGAAACTGAACTAAAGTCCGTATATACCAAACCATGATTTTGGCGTACCGCTACACCCCTAATTTTAGTATATTTCTCAGACATAATCAGAGCACAGGATCTTAGGGCTTTTTGTAAAGCTGACGATCATGGTGTGCTTCAGTGAATGATGGATGGAACACAGAAATATATAGTTTATCAAAAAATTATTAATAGTTTACCTGCGCCATTTCCACTAACATTGCTTGGTGCACCCCATGGATCGTTGTTTTTAGCTGCTCCATCTCCAAATGGGTCGCCAGATGGGGAGGAGTCTGAGGGAGCGGCAGGCATACCCCATGCATCGTCTGACGTGACTGGAGCTGAAGCTTGTGGATAAATGAAACAGAAGAACAGGTTTAGACAGTGACAGCAAAACTCCAGCAGAGTCAAACTGTAATGGGTAAAGAATACATTAGATTGCATTAGTTCAAAATAAATGAATAAGAGTATACTGGTGGAAAAAATACTGTTGGATTTTCTTGCGGGAATTAACTAAGTTCTGGTTATATAGTCATGTTGTGCATGAAAACCATATATTCTCTCTAAAAATTGCTGTGAAATAATGCATTTAAGAAACCTTTTATGGTGATGTGTTTTGTTTTTTACAGTGTTTTTGATATTTTACAGCAAATATGAAATCAAAATAAACACATCCTAAATTACCAGAATTATTCACATTGATGCCCTAATACAGAGTGACAAACCTGTGAACAAGAGCTTGATTTGAAAATAAAATAAAACAATAGGTTAATATGACAACTGGAAAGTGATTTTAAAAACTATAAAAGTAATAAATGAAAGCAAATAAATTTTATTTGACATGCTATTAAATGCTATGGCTTTTCAAAAAGCGAAAGACCTCAACAATCAGTTAACACGAGAGTCTCTGGACAAAATAAAAAAAAAAAGCTGACAATGATACGATACAGAGAGGTTGCTATCTGAACCTTCTGACAAGAAAAAGCCTAAATCCCTCAATGGCACAACTCTACACTTAATAAACAGACAGTATCTTGCGAGTGTGTGTGTTATATAGTTGCAGTTAAGGATAGCCCATGGTTTTCTATAAATTAGCTGGTTGTAGTGTGATATCTGGCTGTCGATGGAAAGATAACAAACCAAAACTGCTTCCAATGGAGTCAATAGACTGAAGCCTTCATACGAAAGCTACGATGAAGTATTAAGGTTATTGTAGACAAACAAAAATAATTTTTAGAGTAATTTTTTGCCAAACAAGTCAGATTTTGAGATTTCACATATTCTTAAGAAACAAAAATCTGAAATTATCTGTTGTCAAAAGTCATAAATATGCAAGAGAAAACTCGAAAATTTCCATGATTAAAAACATACATTTTTCATATTTAAACTGAAATATTTTCTGAAATTAAGTCAGAAATTTTGAAGAATAAAACTAACACATTTACCAGAAAAAAAATAAGTTTGGTGAGATTTTAAATTGATTATTTCTAACAGACAATGCACCCCCATAGGATTTAAGTGTTAGATTTCCAAGACACACATGTGAATATTTTCAAAAGTAGTAGCTACATGCTTCTCTTTTCCTGGTTTAGAACAACTTCTCCCGGGTTCAGACTTTAGAGATTGTAAGGATGAAGCTGTAACATGGCTGCATAAAGCAGCCTTGCTCTTATTATGTTGCAATAATTAAAGTTGCGCTCTTACACAGCGCTCAATTAGACCTAAGCTACTTGATGCATTCATATTGCAGCTTCTTCCTCACAATATGCCCAGTTCTAGTAGTTCATGGCCTTATCTGTACTCGAAAGAAGTAGTTTTGATCTGGAAAAATGTCCAGATGTACATCTTGTGAATTTAACACACAAATCAGGCATAAAATCTTATTGGACTGGCTTTTTCTGTCAGAAATATCTGATTCTGAGTTTTTTTTTTTTTCTGATAAATTTAGAATTTTCTTCTTGCAAATTTCTGACTTTACCATGTCAGAAAATATCTTAAATATGAACATTTTAATCATGGATATTTCAGAGTTTTTTTCTTGCAAATTTACGACTTTTCATTAGCAGAGAATTTCCACGTTTTTTTCTTGAAAATATCTATAATGGATCTCAAAATGTCTGGGTTTTATCTTGCAAATTTTAAAATTAAGAAAACAGCAACCATTTAGGTTCTTAAATATTTCAACTTCGTCTTGAGTCCAAACAGATGCATGTTTATTTCAGTGTGAGTATGAGTCTGCATGGCGTCACTGTCTGCTAGATCTGTGAGGGACAGGCCACCTGTTCTCCTTTGTTTGTGATGGATTTACTCCAACTGCGAATGGAGAATGTTGGACATTAATTTCATCAAACTGTTGATCTTTAGGTTATCATTTATGAATGAGTAGATCATAGTTTTATGTGGAATTTAAACTTGGCCAAAACAACTACCACCTGCTATGCAGAGGGACCAGAGTTCATTCAGGTACAATGGGTTTTTCTCATGTTAAATTGCTAATCGTAAACAATTAAATATGATGTGAATGTCCCTGGATCACAGACAGCAGAACTGTAGCAAAGGTGAAAAATTAGTTTGTAAATAATTAATATTCTCCCAAGCGTGTCATGACATTCCAAGATGCCTATTAATCACGCATTCATTTAAATTATGTGCTATGTGTATTTATGTGTTAAACTGTGGTTCCCATCCATTTTTATACTCACTTAATTGTTGTAGGGTATTGATTCTCTAACAGTCAATCACCAAGATGCTGGGTCTGCCCTGGCCAGATCAACTGCCCATCACAGAGACAACCATACATATTGTATGGGTACGAATGTGTTTTTAAGGTTGGAGGAGGCTGGGTTCCCCAGACAAAACCCAAACATCAACAGAAAGACTCAAGACCGGGATTCAAATACAGACCCGTTATGGAGTAAGACAACAGCTCTAACAAGTGTGCAACCATGAAGTCTGCTGTAGTTCTGGGGACTGAAAGTAGAAAAGCACTGTGTTGCTGTCACCAGTTTTACAAATTCCTTAATCAACCCTCCCAGTCTGCTCTATTGTCCAATCACAAGCAAAGGCGATAATAAATTTTTTTATCCTCCTACCAGGCCAGGGGTGCCCAATTCCGTTCCCGCGAGAGTTACTATCCTACAACTTTTAGATGTACTGTATTCCTTTTCCGACATACCTGAATCAAATTGCTGAATTCCCTCATCAGCATTCAGTAATTTACTTCTACATGACTGGGCAATAACCCATTAATTTTTTTCAGGTGTATCGGAGAGGGAATGTGTCTAAAAGTTGCAGGATGTTAGTTCTTGAGGACTGGAGTTGGGCAGCCATGCACTTGGGCAGTGGTCTCCAACCCTAACCCCTCCAGATCTACTGACCTGCAGGATTTTAAATTCATCCTTCCTCCACAGCTGAATCAAATGAATAGCATGTTACCAAGTCTTTGCCAAACTTGATGGAGTGCTGGAGCAGGGTATATGTAAGACACATGCAGACAGTAGATCTCAAGGACCAGGGTTGTAGACCACTGCAGTAAGGTCTGGAAGGATTCTCTTTACAGCCCAGATTTTTGTGGTGGTTTCAATTGTTTGCACTGACAGTGACAATAATGGTAGCTATTTATTTTCTTTTGGACAATTTATCTCTCAGGGACTAGGATAAAAAAAATCTGAACTAGGAAGAAGTAGTTCTGGAAAAGAGCCACACAAACCTCTTACACTTTTGAAATTATCCAAATGTGCATTAACACTCAAATCCAAGAACTGATTCAATGGTTTCTTACCAGGGGCACCCCATGGGTCATCATCTGGTTTGGATGCATCTCTAAATGGGTCAGAATCATCAATAGGTGATGAGACACCTGGGCCGTCCCCCCATGGATCGCCACTCTTTGTTTCCTTTGGAAGACTCTGTGCCCCCCAAGCATCTGAGCCTTTGGCAGGTGGAGAACTGGCTTGAGCTCCCCATGTATCTGCAGTTTCTTGGGGTGAGGCCAATGTGGGGGCACTGAAGGGATCTAAAGCAGCCTCTGTTGGTGGACTGCATGGCACTACAAATGGGTCCTCTTTTGATGGTGCTGATGACACAGCAAAGGGGTCCTCTTTTCCAGCTTGTGACGTAGAAAAAGTATCTTCCTTAGTCGGTGTTGATGGTGTTGCGAACAGATCATTTTGAGCAGGTTTGGTTGGCGATGGAAATGTTGCTTTAGGTGGCGTTGTGGGACCAGTGAATGAGTCGGCTTTAGATATTGTTGATTCTGCAAATGGTTCCTCTTTAGGTGGTGCTGACACTGGAGCAGTGAAAAGATCATTTACTGGGACACCAAAAGGATCACCGTCTGGTGTTGTAAAAGGATCATCTTTTGAAGCTTCGAATGAATCATTCTTGGGAGAACCAAATGGATCATCCTGAGGAGCATTGGAAGGATCTTTTTGCTGACTTTGTTTTGAAGCACTAAACTGATCGTCCTTTGGAGCACTGAATGGATCATTTTTTGGTGCACCAAATGGATCACCCTCAGGAGCTTTAAATGGATCATCCTTTGGTGAACTAAACGGATCCCCCTTGGGTGCATTAAGTGGATTTTCCTTTGGAGCAATAAACGGATCGTCCTTTGAAGCGCTGAAAGGATCATCTTTTGGAGCGCTAAACGGATCATCCTTTGGAGTGTTAAATGGATCGTCCTTTGGAGCACTGAATGGATCGTCCTTTGGAGCACTGAATGGCTCGTCCTTTGGAGCACTGAATGGATCGTCCTTAGGAGCGCTGAACGGATCGTCCTTAGGAGCGCTGAACGGATCATCCTTTGGAGCGCTGAACGGATCGTCCCTAGGAGCGCTGAACGGATCATCCTTTGGAGCATTGAACGGATCATCCTTTGGAGCATTGAATGGATTGTCCTTTGGAGCACTGAATGGATCGTCCTTAGGAGCATTGAATGGATCTTCTTTTGGAGCAATGAATGGATCATCCTTCGGAGGAACAAATGCATCCCCGTTGGAAGAAATGAAGGTATCAGGTTTGTCCACTGGTGCTGTGAATGGATCCTCATCAGTTTTGTCTGCCACAAATGGATCTTCAGTCTTGGCGGGAGCACCCCAAGGGTCAGTACTAGGTTCTTTGGGAGCCCCCCATGCATCTGATTTCTCTTCTTCCTCCTCCTTCTCTCCACTCCATGCATCAATTTTTGCATTGTCATTTTTTCCTGCATCCTCCCATTTCAGCTCATCTTCACTCATCTTGGCCTAGTATAGGAAAAGTGAGTACTCATTAAAACTAAAATCATGTAGTGCTCTAATGTTTTTTTGTTAAAGTTCTCCTTCACCTGTGTTTTTATTAAATTTTCTGTGCTTTCTGGTATGAAAGAAAGCCATCTGATTCGGTTTCTGTAAAAAAAAAATAATTCCCAGTCTGTTTCAGTTTATGCCAGTTCAGTGTGGGATTGGGTGAGGAGATTCGACAAGATGTGGGGGGCTTGCTCAGTAAGATTAATGACATGCAAGTTTCTGTACTCTGATTGGCTAACCGCAACACTATTCTTACACTGGCTTTGTTTACTAAAATCAGTGACATGAGACAAAAACGGTGCAGGTATTTATGCTTGGACGAAGTTTACTACCAAGTTTAGGCAGTATTACCAAACAAGACCCGCATGCTACTGGCTGCAGCGCCACACTGGCGCTACCACAGTTACAGTCCTCAGTAAGCCACATGCCCCAGGCAGACAGGCATTCGGTGCCACGGTCTACCTCTTTACTATGAGTTACCCCTTGTTAATCATTGCCCTCCGCTTAGCGGTATGCTTAAATCCAGCAAGTTGTCTCGTCTGATTTGAGCTAATAGTCTGTTCAGAACGAGTGCCGCCACCGCACCCCCCCTGCCCACATACAGGTGCTGGCCAGTAAATTAGAATATCATCAAAAAGTTGAATTATTTCAGTAATTCCATTCAAAACGTGAAACTTCTATACTGTATACTTTCCTTCCACACATAGTGATATATTTCAAGTGTTTATTAATTTTCATTTTTATTATTACAACTGACAGCTAATGAAAACACCAAATTCAGTATCTCAGAAAATTAGAATATTCTGAAAAGGCTCAATATAGAAGACACCTGGTGCCACTCTAATCAGCTGATTAACTCAAAACACCTGCAAAGGCCTTTAAAAGGTCCCTCAGTCTTGTTCTGAAGGCTCCACAATCATGGGGAAGACTTCTGACTTAACAGCTGTCCAAAAGACGACCATTGACACCTTGTACAAGGAGGGCAAGACACAAAAGGTGATTGCTAAAGAAGCTGGCTGTTCGCAGAGCTCTGTGTCCAAGCACATTAACAGACAGGCGAAGGGACGGAAAAAATGTGGTAGAAAAAAGTGTACAAGCTCTAGGGATAACCGCACCCTGCAGAGAATTGTGACGACAAACCCATTCAAAAATGTGGGGGAGATCCACAAAGAGTGGACTGCAGCTGGAGTCAGCGCTTCAAGAACCACCACGAAGAGACTCATGAAAGACATGGGATTCAGCTGTCGCATTCCGTGTGTCAAGCCACTCTTGAACAAGAAACAGCGTAAGAAGCGTCTCGCCTGGGCCAAGGACAAAAAGGACTGGACTGCTGCTGAGTGGTCCAAAGTTATGTTTTCTGATGAAAGCAATTTTTGCATTTCCTTTGGAAATCAAGGACCCAGAGTCTGGAGGAAGAGCGGAGAAGCACAGAATCCACGTTGCATGAGGTCCAGTGTAAAGTTTCCACCGTCAGTGATGGTGTGGGGTGCCATGTCATCTGCCGGTGTTGGCCCACTCTGTTTCCTGAGGTCCAAGGTCAATGCAGCCGTCTACCAGGAAGTTTTAGAGCACTTCATGCTTCCTGCTGCTGACCAACTTTATGGGGATGCAGACTTCACTTTTCAACAGGACTTGGCACCTGCACACAGTGCCAAAACCACCAGTACCTGGTTCAAGGACCATGGTATCCCTGTCCTTGATTGGCCAGCAAACTCGCCTGACCTTAACCCCATAGAAAATCTATGGGGTATTGTGAAGCGGAAGATGCAATACGCTAGACCCAACAATGCAGAGGAGCTGAAGACGACTATCAGAGCAACCTGGGCTCTCATAACACCTGAGCAGTGCCACAGACTGATCGAGTCCATGCCACGCCGCATTACTGCAGTGATTGAGGCAAAAGGAGCCCCGACTAAGTATTGAGTCCTATACATGCACATTCTTTTCATGTTCATTCTTTTCAGTTGGCCAACATTTAAAAAAAAAAAAAACATTTGTTTTCATTGGCTACGTAGGACCGGGAGATTTAACGAGCGGCGGATTCAGCTGCTGATATCATAATTCATGGTTTGAAGCATCGGTTACACTAGATGATAGTTAAAAAAACAACGCTGGGTGGATGTGGTCACAGATAATAGCTGTTAGCCGAGGTAGTACATTTCATTGTCATGGCACGTTTTAGCACAATACTTGAAAAGTAAAACACTACTTACAGCCTGGGAGCTGGTGTTATACGGTTATGACGGCACAGATCCTTTTTTTAAGTTCAACATCGAGGCAAAGCCTGTACTGTAATGTCTGTAGCCTCTAGCAGCTGCAAGAGGCTCAGCTCTCACCTTCCCAAAAACAATGTTCTGTGGGCAGTCCAAAGCTAGGTAGGCGAGTCCATGAATGTTAAGTAAGCATTATGATGTGTGGTAGTTGGGCTTTTTCAAACATTTTCCGGTCTTATTTCTTTATGTAACCTATTCAGTGATTGGACTTTGTATAAAATTTTGATATTCAGCATGCTTTCCGAACAAAGAGTGACAGATTTTAATGAAAGAAAACTCAGTTTTTCAAGATTTTCAGTGAAGGACAACTTTAACCAACCGACTTGCTTAATTTCTGGTCAAGTAATCCTTTTTAAAACTGACTGAAAGCCTCTGTTACATCTCACTGGATGCCTTTGTTTTATCTAACTCACCCGTCTCTCAGCCTCCTTTTTCTCCTGTTCTTGTCGAAGTCGCTCCTCTTTGCGGGCAGCAAATGAAGCTGTCAAGTCAGCCACAGATGGAATGTTATCTATGCAAGGAAGACCTGAAGCTCCAGGAACATACACAGGTTTGTAGTTGGGATCCTTGAAATTGTCTGTGGATGATGCTAGCAGGAAGAGATAGGAAAGAAAGGATCAGAATCTGGATAATATGCTCACACAATTAAAGATACAATCCTAATCAAAAGTTTAAGCCCACTTGAAGAATGATCAGATATTCTATTCTGCATGGTTGCAAAAAAATAAAAAATAAAAAAAATATATACACCTTTATTGGAGATGGCTTAAAAAAATTGTTGATACAAGTGTTTCCATGAAGTGAGAGGGAACATTTGTCCAAGTGGTGGAGACGGCTGCACAAAGTGCATCTGGGTGTATGGAACTGTTGCCCATTTTTGTAAACTTCCCTTGCCATTCATCCCCAAAGGTTCTCCATTGTATTTAGATCAGGGGAACACACAGGATGGTACAACAGAGTGATGTTATTCTCCTGGAAGGACATAGTGTACTGTAGCGTTGTCCTGTTGAAAAACCTAGTTGTTACCACGGAGACGAGGGCCCTCAGTCATGAGGGATGCTCTCCGCAACATCTGGACATACGCAGCGGCCGTTTAATTCCTCTGCACCTCATGAAGCTAAATTGTTCCACTGAAGGAAAAAGCCGTCTAGACCATTATGGTGGCAACTTTACTTTGACATGTAAAATAATTTTTTTTTCCTTTTAATGTTCCATGTTTGTTGTTCTATTGCAAAGTCCAAATGGTCATTTGTGAGGCATTCAAGGAGAAAAGGCCTTAAAGTTTTTTTTAAGCCCTTCAGTCTCAACTCAGCAGTTAAACCTGACCACATTCAAAAAGAGAACCTTACGATTTTTTTTCCCTCACCATCAGAATGTCATGAAAGTCTGACTACCTGAGAGAAAATCACAATTAATCCAAATTTTTGGACAGATTTAGCTTTCAAAGGCATGTGGTGATACATTTTTAATTAGCTGTAAACCAACCTTTTTTTTCAGTTTGTTCTCAATATATTGCATGCTCAGAAAATGGTTTGTCTCGTTCCCATTTCTTCTTATTGCATTGAATCTTTACTTGGTCCAACCATGAAAAATATGATTTTATTTGGCCATTTTTCAAGTTGTTTTAAAAATTATGATCAGGACTGCATCAAAGTAAAAAAAAAGATATCCAACAGCCATACTCCAAGTCTGAATGTCTTACCAGCAGAACCTTTGGATGTCTTTTCTCTGGTCTTCACAGCAAAGTCTCTTTCTGCCTTTAGTTTTTCATCATCCTCCATAAGAACAAGAACGACCTTCGCCTTCTCCCTTACATTCACTCCCTATAACAAATTTGTTAACAAATTCTTTAATTTACTTAGTTAATGACTGGGTATGGCCCAGTGAAAGCTATCAATATACAGCAAAGTTTTAAACAGTTGAGGTGGCACACACCTGCCATATACCCGGCTTCTGCCATGGTTTAAAATGCTTTTAACAGGACGCCATAGAAAGTTCCAGAGGGGCAGAGCATAAAGTTTGGGCAAGAGTCCAATCAAAAAATTTATTTAATTTTTCAGATTCAGCTATGCAGTGGTTTGAATCATATCAGCATTGTTGTTGAATTGTGGACGTATATAGGATGCAATGGCTATAATATAATTTCCACAAGTATTACTTGAATTATGAATATTTTAATTTTTTATTTACTTATTGCAGTTATGAATGTACTTATTGGTATTTATGTAGTAAGAATGTAATGTGGTTCATGTTTTTAGCTATTTTTATACAGTGTTATCCTGTTTTCTTTCTGTACTATGAATAATTGTAAATCTTTGATTTCCATGCTGTAGTTCTCATTTTAATTGCTGCTGGTACTTCCAGCAAAGGGACTAGAGATGGAACATAAGCCTGGCTATATGCAATAAAACGTGTTCATTAATACACACTGTCGTTATGCAAATAAAATCTATGTATCAAAACCTAAAATAAAAAAAATCATTTATAAATAACATTATTAGGACTATAATAATCAATATATTTTGTTATTTTAGCAGCAGTTATAAAAAGTAGTTACTTTTTTAAACAGAACTTTGATCATGATAAATATGTTGGTTTAAATTGTTTTGTGTACACAACACGACACCATGAAATATTTCAACAGACATTACCATATCATGATTCTCTCATAACAACCCATCCCTAGTAATGAAAATATGAAGAAAAAAAACAAGTATAGTGAAACTATAACACTATCCCAGATAAATTGTGAACAAATTCCAAATACATATTTTTTTATTCAGTGAATGTAAAAGCTGTAAATGTTTCCTCTGAATGTTTTTACTGAGTGGATCCAATATTGTTTTACACAAGACTGAAAGGTTGTAGGTTTAAATGTAATGAATATTTTAGTACTAATAATGGCTGCTCTTGACGCATTGCATTAATCATTTACTGGCCAGGCAGAAGGCAAAATTTTTCAGTTAAAAACAGGCAACAAGCATCACCTGATCCTTGCCATCCTTTTCCACAAATCGATATTCTGTGAGGGCTTTGACAATGTAGATGTTTTCTTTCATTTTCAGCATCACACGATCATCGCCGGTCTTCAGGAGGTACTCTAATAGAGTTAGAGACTGCGGAGAAAAACAGTGCAATGGACAAATTACTGCATCTAATCTATAGTGGTAATGTTGTGGTTTTTTTTTGTTTATTATTTTTTTATCTATTTTTTTACAGCAATTATGTTTTTATCGCAGGCATCAGATCAGTCGGACCGGTGATGACATTTTAGATACACAGATGTCAGAAGTAGGAATAGTTTAACTGAACATCCAAGGTTTTGATAAGGTGTTGATGAGCATATCAAAACTTCTTAAAGTAGTTCAGTTTTATGAAAATACCAATTTTTAAGATGGATTAAATAAAAAGTAACAATAGAATGTTGGTATTTTGAGCAAAACAATAAAAAAACTATGATCACAGTAACTTTTTCCATTTCAGTTTAAGTTTAGTATTAAATGGTTTAGTTGAAGAGCAATGTTCTCAAAAAATATCAAATGGGACTGACCAAACCAGAGGACAGTATTTTGTTACCATGTGTGTAATTGCATATTATTGATTTATACGAGGCTTCTGGAGGAAGTGATGCTTTACAGATGCTGAAGAGGAAAATTTGAGGAAAACATACATGTTGGATTTCACATTTTCAATTTGGGATTGAATCTGGCCTGTGAGAAAGAGATCTCAGTGTTCAACAGTTACGTCTATAAGCACATAAAATACTCTAAATTATCACTAAAAAAACCCTCAGTGTTTGTGTTTAGAATTATTGTTTCTCATCATCTTCCTCACTTTGTGGATGTGTCTCCAGTTCTTGTCGTCCTTCAGCCGTTTCCAAAGCATCGTCATGATCTCATTGCAGGCCACCGCATTGTATGTAAGGTCAGAGATGTCAGCCATCTGAGAGCTGGATGGACCCCATGGATCATTGGATGTAGCTTCCCTAACCTGCAAAAGAAGCAGAAGAAGTAATGTAAGCATCTAATAAAGCAAAAGGAGGAATGCAGATTGAGATATTTGGCTACAGTCTCTCATTTCATATTGCAAATATAAAACCCCTGAAGGTGTAGTATTGCAAAGTCTGACCTTTCCTGTAGATATTCTGAACTGAATGTGTTTTCTCTTTTAGCTTAGTCTTCAGCATTTCCACCCTAATTGGTGTTTGGTGATCAGATGTGTAATTTATAAAGTTTGCTTATGCACAAAATGGTGTCAGAAAACAATGTAAGCAACTTTCTATGCCAATTTTGGGGTTTATAAAAAGAAAATGTGGCGGAAAAATGTGCGTAACTTTAAGCACACTAAGAACCTCGCTAAGGCACTTTTGGGACATAGAGGACACTAACAGTGCAGCTGGAGAGATACCAAACTTGTGAAGTTAAGCACAATTACACATATTGATGCATGTGTGAAGTACAAATATGAGCTGAACTTGGCCCAGTGTTAGAACTACTGACTTGCTGAAACTATGCATCCTGTCCCCCGTCTCTTATTTTCTTATGTCAGGTACGCTGCTGCAAAAATGGTGTTACACTTGCAGCTCTTTCGTTTATTTGTGACTGACTATAAATCAATATTTTGCAAGGATGATACTTTTAAAAAGTCGACTAGAAGGACACCTTGTCTGTCATGCTTTAATTATCTAGGAGTCAGAACTTATTATATTTTGGTGTAATTTAGTTTTATTTGTTTTACTTTGCTTTTATTCCAGTCTTATGGTTCCTACAAGAAATTATCATATAACTGAAACTTATATTTAGTGTCTTTGTTTGTCTTATTGCTTGTCCTGCAACTTTTATCCTTTTATTTATTTATTTTTTTAACACACTTTCTTATTGCTAACTATATTTTTGTCTTTTTAAGTAAAGCACTATAGTTGCCTTTGGCTGAGTAAAGCTCTATGCAGATAAACATGATTAATTGACTGAAATAAAGTTGTTTTCCGTGGCTCATGTGGAATTGCCTTCTCTGCCTCTTGGTTGCCATGGTTACCCGTGAAACACTACATGTTAGCCAGCTTAAGTTGATGCAGAATATTCACTAAACACTTTGCATTAACCGTTTATGGCAGAAAGAAGGTGTGTGGGAGGCAGGATATGATCCAAAAACAGCTGAGCGCATTTATACAAAGAGTGTGATTTATAAAGCGAAAATTGTGTGCTGCTGTGCGTTCTCAAAGTTTGATAGATCAGAAACTTACTAGGTGCAAGTGGGGAAAAAAATCTTTTTTATAGTTTTATAAATGAGAACCTTGATCTTTTGTTTAATTTACTCTAATAGTAGTTTAGTAACTTTATGGGTATTTTTAAACAGATCTGTGTACAAAATGAAAAAAAAAAACTATTAACACAACAATCAGAGGTCTATAAAAAGCCTATATACCAACAATGGAGAGTTTGCAGTCAATACAAGACAGTAAATTATTAATATTCTACATGTAGATGCATAAATTTCCACTGTTAACACGAGATATTATAAGTTAAACTGATTGAAATTAACTAATAGTGAAATATCAAAAAGATGAGGTTAGTTTTCAAAGCAGGAAAAGACACACACACAGCTTATTTGCTATCAATGATGACTGATAGAACACAAATGGACATACTTCAAACTTTAAGAAGTTAGCAAAAACTACTAAATACATCAAGAGAAGAGACTCAATAACAGGTTGCAGCAAATAAGTTAGGTATATAAAACTGTTGTAATTATTCCAACAGAACAGAAACACTTTTATTATGAAAGAAAAGCCCAGGGAAATAACTGGATATGTATATATTTTTCAGCAGTAGAGTACAAGGAGGATATACTTCCAAAGGGAGTAAAGCTGAATAGAATATAAAATGTAATGTCAAATTTGACAGCAAACTTTTTATTTTATCTTCGTCATAGTCTGTTCAACAAAAGTCTAATTTAGTGATTTGCGGTCTTTTTAGCTTTATTTGGCAAAAACGTACTATATTTTAGTGGACAACATTTTCTTCATCTTTAAGACAAAAATATAAAATCATAGAGGAATATCTGTTTAGGTCCTCATACAACTTAAAAGGAAAGTCAGATTATTAGACATAGAGGAACTATTTAACCAAGAAATGTAAGGTGGTAGTGATAAAAAGCTAGTTTGACCTTTTCAAAAAAAAAAAAAATGTCTTATTGGAATTCATGTTCCAACAGTATTTCAGTTTCGTTTTTATTTTTGATGAAAAAATTTATTTACAGAGATTGTCATTCGAATTGACTTTTTTATTTAGCCTTTTCTATTTCAAAATAGGCTGCCGACAACAAATATTTGGCATAGCTTTAGTCTATGAAATAAAAGCTGCTAAGATCTAGAGTTTAGTATTTAATTATATGGCTGTGATCACACTAATCAGCAACATTAACACCAATAACTACAAATAATTTGAGAGCTATAGTCAGATCATACTAATACATTTACATAGTGAAAGAAACTTTCAATCAAATATTATATTTTTGTCTTAGCCACATTATTTCAATGTGGTCGACACATATCATCTCAGCTGTATCTACTAAGACCAACATTATCAGTATATAAACATATAAAAACAGCACAGAAATGTGTTTATTTTACCTTGACCTCAGCCTCAGAGTAATTCTGGACCAGGTTCTTCAGCTGCCTTCTGAGCATTGAAGACGTCATGATGACCAGTGGAGGTGGGGGATGCAACCACCACAGTCTGCTCAGGAGAAAACACACCAAGCAATCCCAGAAAGAACCAAAACGTTTAATCACACTTGTAAAAGGATAACTGATACCGTGAATTCAGCCTCTTATGTTGAAGTATTAGTTTAAATTGTATGTGTGCATGTTATAGAACAGTAACCTTTCATCATGCTGTTCTGTCTGACTTTCTGATAGTAATTTTTTGAGGGTTGTATCAGAGAGTCAGAATCAGTCAGAACATTAAAATATGCTCAAAGAATCTTTTCATATGCCAAATATTTCTGACAGTGACGCTAAACTGGCTCTGATGGAGATCTCAGCTTGTTTCCTCCTGCGACAAACACAGATCCTCACCCAGGTTGACCAATTGCTTTGCTAAGCTATAAGCTAGTTAGCATTGATGTGAGAAAATATCAACTAAAAACCTGGCATATTATGGGACAGTAGGCTGTTAAGTCGGACCTTCAATGTCTAAACGCAGTCAGGTTGATAAGGATATCATTTAAGAATCGTATTTCAGCACCTTGGAGAGCGACTCAAGACGGGGAGCTACCGTCAACATGGCTAACGGTAAGGTGTCAAGTTTGCAGGAATTAGTTTACATCTCAAATAAAAGGCCAACCATTTGATGTGTTTTATGGCAAGAAACAGGCCCTGTTTGTAACACTAAATAGCGCTAAATGACAGGGTTTTTTTTTGTCAAAAACAAACCAGACGTATTAAAGCTAAAAAATGAAGCACTGACCAGAAATATTCAGGAATCTTCGAGGAGACGACACAGAGCAACGGTTCCGCTTCCGCAGAGATCAGCACTAGCCCGTAAACACGCCCCCCAACCCAACACCAACACCATTTCTTTATCTATCTTTGCTCTCCGGATAACCACCTTTTTTGCACTTAATCACCATATAGTATTGTGAGCATAAAGTAATGAAATCATATTTTCTAACGCTGCGTTGTAGTGAAATCGTTACTGTGGCAGGCTGTTGTAACATAAAATAAAAACGCCAAACACATGAGAATGGAATACCAAAATGTACCAAAAATGTAATAGAAAAAACAAACATTTAGCAATAATGACATGAATAAATAATGTACAAATATATAATATGCCAATGAAATTGTGAAAACAAAATGAATGTAAATAATTATTCAGTCATTAGTACTGTTTTTTCCCCATTTTTCTTTAAAAAAAAACATAGGCTATTATTACTATAAAAGATTATTTAATTGTAAAACTTTTGTAATGCCAGAAATGATTTTCCACCCATTTTGATTTTATGTACTTTTTCATATTGCAAAACATAATTTTCATAAAGTAAGATTTTAATTAATACTTTTTTTACCCCCTGTAGTTATTTGTTTCATAATGTTACTGTTCAACTTAATTAGTTAATCTGCCAATCAGGATCAGTGGGTGTGACCTGCATCAAACATCACTTCCTTTACTCACTGCCCATCCTGCTGTACGATTTGCTACAACATACTAAGTCAAGAGTCAGAGTAAGAGGAACTTTGTTCAGCTCGGGTTAATCTAGCAGATCAAACAGAGAGAAATAATTTATCAGAGGATGCAGTCTTCAGTCTTTTGGATGATATCTTTGAAATGATCCCAAGCCCAGCACTCAAGGCTTCAGTGCTGTCCGATGTAACCACTGGAGTTATAGCTGATGTGTTTTCTGTGTCATCCAACACAACTCAGAGAATGCCGGAAGAAGCCAATGTTGGTTGTTAGAGACAAACAATCAATTAACTGGAGAATTATTTAAACATAATCAGTGTTATTTATTAATTCTTGGCACTGCCCTCCTCCAGTAAGACCAATGTTGAAGCACCTAAGAATAACTGTTCAGGTTCCACCCACTGAGCTGATTAGGAACTTGAAAAGTTTACTTTTGAAATGAATAAACCACTGGGAAAACTCCACTATTACAAAAAAAGCTGACTTTGTGAAAATTATGTTTTCAAGTATTTTTTAAAAATGAAATAAAATAGCTAGAAAATACTATTTTCTTCACAATTTAATTGTCAAATTATACATTTCTATATTATTTATTCATGAAGGCTATATATTTTTTCACACGTCACACAGTTTTTTTATTTTATTTATTAATAACATTTCAGAATCAGAATCAGAATCAGCTTTAATGGCCAAGTATGACACATACAAGGAATTTGACTCCGGCAACTTTTCTCTCCAGTACAGAACTTAAATAAGTGAAATTAAAAAACGGAAGAGAAAAAAAAATAAATAAATAAAATAAAATAAATAAAAATTAAAAATAAAGGATAATATATACACCAAACCAGAGTTATTGTACAGTAAGTATATACAGCAGTGCAGAGTTTTAGTTTATTGTTCATGTGAGTGGACTCACACTCTATGACTATTCAGAGTTCATCAGAGCGACAGCCTGGGGGAAGAAACTGTTCTTGTGTCGGGTGGTTTTGGCGTACAGCGCTCTGTAACGCCGGCCTGAGGGGAGGAGCCTAAACAGATTGTGGCCAGGGTGTGAGGGGTCAGTGGTGATTTTTCTGGCCCGCTTCCTGACCCTGGCCCGGAAAAGGTCCTCAATGGAGGGAAGATCAGAACCTATGATCCTCTCTGAGGACCTGACTGTTCTCTGCAGTCTGTCCCTGTCTTGCCTGGTGGCGGATCCGAACCAGACAGAGATGGATGAGGTCAGGACAGACTGGACTATTGTTGTGTAGAATATGGTCAGCAGTTCCTGAGGCAGGTTGAACTTTCTGAGCTGACGCAGAAAGTACAGCCTTTGCTGGGCCTTCTTCCTTATAGAGTCAATGTAGGAGGTCCACTTCAGGTCCCGTGTGATGGTGGATCCTAGGAACCTGAAAGACTCTACTGTGGGGAGTCTTTAGATAAAATAAAACAATACTCCACAGGATCAACGAAATTCGTTTTACTCAGGATGGCGAGAATAAGAACAAAGCTCTTATTAACTAGGAGCCTTAGAGAGAGGCTTAGTTCACTTATGATTTAGGCATACTAAAACTTGGATATATAAACCTTTTTTATTATTATGCAAATAGTCATCATTAGATTTTATATCCCCAGTTATCAGAAAAATATGAGACATCTATGAAACATTTGCACAATAGTGGCGTGTAGTTTATCGTGGTTGTAGTTGCAGCCGATACAGCCTATGAGCAACCTGAGAAGGGGAGAAGTGAAGATCAGAAACGAGCAATGAGCGTAAATAAAACAGAATTGTGTATGGTTCTGTACCGCATCACCTAGCGAGACAATCGTGCTATTGCCAGATGTTGGCATGATCACGATTATGACACTCTGGGGCTTCTGTAGTAGTAATGATGTGTTATAATGGCGAGAAGCCAGATAACACTGCTCAGTTGCTTGCACTGAGTTAGCGCACCACTAATTGGAGGTAATTCTTACACACAGGGGCTTTAAGTTAGCAAGTGAGTTCGCTTCTGGATCCTGGAGGAAAGTTGCTGTTTCTGCGTGTGTTTGATGCCTTAGCATGTTTAATGTGTATCCATATAGTATAGACTTCATCTAAAACTACTATAGTTTCTGTTCTTCTCCAGTCACTCCTCTCCTGAGATGGATAAAAATATCTCCAAAGACTGTATCTATCAACCCGCAATGGTGGCCACTGCTGGCTGGTAGATGAAAACATAACCTGATTGTTGTGCCTGGTTAAAATGTAGATGTTATTATATTTGAATTCAAATATATACATTTTTGAGCAAATCTACTTTCATTCTGTACCCCTCTAAATGCCCGTAATCTTTTTATTTAAATGTAGCTTTTTATGGAAATGTTCCATATTCAACCTTTAGGAGTAGTAGAGGATGTAGTTGTAAGACATATAGTTTGCTCAGCATTGTGTGGCTGTTAGATATAATACAAATCTTCTATGGTTCTTTTGCAACTTCTTTGGGCAGATATGTGCAAGTGTAAATTAATAGGAACATAAACTGGAATTTTTTAGGGTGACTTTGAATATGAAAAAAACAAACAAAAAAACATGCACAGGATTTGACCTGAAGAAAATTATGGCGATTTAGTTTCAAGAGCCTGCCTTGTTATTATATGATATGATGTCTTGCCATACAGGCGAACCCGTTAGAAATGAGCTGAATAACCGACTCACGACCAAGATCTTCGCACGTCAGTACTCGGGATAAGATGGCGGCTGAGGGAGAGTATGAGTCGATCTTGTGCGTCAAACCAGATGTCAACGTTTATCGTATCCCGCCCCGTGCTTCGAACCGCGCGTACAGGTAAGCCAACACCTGCAGGGTTTAAAATAGATCTGTTCAGTCCGGTGTACTAGTGCTCGGTGTAGATCCAACATTCACATGAGCACTAAGCCACCGATGCAAGTGAAACTGTCGTCGTAATGCTCTGTTATGGTTAAAAACGCCCCAGTTGTTTTTGGCGAGCTCAGTGTTCGGCTCCCTGTGTGACTTTGTGTGCAGTGTTATAAGATCGGGTTATTTGTCATCACGCCGCCTGGATTAATACGGGCAGCTTGCCAGGACAGTCCCCCTCCATAGGTTGGAGCTGTAGTTGTAGGCACTGCTGACCTCAGACTTAATTTGAAACTAAATCTAAAATCTGTTTTCTTTACAGCATCCCATATTTATGGATTTTTTTTTAAGCATCAAAGCTACATGTCCACCATACTGATCAATACATGGCCGGAATCCCTTTCTGTGGAGCCTTAGGACAAAAACTGAAAGTGGGGCCCCTTGCTTCTCCCTTACTCCTCCAAAACCCAGGAGTAAAGCGCATGTTTGATCTGATTAAAATTGTGTTTTCAGAACCACTGCTCTTTTATTGACCTATTTTAATAAGCACATATACATTCCAAAAAAAATTGTAGTGCCTACATTCAGCAAAATTGTCAAGGTATCTATTTTTTAGTTAATCTATTAGTCTGGGTATAGGCGTTTATGAATACCAGAAAACAGCAGTGAAGTTAACAAATTCTTTGTTGTACCATGCTTTAAAACCAGTGTCTATATAATCTTGGTCAAATTTCAAAATATTTTAATATTAATCTCAGATTTTATTTTTTATTCGATTTACAATGGGGTTTTTTTGCAATTTCCAAGCTCCCTACTTATTAAGAAAAAGCACAAGTACAACTGTCAGACAGCTTGTGTTGAGGATTCGACTACACTTAGCTCTTTCTTATCTAAGGTTTGTTGGTCCCTGCAGTTTTGTTCGTCTCAGAGAAACTGGCCTTTTTCATATTTGTCTGGATGCCTCTTTTTAAGGTGTTGGAATAGGTTTGTGGTGCTGCTGCCTTTAAATGTGGTGGGCTTTATGAAAATATAACAGTGTGGGGTCTTTTGCTCCATGTCTGTCAAACAAAACCATACAATTTTTTTTTTTTACAGAAGCTCTGGGGAGCCAAAAAAATGTGCCATTAAACAAAACTTTTAAAACTTTTTGAAATCCCCCAGAACAAAAAAAAAATACAATTAATTCATTCAATTGATTTTTTTTTACCCAGGCCTAATAAATATACTTCAAAAACCCTAGACACATCCTAAAAGTCCATAATTTAAGAGGGGTGTTCTTGGCATTCACCTGGACAGCAGTTTATCATGCAGGAATGTAAATAGTTCATGGAGCTAATTTCTGTTTAAAGCTTATTCAGTTGATCGCCGTTGAGCAAAGTGTTGCCTTGAGTTAGGGCATAGGTTAGGAATACATCAAATGAAAATATTTTTTGATAAATAATGTTTTCTGTTGAACTTTTTCAGTTTAATCCAATAATATTTGGATCACGTTGAGCTTGAAGACATTGCATTAGAAGCAGAAGCAGAAGTAGAACCTACAGCTCTTTTACATTTGGCCACTACCATTTGTCTGCAGGGCAGCTGACTGGAAGCTGGACTCTCCGGACTGGTCCGGTCGAATGAGAGTAACAGCCAAAGGCACAGTAGCGTACATCAAACTAGAAGACAAAATATCAGGTTTGATATGAAGCTTGTTTATTTGTTTTTTTTATTTTTTTATATTGGTCTGAGTCAGAACCCCTGAGTACTGGAAGTCCTGCTGATTATGACATTTCATCTGAGAATGAAAACACATCCAGGTTAAGGTCAAACAAACTGCATGTACATTTTATTGCCAGCACTGAATACATGTAATTTTGAGACTTGTAACAAATAAACTGTACAAGTCTGGCAGGTGCCATTATTTGTCTAAATTTTTTAAACAAGTGCTGTTGTCCTACAGGGGAGCTTTTTGCCCAGGCACCTGTGACAGAATACCCCGGAGGTGCGATGGAAACCGTCAGCGATTCAAGCCGATATTTTGTTCTGAG
Source organism: Apricaphanius iberus (assembly GCA_028564705.1). Classification (NCBI taxonomy): domain Eukaryota; kingdom Metazoa; phylum Chordata; class Actinopteri; order Cyprinodontiformes; family Aphaniidae; genus Apricaphanius; species Apricaphanius iberus. The sequence continues at coordinate 1,483,860 of JAPXFQ010002461.1, read as the reverse complement.
GATACAGGATGACAGCGGTGAGGATTATTACTGGGATTGAATTAAACACAGGCAGACTCTGTTAGCTGATTATGTAATTTCGGAATTTTATTTTGAGGTATCAAGTAAAGATAGTTGGATACAAATGCACATTGGCATCTGTTTGTAAAAAAGCTTTCTGCCATATATCCGTTTCCATCCCCTTCAGAATCCGGACTGCTTTCTGTAGCTCTGTCACGTAAAACCTCAAAAAAATATGGCAAAGAATTTTGTGACATAAAAAATATGTATATTTTTGCAATGCACTGTTGGCGTGTTTAGCCCACATCTACTGCATCTATGTTTGCTTACATCAGCGTTGTCATCTCCTGTGATCAGGCCGCAGTGCTTTCATAGGGGTTGGCTTCGGGGACCGAGGGGACGCCTTTGATTTCAACGTGGCTCTACAGGATCATTTCAAGTAAGCAAGATGGCTCCAGCTAAAATGTGGTCATTTGTTCAGTTTCAACAAATTATTCTGAAGGGATTCTCTCTGATGTTTTCCTAAATCTCTGATTACATTATCTTTTGTCTAAACTCCCTCCTCATCTGATTATTTTAGTATAAACTGTGAGTTTTAAATTCCAAGATTTCAAAGATTGTCCTCCCTGAAGCATCTACTGATCATTACACATGAGGAAATTCTGCTACCTCCTACTTACACATATAAAACGGATTTCTTTCTGTAAGGTGTTTATTTTTAAATTTTAAATTGTTTTTTGTTGTTGTGTGCTTTTCTTTGGATCTTTATAGGTGGGTGAGGCAGGAGAGTGAAATTAGTAAAAGCAACCAGCTTGGGGATTTGGGACCAAAGCTGGATTTAGGCTTTAAGGAGGGCCAGACCATCACACTGAACATAGGAGTAAGAAAATATCCACCTTTTTCCTAAATCTCTGATTTAAAAAATATATTTTTATTAAAGAATAAGTTCATGAGGAGCCTTAGTTCTTTAATAACCATACAATTCCTTAGGTAAAAAAGAACTAAAAATACAACATAATACGGTTCAGTTAAGTTCATAAAGTAGATATACAAATACCTAAAATATAGATTACATGGCTATTGTCAAAGCTTTTAATAATGTTTATCCTGTCATTGTTTTGCAGCAGAATAAACAGGCATTTATAAAAGTAGAAAATGTATTGAAAATAAACAAGCAAACCAGTAATAATATTTAGTATAAAACAACTCAGTTTAAATGGCTTTTTTTTGCAAAGATTTTTTTTTTATGATAAAACTAATAGTAATGTAACAAATGTTTAATTCCTGATTAAACATGCTAAATTATTTATCCTTATCCTTTCCCTTGGCTTCATCTTTATTCCATAAATAGCAGGGTAAAAAGAGGGATAAGCCCCGTCCACACGCCTCAGCGGGACTTGGACTCCTTCCACCACCTCCTGGAGGGAAGGTAGCCCAGCCTCCTTCATCTGGCTCATCTAATCACAACATAGTTCCCCAGACAGCTGGCTCGGCAACAGGTAGGTAGGACACCATGTTAGAGCTGCACCAGGTCAAGTCTGTGTAGATGAGCTAATATGAAAATAACTCATGGGCAGAAGGGTGGGTAGATAATTCCGCCTTGTGCAGCTTTAACCTACATGACTAACCCATTTTCTCAGTCAGTGTGTTAATTACAAAAGATTTGTCTCCTGGCTTCAGCAATTGCATTTTAAAATGTGTGTCAGTTGTAGGTGGCATGAAATAATTTTTATATTTCTTTGTCTCTGTCAGGCTGCCTCTTTGAGTTGGACAGTAGTAACTCTAACACAGTGGTTCAGTCCAATCAGGATTCAGATCTACTCTGGGGAGACTTTTCAACTCCAGAAAGGTAGATAACAAATCTACTGTATCATTATTATTATTATTATTATTATTATTATTATTAATTTAAGAATTTATAGACAAATATGTTAAAAAGACTTGCATTCATTCTCGGGAGACATTATGATTTCTTTTAATTATCATGTGATAGAACAAATCTTTTCTGTATAGGTATGAATACAGTAATACTACTAATAACAACAAAAGCAATAATGATACATGTTTTATTCATAATAATATGTAATACAGTTTTAAAATAGTTTATATTTTTATTGATTTTTTTTTTTATTTTGGTCTGAGACTGAAAAAAACACCTATGAGAATTTCTTAATAAACTCAAATGTATTCTTTTGTGTGTCTTGCCAGTTCCGTTCCTCCTCCATCCTCAACTCAGGGCACCACCAACTGGACCCAGTTTTGAACAGTCGCTGCTTAGGTCAGATGTGACTTTTCATCTCGCCTGCGTTCGTGTACATGGCATCCTGTGAACCACACTGTCTCCCACACCGTAACCCGCTTTAAAGCAGAGATATAAAAAAACACCATCGTTCTGTAAAAAATGCGTATTCTGTCTCAAATCCTGCTGACAGCAAATGAAGCATTAATGAGTTGAAGCCATGAAATTATTTGAGCCATCTGCAACAACGTATAAGGGCTATGTGTCAGGTGTTACATCATGTGTCTACATCAGTTCGCCTGTAGGAGTCTCTCTCAGCAGAGCTTCCTTCTTGGTTCAAGATGGATTTACATTTTGTCTGTATGATAGCTCCACCTGCTGGCACCAAAGGGTACTAAATGGAAGCGCCCTTTTAAATGTGCTGAGAACATGCAAAAAAGGAAATTAGACCTGCAGATAAAAAATTAATAAAAAATTTAAGAAGAATATAAGAAGAAAAATCTAAATATTTCTACTATTAACCAGGATTTTTCTTCTTATATATATTTATTTTTATTAAAAGAAATTATAGTAATATATGGAATAGTAAAATAATTAGACATAGCCCCTAGAACTATTTGTAGCGTTGCGCTTTTGGAGGAAATTATTTGATTGGTTCAAAATGTCTTCATAAAAAACTAAATGCAATTATATAAGCTTTAAAAATGTGTGCTTGAATTCCAGTGTGAATATCTGTATTATTTATTTTTTTACCACTGGGCATTAAAAAGCTGTTTATTTTATTTTTGCCAGAGGAAATTAAAGTTTATAAAGCTCACTTAAGGTTGGTGGTGGTATTAGTGACGAGATAGATATACAAAGGCATCAGTAATTCATCTAGGTACTCTAGGTCCACAGATAGTATGAAATTATATGCTAACGTTTTACAGAGGGCTCCGTCTCCTGGAACTAGGATAAATTTTTGAAATACCGTTCATGTGTTGTTGTTTTTTTACCACCCTTACTCTAAATTTTGTAGAAGCGCATAAGTTAAATAGAATATGGACAAACTTTAAGCAAAACTGCTCTTCAAATATCCTTGTTTTATAACAGCATCTTTTGAAAGTAATTTGGCCATTCTACTGTGCAGTAACATTCAGAGATTACGCGATTTGTTTGATGAAACACAACTTCTGCTTCAAAATGTCATAGGAAGACTCATCTGTCCTGGTTATTGTCAAATCATAGCTTTGCTTTTGGCATTTATTGCTTTCAGTGTGATTAATGTCACTTAGTTGTAAAGTTTAACTTGAAGAAATCAGTGCTGTTCCCCATTTTAGGCATAATTTCTGCTCGGATCAATCACGAGTTGAAGAGAAAGTGGGTTGAAAGTAAAATGTTTAGTCTGACTAAAAACCAAGCTATTTCTCTGAGTGGCTAATGTGCTGCACAGTAAAAGGAGTAATCGCTCCAATATTAGAAAACTGTTTCAATGCCTTCTGATATATGGATGTTATAGAGATTTTAACAATGAAATATCCTGAAGGCTGATTGAAAAGTCCTTGACTTTCAGTAAGGCGTCAGGTGAAACTGTTGCCTCTTAGATCAGAGGAGTAAATGGACCAGAATTATCGGGTGTAGTTTAGAAATTGAAACATTTTCCAGTTTGGATCCTAAAACCTCACCAACGGTGTTTAACATTTCCTGGAATGAACTGAACTGTTTGCTACTAGAGATTTGAGAGGTACAGTCTGAGCACTGGAGGAGAAACAAAATGATTGTGCTGCTTAATTCTGAATGTGTTAATGGCAGCAGATGAAATGTTGATCTTTTTACTCAAAAACTCTTATGAATTTAGACAAAGTTTACATTAATTTAGTTAATTTTTGTTAATGACTGAGATTTACATTTTTCTGCATAGATATTTAGGATGTGCTGCGATCATATCAATAACTGTATTTAGCTGGCTTTGACATATAGGATTGACTCTTGTATGTTATCATGTGTGTTATGTTTACATTACTCATATTGCCAGATCAAATATCATGTCCTTCATTTATTGCTTCATCCATTTTGGCTGTAAATTGACTGGACTAACACTTGATTTGTGACCAGTTTAATGAGAGAGAGACAATTAAACCTTTTAAATGATAAATGAAGTCTGTGTTTTTCTTTTTCCATTTCTGTACCCTGTTTACAGGATAACATTTTACATCAAAATGAGATAAGAATGCATTGACCTGCCATTTTATTAGAAACACCTTGTATACATCAGGCTGGTCCCCTTTTGCCTTTATAATTGCCTGACTCTAGTACTAACATTAGGAGTGATGTGATGGACAGCATCTGTTGGGTTGTGGTGTTCAAATGCTGTAATAGTGCTATGTGATTAAATATTTTAATAATTCTTGGAGACCTAATGCTATGATATTGGCTATAATTTTTTCAGTAATTATTCCATCACAACTTGACCCCATAAATAGAGATTTAAAACTTAGAAATGTGAAACAATGAGAAATTTGTAAAAACTACAAATTTTCTGGCTTCCTCTTCAGTGAGGGAAAAAAATTGTAATTGATGTGCAGTAAGGATGTTTCATTTGAAGAAGGCCTTGAAGTGGGCTTTTGTAGAACAAAATGGAAGCTATTTTTTGCTTGTATAGTAAAGCTGCTACCAATTTATTTTTTGCTGTGGTGAAAACGTCTATTTTACAAAACACATGACTAAGAATGCATCTAAAATCCCTCTTACATGTAAAGCCTGCATCTCTAATCTTAACAAAATAGAATGGATCTTTCCATATATAAAGTAAAGCTTAAAACAATGTAAGTGAGTAAGTACTATCAACTATGGCTACCTGGGCATCGCCATATTGGAATCCCGAGTTAATGCAGAATGTTAATGGGAACAGACGTGATGTCACATTCAACTCCGAGTTCCGAGGTAAATTGAACGCACCAATAAACTCACAGAGCACTCACCCCTCCCTTCAGCTATCACCCTTAGGCCACGCCCCACTGATTTTGGGCTATTAATATTAATAATAATTATTATTATTATAATTATTTTATTTTTCTTTTTGAAAATCCACAACATATTTATTGCTATACTGTTTTAAAATGTTAAGGTGCATTGCATGAAAAACATGTTTTGAGCCAGCTTGTTTAGGAATTTGAGTTTAAAAGCTTTAAATGTAGTATTTTTTTGTTTCCTTGTAACTTCAGTTAGTGTTTAAATCCAGATTCCCCCGAGTTGGTTAATTGGGAACAACCAAGACGTACCATAAAAGTTTAACCTTTGGGGTGCTACATGGCGTAGTGGTTAGTGCGGGAGGCTCCCTGCTCAAGCACTGTTCTGATCTAAGTGCAACGGGTGGAAAAGGTCTGAAGATTCTATGAATAGCAGTGCTGAAAAAGAAATATGTCAGTTAATAAAATCAAATAATTAACCCAGTAAGGGGTACAATTGCTGAATTAGTTATTGAGCACATTCTGTATTTCCCAATTATTTTTGAATTAACCTGCAGAGCTATGTCTGATGGGGTTAATTTATCATTTTATAATCCTTTATTCAATCCATTCAGTTGCTTTGGCCAGCCTTGTTCTTCCTGTCAGTTTCAAGCTGGCAGTACACACTCTGTACTCTAAGAAGCTTTTTAATGAGGAAATAGATACAGTCATAGTAGAAGTGAGAAATGTTGCGAGACGTTAGGACATGACTTCACTGAGCTGCAACTTTTAGCCTTGCTGACAGATGGAAACAGAAAGCAACAGACAGCTGGACAGACTGAGAGCGGATCTCCCTACAGTTTAATCAGGAACTCGATTCTTCTCTATGTGTGTGATCAACTCATTTCGCCTCCTAGGCAACATCAGACTGTTATTTGTTATCAAAATATTCTATGTAATTATCTCAATGTCTGTTAGCCTGACAGTATATGTTGGGAAAAAAAATATGTAGTCCAAGGTTCGGTGTGAAGGTGTTCCTATTAGTTTATATTAAAAATAAAAAGATTCAAGAGTGCATCAGTATTCCCTGGTTGAAGCTCGGAGGTGGTAGTATTGCACCGCTTGAATGCTGCTTTCAATTGACATGGAAACTTTGAGGACTTCACTTCAGACCTGAGTCCATTCAAGGAAACAACCAAGTTAAATCAATTCTTCTAGGGATACAACAATAACACTTTTCAAACCACTATGATACTGATACTTGGATCTGAGTACTTGCTGATATTGAATACCAATACCGTTACTTCTAACACACAAAAACATGCAATGAATTGTAAGACAGCCTGATGGTAAATTAGCTGAAAAAATACACTATTGTGTACAATTTGTTTCACTTAGGGCATGGATCACCACAATGGTGCCCGCGGGCACCAAGGTGCTCTCAGGGACAGCATAAGGGGCTCCCTGGACATGTTTTGAAAATAGCAAATAATTCAAATGCGCTGAGATATTAATTGAAATGAAATGTTGCATGTTTAAATGCATCTGTTTACTGTCTTAAATCAATTATGATCATGTATTATTTGTATTATTTGTCAGCAATTAACATGTGATCAGACTTAGCATAAGATAAACCATGCAACTGTGTAATGTACAGGTAGCCCTTTGTATTACTAGGCACCCTTTGTGTAGCTCTCAGTATCCAAAAGGTTGGTGACCCCTGACTTAGTGAAATCTGTTCAATAAATAGACTTTGCAGTAATGTTAATTTTTTTCAATAACAATCTATTTAAGTCTGCATGAAATAGAAAAATGAACAGTAATTTCAACTTGTGTACCAAATTTTTAAAGGAACAATTGGAAAGCTTCTCGCTTGTCCTTCCTACTGGTTGAACATGGAATTACAACTCTGGTAAATAACACTGCCGCTGCCTGTTGTTGCAGATAAGTGTCATCAGACAAAAAAAAAAATCATGTTTTTTTTAATAAATGTTTGATTGTTGGCAGTTCAGAAATAAAAGAAACAAACAAACCAAGAAATAGAACCTTGCTTGATACTTTTTAGATGGTTTGAAACTGTAAAGATGACGGTTGCTCCACCTATCAGGTGTTGCCTTAAAGCACACAGAGACCTCCCACTAGTGCCTTGCCGAACCACCAAAGTTGTTTAGTGCAGTTTCTGGTCAGCAGAGGGCTATTCAGTGCTGTCCCATATAAACTGCTCAAGTTGCTGGCTCAAGAACCACACAAACCAGTTTGAAAGCAACCCTACATAGTTAAAGACTATGTAGGGTTGCTTTAAAGTTTTTTATTGAATGACATCACTTTTGAAAAAGAGCAATTTAAAAAATGCCCCAAACCCATGTTATGGAAAAATAATTGTAAGATTTTTCAATTTGTTGATTGCTAATTGTTAGGAAAGGTATTTGGGAAATATAGCCTAATTCTTGGGTGTCAGTGAAGAGGCGTTTCGCCTTTAATCTAATGGAAAGACTCTTTGTGTTTTGATTAAGAAAAAAAGACACAACATCTAACACAGAAGGCTCTAGCAAGTCACACAGACAGGTGGAAATTACATGATAGACATTGGAGAGCGGAGTGGCCAAGAAAATGATGTTTGTATTAGGGTATGGCAATAATAAAATATTTTAAAATGCCTTGATTATGACTGTGATGAGTGGATTTAGACATCTGGATCTCTGCATTAATCTGGCCTGACTCGTCCCATGCTATCACAGATCCAGCACATCTCTGCAGGACGTATCCTGTGTGATTTTGATTGATTATTAAAAGAATGCGTCACAGTATAGTTTAAATTACAGAGAGACTTTTCTTACATGCAACACCGCTGCAGGCTCCTTGAAAATGTTGTTTGCTGTAACTGCAGAGAGCTCTAATGAGCAGTAGTTTATTTAAACTGCCGTCCATCAAGCACAATAAAATAAAGAAACAGAGCAAACAATTGCTTTCATTTGTTTATTTTTATCTTTGTACAACTTGTGTGGTAATTTTAAGAAGCTCCATAAACTGTTCACAGTCTTGAGTTCGAAATTAAAAGTGAAAACTGTGTTTGTTTTTCGATATCTGAGCCTCCAATCTGGGTTGACTGGGTGCGAGACTCGCAGAGTAAAGGAAAAGAAATCAGATTCAGATTGCTTTATTAGTCATTGACAAAGGAAGATACCATAAAATTAAGTTTATAGTACAACCTGGCCAAGATCATAAACAAACGGACGATAGAAACAGAAGGGCATACAGCCACACGAGCAGCGCTTCCTTGTATACAGATGTGAAAAGATTACATGGGGTGGGGATGGAAGAGTGAAAAAGCGCTCATTTTTTATCTTGATTCCTTATCAGAAAGCAAGATCAAGACAATAGGAGAAAAAAAACACACCTCTAAAACTTTTAAGCACATACTCAGGCATTCAATATAAAAACAGTAGGTGGGGGAGGTAGGACTGGGAGCTCCAGTTTAGCCCTGGCTGCGCAGCTCACACAGCACACCCACCAGTTTCTCACTGAAGTTGGGGGAGCTTCATGAGAACAGCCAGGACAGTGATAACAAGGAAGTGTGTGCATGTGTGCATGTGTGTGAGTCAGTAGGTCAAGAGTTGGGTCTAACCAGGAGCTAGGGAACTCCATGCTGCTGGTTTAAGCAGTCAGGAACGTGAGGTCACTTTTTAAAACTTCTTTGTAGAAGACGCTTATTTTTTGTGGTTTTGTCCTCACCTCTTCCTTTTTATTGAAACTTGGGAGTAGTTTTTTAGTCTGTGGTCAGCTGCTTGCAGATGATCTTTCTCTGACCTTACTCCCACGTCTGCTGACTTTCGCTTTTCAACACGTGCTAAATATAAAATATTTTCTGGCAGACAGATTATGCAGTAGCCTTCTTTCCCACATTCTCACTGTGAGAAACACAGACTGGAGATTGGAGTAATATTTATGAGCAGAGAACGAGGTACTGGACAGAAACAGAGTCCTTTCCTGTTTGCATTCCTTTACTAAGCATCGCTGTAACCTTTGCAGAATGTGAAAGCAGAAAGAATGTGATTCATTTTATTATTGATGCTTGTTATGTCTCAAAGTTTGATCCATGTACATCATGTCAGTTCTGATATCTAAAAATGATCCAGCGCATTTTCGCTTGCGTGAGAATATGCATTCAGAGCGGGACTTGGCGGGACGGTAAGGCTGAAGATCTTGGCACATCTCTGCTGCTGAAAGATTTTAATGTCAAACCAATGACAGGGTGTCTATTTATAAAAAAAAACACATGGGGAAGCTTTCCCAATGAACTTCACTGTGTGTATCTTCATTATAAGTGATGTATTTGCATAAGTGAATAGTATGATAAAGGCTATACAGAGAAATTATGAAAAGATTATAATGTTAAATATCAATGTGTTTGATTCACAGAAAACTCTTCATGAAATCTTTTCAGGCAGAAGTTTAAAAATATTTTTTTTTCAAAAGATGCAGAGATCTGATTGTAATTATACTGAAACTGAACTCTAGTCTTGTTTATAGCTTGGATCTACTGCAGACTACATACCATCCATGACCCACTATGATGTAACACACTCTCCAAAGTCCAGATCCAAATATATCACAGAGCTCCACAGACAATGTCTTACAAGGACATGGCAGTGTATTACAACTCAACTAAACTGTCATCATCCACATGTGTTGGAAGGTTGTTCCTCTTTTGATTTGTAAATCCTGTTGTGTTTTAGTTCAGGCCCTTCTGAGGTAACTCTGTTTATTTCCTCAGTCTCCCTGCTTCCAACTTTCCTGAAGCTGTTCTCATCCCTCTGATTGAGGTCACCTGGCTTCACCCGCTCCTTAGTGTTTTAAGCTATTTGTTTTTTGTTGTTCAGGATGGGAATCCTATGTTAAGCTCATTCTAGGACCGTGTACTGTTCTTCTCATATCGGTTTTTCGAAGTTCCTGTAATTCTTTTAATAAATCGTCCTCAGCATCATCTCTCTTCCAGAGTCTTCTGCGTTTAGGGACCACCGCAAGCTGAAACCTTGACATTTGGCACAAACAATCATGCCCCTTGATACAGACGGATATTTAAGGTGTTCAAGTATCTGGGGGCTGGCCTTGTTCAAGAAACTGGTAAAAATTGAGCAGGAGATCCTTAGGGGGTTGGTAAGGCATCAGCAGTTGATGTGGGTGCTGTTCCAGTTCGTCGAAGGGAAGAAAGAACTGAGCCAAAAGGCAAAGCTCTGGATTTACCGGTCGATCTACGTCCCTATCCTCATCTATGGTTACGAACTCTGGGCGGAGACTGAAATAAAGAGATAACGGATACACACGGTTGAAATTATTTTTCTCTGTAGGGTGTCTGGGCTCTCCCTTAGAGATAGGGTGAGAGACTCAGTCATCCGGTGGGGGCTCAGAGTAGAGCCACCGCTCCTCCACATCGAGAGGAATCAGTTCAGGTGGCTCGGGCATCTGGTCAGAATGCCTCCTGAATGCTTCCCAAATGAGGTATTCCAGACAAGTTCTACAGGGAGGTGTCCAAGAGAAAGACACAGGACACGCTGGAGTGACTATGTTTCTCCACTGGCTTGGGAACGCCTTGAGATTCCTCTGAAGGAGCCGGCCCAAGTGGCTGCGGAGAGGGTGGTCTGGGTCTCTGCTTAAACTGCTGACCCTGCGACCTGACCCTGGATGAAGCAGAAGAAGATGCATGGATGGATAAACATAATAGCACATACAGTATTTTTGTGGAAGTTAGATTAGATACTGTAGCTAAATGTGTTCTATAACTAAATACGTTCAGTAAGAAAAACTTTTTTACTCAATAAATTGTGGTGAGATCTATACATTCCCAACATTAGTTTCATTCTTTAAAGTCTCTGATTGTTTTTCCACATATTTAAAATGAAATTTAGCCTTTTGCCATATCCCCCAAAGGTAAATAAAAGTATTTTGTAACCAGCCAAGTCATTCTCTTCATCTGTCAGCAGTAAATTCGGTCTATCTTTACATAAAAATTGTTTAAATGAATAGTAACAGCAAGCATTTTCTGTACAAATATCATGAAAGTTATTCAATAATTATCCTAATTATTCTTGGTGACCTCACTAATTATATTGAATCCATATAAAGTGCTTTTTCTGATTTATTTAACTCTGGATTATAACGACAGACTAAATTTAACGTGGAGGTGGAATATCTCTTTTAAAGAAAAACAGAATAAATGTCAAACTGAAAGAGAATAACTTGACTGGAAATGGAGTCCCAAACAACTTCCTGCTTAGAACCAATTGCAACAGAACAAGGTCACCGGAGGAACATTTCTAGGATTAAAGGATTGATGAATTAATGAGACCTAGATTAACTAATCCATGCATTTATCTCTTGCCGCCTTGATTACTGTACCAGTTTCTTCACAGGTCTACCTGATTTGATCTGGAGTTAGAGTACAGTCCTTTGAAAAGAATCCAATAATACAGATATTGATTAAAAACACTTCCAATAGTCTTAAAATGAAACAGGTGTCATCCAAAACGATTTCCTCTAGCTTCACTTAGCCATCTTTGCTCACCGTTCTCCTCTCCCTTCCCTCTCTTTAATGGTTTTAATTGCATTCTTCCCACTGCTCTCCTTCTTTTCTTTCTCCAGTCTCATCCTCTCTTTCTCCATCATCCAGTGGTCTCCGAGGTAACTCAGAGCATCCTCAGGTCGTCCCCGAAGTTGCGGCCTTGGGTCAAGAAGCGACTGGAAAAAGGAGTGGGCTAACTGTGTGAAACATGCAAACTGAGGGGCTACGGGTAAATGGTTGTTCTGTCCGTTTCCGTTTACATCAGCAGTCATCTGTGTGCTCTCCGTTTGTGGTTCTACCCACACATCCAGTTCGTCATTGGGGCTTTTTGCACTGTCAAACCAATCTCGATACTTCATGTAGGAGCAGCAGTTGCTGGTTGTCTCAGCCCAGGGGTGACTGCCGGTAAGCATTGCGTATGTTAAGATGCCCAAAGCCCAGCTGTCTGTACTGGGTTCCACAGACACCCAAACTCTCTGCTTCTTTGTTTTGATCCTCTCGTCATCCTCCTTAAAGTTACCATTTCCATCATTTGTGCTACTCCAGCTGTCCTCATTTCCTCGAGCAATCTGAGCTTCAGGTGTGCAGTAAGGAGAACTATACCAGACCTCTGGGATTCTGGTTCCCCTGGCCTTCACCTAAGGACAAATACAAAGATATTTGCCACATTAAACAAAGTTTTTACTGTGTTTTTATTGATAAAATTGTTTTTAGAATTACTTTTAACCTACGATTTATTTTAAAACTTTAGGACTGACCATGCCAAAGTCTCCCAGTTTGACCCATCGACAAGCAGAGTCACAGAGGAAAACATTCTCAGGTTTGACATCTCTATGGACAAAACCAAGGGAGTGGAGATGCGACAGAGCGCCACAGAGTTGGGACACCACCCTCTGACAAACATTCTCTTCCATCCCAACCTGGAGAACAGGTGGACAAAAGCCTAAGTTTTTCCTCTTATCTTCTTACAAATAAAATATATTAGGTTCACAGATCCTGGTAATTCCTTTGAATTTTTGGTCCCTTTTTACTTCATATGACAATTTGAAAACCAATGTTGCATACCTCAGGTGTGATAACGTCGAAGAGATCGCCAAAGAGACTGGCTTGCTGAGCGAAGATGTAATGTGATGGTGTGGAGTAAGCGATTCCCAGAGCGCTGGTCAGGGACGGATGAGTGCAGAATGACAGAGAGAGATTGTACTCCCTCAGAAAAGAGAAAAGCGAGGTGGATTCCCGAGGGAAGAACTTCAAAGCCATTGGAGTTCCTGCGGAAACCAAGGGAACCGTAAATAAATATGTCTTTTTTTACTTTTAGGTTTGGTCTCTTGGACCTGTGTGGTTTTGATTGAATAACTTTCTCACCTCTTTTCCTGTGCACTACCAGCATTACTTTCCCATATGAGCCTTCACCCAGCAGCTTTAGGACCTTGAAGTGCTCTGATGTGTCCATTGCTGTCATTGACTGAGCTGTCAGATGGCACATCTCATCCAGAAGCTTTGTGGCAGCCTTAAGAAACAGATAAAGAAGACTCAAGTTAGTGGGATAGAAGGTCAACCATCTAAAGTTTTTCAACTGAAAAAAAGACTGAGTTTTTAACTTTGAACACCTAGATATTATCGTCAGTGATTAGTTTTCTGTTATGAACTGAATCCACGAGAGCCTTTGGGAATGCAAAGTGACTATTTCAGCAATGATTGTCGCCATGGTGATGTTGACAACATTTATCCATGGGTATTAACAGGTCTTTTAATAGCCACATGAAATCCTGCCAAACACACACTAGTCTTGGTTTGGTCTGTTGATGTTTCCACTGCAGCTGGCAGCCTTCAAGCCAAGATTAGGTGTCAACATACAGATCCAAACAGAGGGCAGCTCATTACAGCTCATTAGTGTTCAAATCAGAGCTGTCAATGTTCTGCATGCAAACACTGAATTCCTAGTCAAGCTTCAGCTACCCAAACAGCTTCTGGAACTAAGGATAACTTCATTTTTGATAATGCTTGTGCTCTTGAAACCAAAGACATTTTTATGTCTTCATTAGAGGAGTAGAATATTTTTTTTTAACAAAGCCACCTGTCATTATAGAAACAATCACAGTGGAACTGTTAAATGCAAAACTATTCATAGTCCTGACAGATATTTCAGTTTCACCAATATTTCAATTTCACTGCTTGGCAGTAATAATATGCTTTTAATGCTCAACCAGAGTCTAAACTGACAGAATCTGATTGAGAATTTGCAGAGGAAGCTAAAAATTAGGGTGATGGCAAGGAGCCCTTCTCACCTCAAAGACCTGGAGCTCATCACAAAAGATAAATCCTCAATATAACAAAATAATGTGGAAAGCTAGTCAACACTTATGAAAAGGGATTAATTTCTGTAATGTCAATAAGGATTTTTCCATTAATTATTGAGAAGGATGTGCACAATTTCTCTCAACCTATTTTAATTAAATGTAGGTAGAAATAGATTTATTTAATTAAATGTATACTAATGTTATATTATATTTTTTTTTCTTTTATTAGATTTCAGTCTCATTTCATTTCAGAAGCAAATATTTGGTTGAAAAGAAATTATTTTCACTCTAAACCTGATTGGGGTACAAATGATTTTGGGTTTAACTGTGTATTATATTTTGACCTACTTTTCATATAAGACATGTTGCAAGCATGCACTTAATATAGAAGCAAGATAATTGTATTTAGTTATGACTGTCACAATTTTGCAAGTCTGAAATATTATTTTGAAAAATATACGTTTAGATGCGTTTATGATACATGTTTAAGCATGCTAATATGTTTTTAAAAACTAATTAATTTTTAATTAACTAAATTAATATTGAATTAATATTTCCAGGATAGTTTTTTGTGTCACACCTGCATCATTTTTTATATATGATTTTTTTTCTGCGACAGCTAACATCCTCTTAGCCTTATTTTTCTTTTATTCTATTAACTGCCTAAATCAATTGCAAAAAGCTATATTAGAAGGTTTAACCATCCGACTGATAAAGGCTCCTTTATTCTCAGAAACAAGATTTTGACCTGGATGCTCAGCCAAATTCAGGGTTGTTTCAGACAAAGAACTTTAGAATTTTTAAAATGATTTACATTTAAGTGTTAGTTAAAGTTTGAATATATTAAGTAATTTTAAACAGTAAAAAGTTATTTACTTTCTAGCATTTCATGTAAGCAATTAAAATTTGATGCACAAACATGATAGAAAAAGTAGATTTAATAGACAGCATATGTCCAACCTGATACCAACATTATGATGTCAAATCCAAACTTTCAATTTGTTTGCTATGATAGTTTATTATAGTAACCTTTTTTGGAATTTAAATTAAGATATTCAATTTGACCAGGAGTAAATCTAACTTTCTGGAATTACTGTTTATCTGTTTACATTGGTTGTGAAGACAGAAATTGAAAATTAATTTATCCATTCTCTGCATCACTGGTTATAACAGGAGAGATAGTATCAATCAATTCGCTGCTTCAAACTTACTGTCATTCTGGAGTTCTGGTTTGCTTTTGCTCCTCAAATCTGACCAATAGAAATCACTACTGACGACTTCATGCAGCAGGTACAGTGATCAGAATATTTCTCTTCCTGGGTTTCCGTACTAAAATCAGAAAACGCTGAGCTCTAAATTTCCATTTTTGGTCTCAGGGCACTCTGTTGTTCTCCAGAATTTCCGACTTAGTTAGATATGGGTTTTCATATCTTCAGCAGCCGAACACTTTGACCTCAGATTGTTCTGCCCTCAGGTCCTCTCCTCCTTCTGTTTTCAGCCTGCTGCTGCTGCAGTGCTAAACAGACCCTGAGGGCTGTTAGGCATGGTTCTGTTTGGGGCTGTGCAAAGGAGACTGTGTGTATGTGCGTGTGTGTGTGTGTATCCGTGTGTGAATACATAACTTTTTCATCCAATACTGCAGGTTTATCTTTGTTTTATCTAACTTGGTTTGTTGAAGTCTTTTATTGTTTTGAAAGAACCAGTAAAGATTTTTATAAAAATCCAATTTGATGTAAATTTAGTTACCAAAAAAATATTCTTGCATAAGAAAAGGCGAGTAAATGTTTAGTACCCTGTTCCTACTTTTGCGGGAATATAACAAACAAATTTCAAAATTGTTTCCAAATGATTACAAGAGTTCTCCAGGTTTCAACAACACAGAGTTAGAAGAAAAAAAATGGCAGATTTGATTTTAGCACAGACAAACTACACTATTCTATTCAGTTGTAGTCAGCTGTTTTGAAAAAGAGGTCACAAGGTCGTAAGCTTTTCTTTCTAAGAAATCTATCTAGGGAAGGAGCAAAGTTAAAGTGTTTCACAAGGCTCATTTTTAGATCCTACTCTTTTTATTCTTTATATGTGCTCTTCGGTGGAGTCATCAGGAGAATTATTATGTCTACATTAGCTAATCTCAGAAAGTCTTTGCTGTGTCTTGTGAGGACACCAGACAAATTGTTGCATTTTTAAGTGCATGTTAGATATTACATTGTTGGTTGGCACAGCATATTATAAACATTTTCAAATTGAAAACCAAGCTAAATTTTTAGTTATTGAGAATGATAGAGAGAAACTTTGGGCAAAAACCTCAGTGCCATTTGTGATTCAAAGTTTCAAAAACAAGATTAAAAAGAGGATGTCAGAATGTCTCCAAGTCAAAAACAGATTAACTATAGAATACATTATGTCTATTTTATACTTCTCTGTCTGCAATTGAAATGAATTCATGCAGCACCATTATCCGTCAACGCAAGGTCTCTCCATCACCTAGGCAAGGACAGATGGAGTTGAGCCCCATTTTCTAACTAACTATTTCCGTCAAGGGAAACGAATAGTTAGAAAATGGGGTTGACCAATGTCTGTGATTGGTCAGGTCAACAACAGCCAGAGATCGTTTCACCAGAACGGTGCTCTGTAGTCAATGTAATCAACAGTCAATGCAGCATTTGGGCATAACATGCTTTATTTTGAAAGGACAATTTATCTAATATGGTCTTTTAGCAATTTTGAACACAACGAGGTGTAGATAAACAACAAATCAGATTGCTGTGTTTGTTTCCCTACATTTTTCAGATTATTAAATGAGCTGCACTTCTAGTAAAACGTTTTACAGCTTAATCAAGACTTACTTTCTGTTGTCCATTGCTCCTTGAGCTGGAATGTGTTCACAAGTTTGAATAAAATAAAATCTAGTTAACAAGAAACGACACTGAAATGGTAGGCAGACCTGCCATGAAAAGTTCGCACCCCCCTGATTTCTCATTTTGAAGTCTCATCATTGGCAATCTCTTGATTTTAAGGCTGATCTGAAGGTTTTTTAACTTGTTTTAAAACTCTTACTGTTCTTATTCTGCCCAATTTAATAGATTTAATTCTATCATATAGTCCCTCAAGGCCCATCCATTTTTGGAAAGGGTTTTGTGTTAGTACTTAGAGTAACATTTAAAACATAGTATAATCATTTGGAAAGGGTTTTGTGTTAGTACTTAGAGTAACATTTAAAACATAGCATAATCATTATTATTAAGACACACACACACACACACACACACACACTCACACACACACACATAATTTTGAAGGAAATGTAAGATTACAAAAACTATATTAAGCTGTTGTTTGCATTTTGACAAAGAAAAATAAGAAAGAAAGAATTCCTGTTTCTCTGTGAATAGCAACAAATCCAAAAACTGCCCATTATATATATTTATTCCGGGCTAATGAAGAATAAATTCCATCTGAAATCTTTTTAAATAGTTTTGATTTACTTACATTTTGACTTGTTTAAAAAAAGTTTCACTTTATTTGTGGCTCACAATGGAGTTTCAGGTCATGACAGTCAACCAGTAGCTCTTTAATATCCCAACACCATTATCCACTTCATCCTGTCTGTTTATGAATCATAGTCTATTTATGCGTGTTGCAAACTGAAGTGAAGTGTGCTCTCTGGAAGGGAGGAGATTTACGGCCTGTAGAGAACATCCAAGAGCAGCGAAACTTGTTTTTAAGTATCAGGTAAAGGCAGACATTTCAACTTTAAGCATTTCTCTAATCAGAGTGTTCCCTCCAAAATGCAAATACTGTAAAACATGAAGGTCCCTCGTCGTCGTCTGTATTTAGCTTCTGTCAGGCAATAAATTGTGCCATGTCCCTCTCACTCCCTGCACACAGAAACATGTTTCCTATCTCACTCTGTGTCCTGGGGAAGGATTTTCCTCTAACACCCAGAACCCATGTGGTTTGTAAATCCCAGTGTCAGCTGTCACTTGTGGCTAGAACCTACATGTACTGTACACAACTTACGTTGTTACAATGAAAGTCTGTCTGTGAGTGAGATCATCTGTCTGAGGTCCTATGTCAACATGCTGACATTATGTAAGTCTCTGTTACCCCAGTTCAGGCAAACAGTTCACAACTAAACAGTGCTGTGAGTCTATGTATAAGTTCCTTATGAGTTGCTTTTTAATTCAGCAACAGAGTGGATTTTAGTTTCAGGTGCAACACTGAAATGGTCAGTTGCTCCAAAGGAAGGTTAAGGTGCTATGTTATTTTATGGTAAGTCAGAGCCAAATAGTAGTAGTACTAAGCATACCAAGAATCTCAGCAATTAATTTTTCTAGTTGGAGACATTGAATCCAACTAATTACTTTATAATTTTTCATTGAAAACATATAAATAAAAGTTTACATGTTTTCAAAAAGTGTCATTTGTAGGTTGTGGATTCAATTCCAATCCGTCTGTCAAACATTGATGTGCTCATGGGCAAGGCACTTCACCCCAAGTTGCCTGTATTGGTGTATGAATGTGAGTGCGAAAGGATGAGAAGGCTTTGAGAGGTCAGTTTGACAAGAGAAGCACTATTTAATTTCAACCCATTTACCATTCGTTCAGCATCTTAGTTAAAGGGGAAGTACCATTTTTTTTGTCTTTTTTTTTCAACCTGGACCTCATCTGTAGCATGCATTACGTTCATTTACTCATCCAGAAAAGCTTGATATGATTTGAGGATCTTCAGGAGATGTTTAGATCAATTTGCGATCAGAATATAGCTATATTGTGGAAGTTGTTGGGGCAGCCAAAGTGAGGCTCTCTAAAAAAGGCATTAATTACCACAATACTCTTCCATTTCACCAATGTTTTGTAATGAATCGCTAGTCCTATTTCCCTGAAAGTTCAGAGAGTCTCGGAGGTGCTGTGTTTTTGTCTTCCGGTGTGTTTTAAAGGCGTTTATTCCAACTGACACCAACTGCCGATTTCAGTGATGTCGCTGCAATGCCTCATTGCAGTTGTATTCTGAGCAGGACTGAGCAGGTTGTGAAAAAGGAGCCAGTGGAAACTGAACTTAGTTCATTAGATCATTTTGTTTGTGCAATTTGGAAAAATGCAAACACGACCCATGTTGATGTTTTCTGTAGCAACTTCTGTCTGTAGAGCACAGAGGGAAAGCCCTGCTCAGACTAGAACTGCGATGGCACACATCAATGATGTCATTGAAATCGCTGGTCAGTGTGAGTTGGAA
Organism: Apricaphanius iberus; assembly: GCA_028564705.1. Taxonomy (NCBI): domain Eukaryota; kingdom Metazoa; phylum Chordata; class Actinopteri; order Cyprinodontiformes; family Aphaniidae; genus Apricaphanius; species Apricaphanius iberus. Next base: position 1,464,599 of record JAPXFQ010002461.1, on the reverse strand, counting down.
TAAGTGCTTGTAAAACACCCTGGAAAGAAACCTCTGAAACGCTCCCAACGCACAGGGGAATAGTGCTAGCGATTCATAACAAAACATTGGTGAAATGAAGGAGCTTTTTGGCAGATAATGCCTTATTTTGAGGCTGCACTTTTGGTTCCCCAACAACTACTATTACATCTCCTGAAGGACTTCAAGTGGCACCCAACTTGTCTGGGTGAGTAAATGACTTAAAGGCACAGTGTGTAATTTTCAGCCAGAATGGGGCAGTGCATACCTAAATTATCACAAGCATGCGATATCTGTGTCTTCGAGTAAGAAACTTAACAACGGAGGTCCAACTAGTGCTGTTTTCAAACGCTCAATTCCCTGAGAATTATCTATTTGCAGCAACATGACGAGCACATCAGTCTCTCTTTCATCACTTGGAACTAGCGACGAGGTAAAAATGTATTTATGACGAAACTTTTTTGCATTTTGAGGGAAAATCAATGTTTTAATAGCGGGCGTATTCTGTGCGCTTTGTCCGTCCGGGCTCTTGTAGAAGTAAAGACGTCATCTAATATGGCTTTCTCTTGAAAAGAGGACCCACGCCTATATATTTTAAAACTAAGTTTTAATGTCAGATTTTACAATATTGCCAATATTTTGCAATTACTGTGCTTTACAAAATTATTATTACATAATATTTTAATGGCTATTTTCAAAGATGTACTTCAAAACTACACACTGTCACTTTAATGCATGCTACAGAAACAAGGTCCAGGTTGAAAAATTGGTACTTCCCTTTTAATAAAAAAAAATTGTTTCTATTGAAGATGCACAGCTTTAAGGAGATAATACTCCAGCATCAATTATCTTTACTGTCTATCCTATGCAGGTTTGCAGGGAGTGGTGCCTATCTCCAGCAATCATTTGGCAAGAGGCAGGGTACGCTCTGGTCACCAATTTATTGCAAGGCAAGATCTTAATCCATATTTGATTATGTGGTATTCACAAGTTGTTGTCCCGCTAAGTCATGCTGCTATACATTTTTTGGACATGTCAAAAAATGATGGGCCACAAGCATCACAAATGATAAAATGTCACCCCTTTTCTCAGTTCTCAGCCAAGACTGAATCTATACAATTTCTACTCAAATGTCACCTCAGTGAACCAATGGTAAAATTGCTGAATCTCATTGTACACCATACAGTTGCTTTGTCTGCAAAGATGAATATTATCTATATTTACTACAGGATGCAGAACACTCACAGCAGCCCCCCTTTGTATGGTATAATGAATATTTGACCACTTGCAGGGGCTAATTGTTTGTGAATTCACCTTTCATCTAGAGATAACTGGGTATGAATACTAACCAACAGAAAATAAACACGATTGTGAAATTACAGCCAGAGTCATGTTTCTTCTCTGGATCCAGCAGAACACTGATTTCTGCACGATTCATCCCGATACAAATGCAAAGCACTTTCTTTGCTTCTTCATGTACAACTCTAACAAACAGTGGAAGAACAGCTTTAACAATTCATATAAACATACAAACTGGGCCAACCTTCTCTATGCACAAAAACAATGCAGCCTTAAACCAGCACTAGTTGGTTTGCCTTGAGGCGCAAAAATCCTTGTATAACCTACAGAGTTACATAACTTTTTGGGTTATAAGCCTGTGAATATTCTCATTCATCCAGGTCATGGTTATCTCAAGGAAATTTCAATCAAACGCAACTGGACTTGGTAATTTTTCTTGGAAGACGTTTCACCTCTTATCCAAGAGGCTTCATCAGTTCATGCTCGCCGCTGACCAGGCTGGGACTGGTCCAATTGGGTTATGTTGCTAAATAAACAAAGAATAGAAAAACCCTGATGGAAACATAACCTCTTTGGCGGAGGCAAAAAACTGTATTGAAGTACAGAGCAGTCAACCTGCACTTCTTGCTTTTATTTGCTGTACCCCATCAGATTAGAAGCTCTCAAATTAGTTGTGACTTTGAACTCCTTCCACTAGAGGTCGCTATTTCCTATACAGTGAAATATGGTAGATGTTTATGTGTCCAAACTTTTGGTCTGAGCTATGTTATATATATATATATATATATATATATATATATATATATATATATATATATAGGTGTGTGTGTGTGTGTGTGTGTGTGTGTGTGTGTGTGGTTTTTTATATATATATTTTTCTGTATGAACTTTTAATATATTCAATAAAGTGTCTTTTTAAGGTCTGCATGTTGTTTGTTTCGAATGCTGAGCTTTGAGAAAAAGTGACTGATTATTTAAGAAATTCTCCAAATTAGGCTGATTAAAGAAATAGTATTATTAATTTACCGAAAACTAAATACTCACTCACCGGCTTTGAATCAGAATCTGAGTAGTGAATGGAATTTTGCTAAATGAATTTAACACACTTAATCAACCCACAGAGGGAGTCACTTGGTCTTATTTCTATGCAGATTGGAGATATTATATTGGGTGTAGCATTGAGTTTTTGTCCACTATGATTAGCACTGGACTGGGTGAAGCTGAAAAATCTGTAGGAATTTTTTTTTGTCATATTCATTAAATTTGATGCATATTTAACTGCCCATGCTCAGCTTGTTTTTTTTAAATCCAAATACATTTCTTAACAGTGTAAGCTATAGTCAGAGCTCAATTTGGTATAATAATTGAATATACTGTGAACAAAGCTTTTAATTATCAAATATCTATATTTAGACATATACTTTTATTAACAGCATTACATATTTTATCACAAATTTGGCACAAATTGAGGTGAAAGAATCATATTTATATTTTAATTAATTATTTTATTAATGACAAACATATAAAATCAATACATTGTATAAATAATATAAGTTACAATAACAATAATACATTAATATTAATATCATGTATTGCCATAAAACATTTATAAAAAAATGAGATGCCTGCACCTCAAAGCTCAAATAAAAAATATAAAAAATGATAAATAGCATTGTAAATAGGCATAAAAAAAAACAACAGAGTTGTTACAGAATGCATATTTCTTATCATTCGCTCAATCGTTCTGATCAACATCTGGCAGGCACTGTGAGTGTAAACAGTCTCAGTGGGAGTAAAGGTCGCAGGGGACACTGAGGACAAGTACAGTTTAAATGGCTATGTGTAAAATAAAATACACATTTTATAAAACCTATGAGAAAAAACAACATTCTTTTTGTTTTTAAAGCAAAAAAATAAGACAAGATGTTGAAAGATGCTGTAAACAATGCACCACTCATATAAGTCACATCTTGTGGAGATGATTCTGAGTTATTATTAAGAGGCTTTAGACATATGCATCAACATTATTCAAGATATACATTTTCTAAATATATATCCCTCCATTTGGCAAACATTCAAGCTCATTTTGAAATATCCATGCCATGCCAGCGGGTAGCTGTGTTGACATCAAAACAACTTCTAAATTCAAGCAAACAACAGTTGGAACAAGGCTGTAAATTCTGCTAACATAACAGAAATTCTGCAGCTGATAATTAACCGCAAAGCTCACAGCTGAGGATAGTGATGGCAGAGTCAGAACCAAGCTAGCCACGTGTAGGAAAAATGATAAGTGGGCATGAATAAAGGGTATGCCAAAAATAAACCTATGTCTCCTCTCTAAATTTTCTAAAAGTTTTATCTAAAAGTACTTTATTGTGTATGGATAAAAGGTGCCCATGCAAAAGAGTTAATGGAGGAAATCGTTTATGTATAAACAGGGTGGAAGTTGATTAATATGTGATCTATGCATAGAATCCTAATAAAAAATTGGAAAAAAGAAAAATACCAAAATTGTTGTTATAATACAGTGAGATTTTAGCATTTTATTTGTAAGCAGGCTTTAGCCATGCTAATATGATTAAGGAAATATTATATGTTTAATTAAATGCTAAACTACATAAAGCAATTCTGCATAAAAAAATTCTGACTATTTGGTTTCCATTTATAAAATCAAACAAAACATTAATTTTGCAACTATTTTGTCATGTATAAAAAAGCAAAGGTTTTCCCAAATTAGTTTTCACAAAGCATTCATCAGTTTTTAAGTCTGATAAATATGAGGAATCTTCAGATAAATCACATTTCTAAACTACGCTATAAGTGGTTTCAGAAAAAAAGTGGATAATAAAGTTAGTAAGTATTAGAGCACTTTTATCCTAAACTGAGCTTTCAGAGCAATCCATCCAGTAGTTGCTGAGATATTTTGGTCAGCACCAACACAGTGGATCATCTAACTCTGCTATCTTGAGGTAGTCCACTAGCAAAACACACTATTGCTTAAAAACATTCTGGAGTTAACAGTGGTTTTTTTGTGTTTTTAATTCTCCTTAAGGCTTACTTTGTTGTCTTAAAGTCTAATGGTGCGTTCACAAACAACGTGTCTAAAGCGTCATATGCATCCAAAGTGAATGGAGAAGCGTGCTGATGCACATCAGGAGATCCCACATCAAAAGCGAATTTGCGTCGCAAAAAAAACTTTTTTTGCCTCATTCACGTCACATTCACACGAATGAGGCATCAGAAAAAACACATCTCTTTTTATGTGGAGAATTCCGTGCATTTGTGTGCCACGAGAATTTCTGCGTCTGCTGCTGAAATTTAAAAAAATGAACTTCAGCATCAATTCGTGCCACGTCAACCACTCAGGAGCCTGGTGACATGATGTCAGTGATGCTGTGACTGACATTGAGTCACAGCATCAGCAGGACATGGAGGAAATACTGATAAAAACTGTGTCTAATTCAACCGAACTATATGAGACCAGCTGTTTTCTATGCAGAGACAATCCAAATATATATATATATATATATATATAAATATATTTAAGAGGCTAAACTATTTAGACAGGAAAGCTCTTAATAATTCATTTTTGATTGGCTCTTAAAAGTTGTGACTGAGAAGTAAGCCACAAATAGCTCCCTCACCAGGACAAGAAGTTGGCTGCAACATGACACATCACCCCCCAAGGTCCCACAAGGCTGGAGTTGCCACCACCCACGCAGCTCCAGAGGGGCGGGAGAAGGAAGGAAAGGGGGAGGAGACCAGCGGACGACCAAGGAGCGGTCCCGGTCAGGGTCCTCCCACAAGTTGCGAATTTCCGGCTTCACGCATGTCAAAATTGTATATTTTGGTGTGAGTCAAATTAGGTTTGGATGCGTGTCAAGGTGCAAATTTTCAAGCATTCAACTAGGGTCCTGCGGCGTGCTTTTACGATTTGGTGTGAACGCACTTAAAGGCAGCAGGATAACCTAACAAAGTGCCACAAGACTCTTTTTAAGAATGCCTCTGGAAGTACTTTAAGATTCTTTTTGACCATACACAGAAGATCTTTAACCTGTCAGAGATTTCTATGGAGTACCCAAGAGCATCAAAAGCGTTGGAGACAACAGGAAGGTTGGGAGCCGTTGACTGAAGATCCTCTTTGTTTTGCTAATAACAAAAAGAATAACAAAACTTAAATCAGAGTGACTCATAAACCTGCTTATTCATGAAAATATGGTAACAGGATCAATGCTGGATTATTTAACTGGAAAAAATCCTATCCATCCGTCCATCCAGCCATCCATCCATGATTAAAGTCTGTATTTCCTTTTAACTGTAATAATATAACTAGGAAGGTTTATTACAATGACATTGAATTATATTTTAATACCAATATGTCTTGTAACCAGTTACAAAAGAATCAAAAACAAAATTATGTTGGAAAGCTCTCTAGCAAACTTTTTTTTTTTTACTTTATGCATCCCTATATTTATCTAAAACTCGTTACATTTCTATGTACTTTATTTAAACCCATAATGTTTTTTGCATATATTGTATTCATGTTTAACTGTGATATTAGCATTTTTTTCCACTCTGCTTTGGCATAATTTAATTAGCAATATATCCACATTTTCTGTTGTAATATTTAAACTTTTCTCTTAATAATTTCACTAAAAATGTTCACATAATCTTATTACAGTAAATAATAGTGGGAGGACCTACCTGGTGAATACACTTTTTAATGAGGTTGGACAAGTAGAGGAGGTGAGAGCTAGCGCTCTCTTCTGTCTGAAAAGGCAAACTGACATTTTCTTTTGCGACCTTCAACCAGTCGATATGCAGTTTGAAGGACTGGGTGTACTCGTATATCTGAGGGAGGGATTCATTAACCTGCAGGCACATTAAACATACATTTAATCAATAAGTTCCTGGCACATAATTTTGTATTATTTAGAAAGAAAGAGGTGAATCGTTTTTTTATATTTATAATTTACAGTTTTATACCTTCAGTGATCTGAAATAGCCAGCAGTGTGATGTAGGTCAGGGAGACTTTCCAGATTTAGTGTGACATCTTCAAAGTGTTGAAGTTCTTCCGTTTTCTGTTGAAAACACAAGAAGAAAACGGTTTAAAAATAATTTCCTTCATTTGGTTGATATAATAGTAAAGGTGACAGTCATAGAACTTTTCCTGATTCCTGGTTGGAAATTTAATTTAATTTCTTGCCAAGCTGCTACATAATAATATAACAGTCATGATTCAGGATAAAAAAGTAACTATAAAAACAGAGATTAAGGAAGTCTTAAACAAACCTTACCAGCTGATGGATTTTTTTGGATAAATTCAGCAAACTTTCCACCTGATGGATCATTGAGCCAAACAATCCACAGTGGGAGGAACCGTGGGTGGGAGAACATGAAGATCGGACAAACAGCTCAGACAGGAGCAGCAGGTGGAAGAGAAACGAGGAGGTCTCAGGAATCACTGCAGAAACAGGAGAGAGGCGCACACAATAAGTCACTGAAAACTTTTTTGGCTTCATACAAGCCTCGTCTATGACAACAAAGAGAGGGCTGTTCTTCAAAAGCATTCACCAAATCCAGTCATGTTCCAAAAACAGTTATCTGACTGACAGACTGACATCCAGCTGTAGTTGAACACACAGCTGCGCAGGCAGGTGTGTGCAGGACTGCACTGACTAGCAGCACATCTTAGATTTTCTTTCTTCTCCTTCACCCAGAAGAGCTAAAGTTGTGATTCAGAGTGAAAAACCACAAGGCATGGATCGAAGCTTGTTTTCATTTCTACACCTCATGACGCACAAGATTAACTCTGAGGCAGCTGCAGTCAGCTTGTACTTTGTCACGACAGAAAGGAGGCCATTCGGCTGACATAATTGCTACAAGTTCCTGCCAGAGGAGCAATAACACTGTACTTGGATAAAGTCAAGCACTTTTAACCCAAAAAACTCCAGCGACCAATAAATGTTTCTTTTGATGCTACAGTGGACACATTTATTGCATTACTCATTTAGCAGTTTCATCAGATAAATTTAAAGTATCCTGTCGTCTAGACATTTACAGTCATTCTAAAAATCAGATAAGAGCTGTGAGAAGTTTGGTCTCTGTGACAGGATGAAAGGGGATGTGGTGTGGACGGATTTTTAGAGAGCAAAAAATCAAATACAATCAGATTTCCAGGAAGACTCACACGCAATATAAAGAGCACAGCTAACGTATAGGAAGACATGGTTGAGATGCAGGTTTACATCCCTGCTGGGAACCGTTTTTTTTCTTACATAGAGCTTGCATATTCACACAGTCCACAAATATGTGTTTTAGGTTAATTGGCTTCTCTAAATTTGGTCTGATTGCACATGAATGTAAACTGTGATAAACCAGCAACCTCTCCAGAGTACTGGAGATGCTGGAGCAACTCTGTCAGAAATAAGCAGGTGCAATAGATGAATGGATGTTATCAGCATATTTGGTGAACATCAGAACTCACAGAAGTCAGAGTTTTTATGAATGGAGTAAAGTAATAATATTTTGATAATGGATTGCGTTTATACAGTGTTTTTCAAGACCGTGCTGAAAGCGCTTTATTCATTCACTCTCACATTCACACTCTGGTGGAAGCCTGTTACATTTCTAGCCACAGCTTCCCCTGGGCAGACTGATTACTAAATGCTTGGTGTTACCTTAAATGACCTTGGTTATGCTGTTGATCATAGTTTTTAGAGTGATGGTGATATTTGCTGTATTAACTTACAGTCTGTAACTAGTAGTCCTTTGGGTTTGTTGGGGTTTTAGTTGGACTGGCGATGACATTTGTTGATTAGAAAGTTTTGGTTGTTTTCGCCGTCAGACTCTGTATGACTTTCATCCTTCAGGGCTTTCCCCACCTTTATCTCTATGAACGCTCTGTTCTTATATCCATTTTCTGTGTTTATGCTGCTTACATAGAAGAAGCCCCTTAGAAGAAGTATCATTGTATCTAATACTGATCCAAAATATGCAGCTTCTTCCTAGTGTGGCATCTGTGTCTTAATTTCACTGCAGGCTAGGACATGTCTCCACATAAACAACTGCTGGACACTGAGGTGGGGTCAGAGCAGTTGCTGTGCAGTCTGCAGCGTCATCTGCAAATACTTCATGGATCGTGCCGGAATGGCCGGATTCCAGCAGATGCACTTGCACGGAAAATGATAAGCAATGCTTTACTTCTTTAAAAAGATTTTGGCTCTTACTGAAGTGATGAATTACAAGGAAATTTTTCCTTTGAGAGTGTTTATTTATGTTGCTTTTATAGAAACACTGTCGCTTGTTAGTTCGTAAACTGTATACAGTGATGTAATTGTGTATAAAATAGTGAATATTCTACAACACTAAAAAAGTTTGTTGTTTCAGTCATATCTAAAATTACAAGCAGAATTTTTAACAAATATACACTTCCTGGGTCAAAAATATTGTTCTTTATTTGATAAATAGAGACAGAAAAAATGCTGAGAATTAATGGTTTGAATCTTCTACTTAATCATTAATCATCCGTCTTCAAAGTAATACCTTTCACATCAAGATTAGCCATTATCTGTAAACCTGTTCACTGATTTATGCAAGCTTAAAAACCCCAAACCGCAAAACAACAAAGAAAAAGATTGTCCGTTAGATGTGTTAAGTCATGCTTAAGGAATGTGAGCTATGCAGGGTTCTTTTTTAGAGCAGGCTTTGAGCCTTATGTTGGTGTAAGAGAGACGAGCAAGCCCACCGTTCTGACTCAGATCAGTCAGTATGAGGTGACGTCAGCAGACTGACGCCTCGGGCTCGGCTCTTTGGAGAGAAAACATCCCCTTTGTCAAGCGTGTTGGGCCACTTCAGACACTTTTATTGTTTCCCAGACACTAAAGTTAGTCTAATTTATGGGTTTACTTAAAGGCAGGAGGTTACCAAAGCGGTTACCCTCTTATTTTCAACATTTAATTCTTTCAGTTTCTAAATGTTATTTTATTTCATTTTGGTTTTCAAAGTAATCACAGCAGTAATTTCTTCAAAGGGAATCAACTAACTGAATCCAGACGAGCAGCAGCTGAAATTTTCTGGGCTGTTTGGATTAGTTACTCAGTCAGATTTGTTTCTTACAGTTAGTGTCTGACAGGATCCTCATCCAGGATTCTTTGTCACAGTTCCAGTTGTAGAAATTTGGAAATATTGAAGTAACTCAACACATTGGCTAACTTAAGATGGGTGACTTTTTAAATTAAGGCATATGAAGAACAACTTCATCTTTTTTTACTTGATAAGCATCTTTTCTTCTCTTTCCCGTTTTGAAGAGTGGTTAGGAAAAATGGCTCTCTGTGTCATCGTACCATTGCATTGCACAAACACAGGTTCTCGGATTAAATGTATCACATTTATTTACTGGATTTACAACGGGGTTCAAAAAGTGTTGAGTTATTAAGGGTTGCTGGTTTAAACCCCTGCACTGTCCGCCTTGGTCTTTGTTTCCTTACCTTCTGGTGGTGGTCAGAGGGCCCTGTGGCGCCTGTGTGTACGGCAGCCTCACCATCGTCATCGTGTGAATGGTTGAATGACTGAATGTAGTGTAAAATGCTGTGTAGTATGAAGGAAAAGGCGCTATACAAATGCACACATTTCTTTGATCAAATTTTCATTTTACATTAAATAGGTATGATGTAAACAGTATCACATATTTTTCTGTAGATCAGAGTTTCGTGAATTTCATGTTCAAAGTTCGAAATCAGATTTTTAGGAAAGGTCAAACATCTCAACCAAAAATCGATGAGTAACTCGTTTTGACACATTTTCTTCCATCTTAGGAGCATGAGAAATGTCACTTTATGATTGGAACTGTTGATTTTTCAAAAGTAAAGCATAAAAGAGAATTTAATTTTTTAAGACTTTTTCTTAATCTTCTCCAACTAAATTATTGTATAGCAGTGAATTAAGTTATGGACTGTTTCACTACTCTTTTATTGTGAACATTAGTAGAGGAAAAGCTACAACGACATTTAGATCATTAAAGACCGCTGGAATTGTAGATTGTATCTACAGATTTTGAGCATCTGCAACATTCAACTTTCCAAAAGTGTACAACTGATTCTTCATATGTTCATGAAATTTAAACATATTTTTTTTACACATAAGATTTCTTCACTACAACACAAGACACTACAGTTTAAATCTAAAAAGTTTTAGTTTCTGAAAGGTTGACCTCTTCATTATGTAGTCTAACACTAGAGTAACTTTACAACAAATATGAGTCAGCATTGCATACGCTTTGCCTTGACCTCATCATCCTCTCTGACGTTACAAACCATCAGACTTTTGTGTTTTAATCAGATCTTTTCCTGAATCCTGTTTTTCTTGGCTGAGCCAGTTAAGAATCATATGTGGGAAGGGGATTGCAAAATATAAAAAAGAACACAAAATTAATTACAGTATCTAATCAGGGGAATCATGGAACATTTCAGTATTATTTTGTCAATATGAGTCACATTGAATAATACCGAAGCAGTCTGTTAGACAGATAATTTAGAGTCATGCACTTGTGGTTTGAACACATCTGAAAATTAAAATTTTGTTATTTCTACTGGATAAATTTGTGGTTTGATCGCACCACAAAAGCTAAACATTGTGTCTAAATCGAGAGAGCCAATGTAAATAGAGTATTTAATGACAAGCAGATGTTGTCTTTCAGATTAATATCTCACTAGACATTTAAAATGATTAAGTCTATAGTTATCTGTTATCAGTTGTTATCTTGGCTTCATGAAGTATTAAAGCAGTTTTCAGTTAACTAAGGACACACACTGGAAAACTGGAATACCTTCAGTTAGTAGTTGGAAAAATAAAGAGAGCAAAAACTTAAAAAGAGTGAGAGAAAAAAATGAAGAAAAACATCCACAGGCAGTGCAGTGTAGAGTCATGTATCTGGCTGGGTAAACAGCTGTGACAGCATTACGGCTTACATTAAAGTTGCTTCAGAAGCAGAGTGAATGAGCTGTCTTTGATGTGTAGTGCAGGCAGTTTCGTCAGAACACATTCACTCAAACATGAAACACCAACAAGTGCGTGCAGTGTCTCACATAATCGGCCGCTTCCGCAGTTTCCGTTGAGTTCGTGCACCCCTTTTTTTTTTCTGCTGGGTCAGACAAACAAACAGTGGCGTTTCCTGTGTGTGCTCAGTGGACGCCTTATTTCCTCAGCTCTCTTTGCTTATACTCTCAAGGACAGCGAACTGACTCATGAACAGGTGCTCTGTTCGTTTCAAAGAAGTCTTGGATTTGACTTACATAAATTAATGCTAATGTTTACTTTTTTTTATTCCATGCTCCTGCTGTGAACTGGCTCTTGTTGAATGTAAAATATACATGTTAAGACAGAATTAAAGCGACATGAATCAGTATTTGAAATCGACAATATTTGCATGTCATAAAAACATTCCTTATTAGTAGTAAAATTGTAAGAAGGGACCAATTGTCCCATATTTCAGCATTTTAACGTCCTTAACTTACTGCTTCTATGTGACAGTTTGACTTCAGGGTCTGGTTTTAATCAGTATCAGGGAGCTACTTCAAGCTATAAACTCAGTGAAAATCCCTGCTCTGCTGCACACCAAACAGAAAACAGACACAAACTGGCAGGTGGATTTAAAACCTGAGAGTCAAACAGAGTCACTGATTTATCATCAGATTCTTCAGGTGCACCAAACTACAAATTTGGTTATGAAACAAGCAACCTTTTTGCTCACAGTCTCAGTTTTTATCATGCAAACTGACACTTGTTCAATTATATATAAATATACTTGTTCCAAAACTTAGGAAGAGATAGGAAGAGGTAGAGTAGCTAGGTAGAGATAGATTAATGTAAGCCAGGTAAAGATCCGGAGCCGGTCGCGGCTTACCGCCGCGGAAGAAATGCGCCCCACGGGGGCCAGCCAGCGCCGGAGAGAGGTCCCTCAAGGGGATCCTCCCCCACACAGTGCGGCCGCCCCATTACCTGCCGGGTTGAATACCGGGCAGACTGTGCGGACCCCACCCGTTTATCTCTTAAACGTTTCTCGCCCTCTTCAACTCTGTCCTCTCTCAGTTCTGTCTATTTTTCCTAAGTTAGTTCTGTCTATTTTTCCTTAAGATAGTTGTCGACTATTCGGTTTGTGCCGGTATTTAGCCTTACATGGAGTTTACCACCCACTTTGGGCTGCATTCTCAAACAACCCGACTCCGAGAAGACCCCGGCATGACGGGGGCCGTTACCGGCCCTACACCGTCCACGGGTCAGGAGGACTCAGACAGAGTGTTGGTAGCCAGGTCTCCTAGTAGCTAGGAGACAGGTTAATGTTAGTAGCTATGCTGCTTTAGGCTAGGCTGTTGGAGGACATTATTAGGGTCTGTTCCTACTTTCTCTCCTACTTCTCCCCAACTGCATGATGTGCTGTCAATTCAAGCACTAACCTGTTTTCTATTATAGTAGGTGCTCCGGATTAGCCCTGCTTGACGACCCTGACTAAGATGGCATTGCAGTGACGGAAAATTCTCCACGTCCTGCAACAAACTTCTGCATCAGTTCTATTGCTCTTTCTGTGTTCTTTTATGTATTCCTCCAAGCCACAGACGGTCGCGCAGATAACCGCTTGTGCTGAGCCTGGTTTGCCTGAGGTTTCTTCCTGTTAAAAGGAGTTTTTCCTTCCCACTGTCGCTGCATGCTTGCTCAGTATGAGGGATTGCTGAGAATTCCACGACGCAATCTTCTGTGGTTGTGTAATTTCTACACTAAACATTGTATTGTAATAACTCTTTTTGTAAAGTGCCTTGAGATGACATCTGTTGTGAAATGGCGCTATATAAATAAACTGAATTGAATTGAATTATATGAATGCAAAATAAAGCTTAGAATAAAAGGTGGGATTCAGGTGACCCCTAGATGCATTCCTTTACTGCAATTATTGAACAAACTTCAGGAAACTGCCCTTACCTTCTCACTATTGGTGGTGTAAATCACGATATGAGTTGTTTTAAACAATGTAATTATTGACATAACTCTTTATAGGGGCAAGTTTATGTAAGCAGAATATTTTGACACATTTAGACACCTTACTTGAGTCTTATGCTCTCTTGTTTTTCCCATTTTGAAAATTAGCTAAGAGAAAGAAACTAAGAAGTGAAATCAGTAACTTTTTTGTTTGCTATCCAGGAGTCTGCAACCTGTGGCACCTCAGACCTGCCACAATAGCTCTAAGGAACTTTGGCTAAAAATAACCCTACCATTTTTTTTTCTCCAAATAACAAATTCAGGTTTAGCATGTTTTTTTTTGTTTTTTTTCTTTGGATAATTGCTTGGAATTTCCAAGCTAGAGTGACAAATTTGAAAAAAATCATAGAAGATAATGAATCCATCCTCTTTTGCTAACATTTTATGTTTTTCTTTCTTTTAAAACCTAAAAACAGAAATCAAATTATGGCTCTTTATGAACCACAACACATTTTACTCTATCAGATTTTTTAAGATAAGACTTTCTGAAGGCCATGTAACATTTGCGGCTCTGAATGGATTTTATTTAGCTTTATTGAGCGCAAAACGGCTCTTTGGATGGTAAAGTTTGAACACTGAGCTAGACAGATACTAAATTCACTATTCTGAATTAAAAAAAAAGAATTAAATCCAGTTCATTGGCTTATGAAAACATCTCCTTAAGGTTTGCAGGTTTTCAGCATGAATCCAGTTCCATATTACAATTTGCAGAGCATTGCATCATGCTCTGTCATGCATTTCCTCACACTTGAAGTGTCCTCTGATGACTTTTTGCTTAATTTCAGAGATTTATGTTGTGATAAGCGAACGTTTAGTCAACTAAGTCTGACATTAGGCTATTATCTTTGAATTAACCCTTCCAATGACCTGTATTTTTCTACTGTTTGTTGAAATTAATGGCAGAAAATTAAGCTGAAACCTCTGTTTCCATAAAATAAGGTGAAAATAATTTAAAAATAACACTTGGTCAGTAAAAAGTGGATATTGATCACGATAGATCAAGTCTGCGTAATTGGATAGACGTAAGCTGCTGCACTATCAAGTTTCCTCTCTGTTGCTCTGTTTCCTGATCTATTACCACGTTTGACATATACAGTACAAGGTTACTTCAGGATATTAAGGTCTTCCATACACAAGTTCGAATGCATCTTTGTAATCATTGCTCTGTCTTCATTTCTCTGACACCAACTGAATGATAGAACACATATAAAAGAAGCTGAGCCACAAGCTTTTGCATGATTCATTGTCTATTCACAGCATCAGCAGTTATTGAGACAAAGAGAAGAGAAAAAACAAGCTTCTGGGTCACTGTGGATTTTTTTCCATTTTATTTTTCATTCACTGTACCAGATTTGATCACTAGGGACACGTTAGTTTAAGCGCTGACTCACCACAGGATCAATGGGGCCCCAAACTGAAAGCCTGCAGGCTAGATTACTGTAAGTGTCCCAGTGATGTGCAATGACGACATCGCTGTCTGCAGAAGTGACTCGCTTTTCACCTCTCTAACATTACTGCTCACTTTCTCCTGCTTTTTTCAAACATCACAATGGCTTTTGCTACATTAGAATTAGGACATTTAGTATAGCCATATGGATAAAAAAACATGATTAACCTAAGCAATCAAACGTATCAATAGCTCATATGAAAATACATCGAACAATGTATTTTGCTGCTGTTGAAGTTCTATAAAATTTCCTTCACTTAAACTCTGTGACAACTAATTTAGAAATTGCCATTACACAGTGCGAAACTTCACTATCATATTCACCTGTGATTTCCCTAAAACTGCACTTTTTTTCTTTCATAACATCGTCAGCCTCAAATGTAAAACCGTTTACTCCAAGTGCTTTCAATGAAGCCGAACATGCGGTGTGAGGGGTCCCTCATCCAATTAACAGTAAGACTCTTACTTCTTAATGATGCAATGACTTACACAGAAGACAAAAGACAGAACAGGCTAAATCTGGCAGCATGATACTTGCAAGTTCCTTGATTTGCATTAATTTCATTAGAATGATTAGAATTATGTCAGTCATGTAGTTTCACTTACAAAAAAAACCTTTGTTTTCAGCCCGTTAACACAACAGATAATAGCTAAAGACTGAGTTTTCAAGTAGTTTTGATTTGTTTATGTCCCTACATTTGGTTTTTGAAAACGGTTAGTTAAATTCACATAAATATGTTCAAACAAGCTCCACAACAAATTGCTACAAGGGTTTTACAGACTCAATAAAAAGACGAGTGATTTCAATAAGAAGTTGCTTTTAAATAAGGACAGTATTTTACTACAGATGCTTGAAGAGAAAAAAGACACAGCAATTTAGTCCTTAGACTTGTTGAAAGTATTTGGGGAAATCCCTAACACACACACACACAGACACACACACACACACACTCACACAAAGAATCGTCCAATCACAGCCAAGCTGAAGCCAAACAGTGGGTTATTCAGAATCCACATTAAATAAATAAACACTTCTCATGCTTTAGCCGCAAACTGAAACAGCTTTTCATTCATTCTTTCTTTCTTTCATTCATTGACTCTCACTCTCAAACATTCTCAGATGAAAAGTAAAAGTTAAGACCACGTGTAGTGAATGCCCACCACCTTCCCACTTCCATCACTACCACCACCTCCTCCACACAAACACACTCCCTCTTACACACGCACACAAACACACACGCGCACACACACACATAAACACACACACACACAAACAAACACATGATGTTTTCCTCTAAAAGTATGATGAACAAACTTACATTTCATCTTTCAGGTCCTGCTGTAGTAAACAAAGGTCTCTCTGAGTCCAGTGTGAGTACTGTACGTGTGTATGGTTGTGTTTGTGTGGACAAAATGTAAAAGTTCCCTTTTATAGCTTGGAGTATGACACATCACCTGAGTCATCAGCCCTAGTTGCTGAAGCTTCGACGCCCACACCGTCCAGCCTCCCCTTCTCACCCCACTTTATCTCAAAAAGCTAGTTTCTTTGTTTGCTGAAATCAATCTTAAATTAAATGAGTTGAAGTCCTAGAAAATCATGAAATTAGGAAAGCAGTTTTTTCCTCCTCTCCATCTCACAACAAAACAAACATTTTGGAAAGAAAACTGCTAAAAGCAGTGATTAGAAGAAAGCATTGTTTATTCTTAAAATAATTCAAGTTTTGACACATGAAATCTTCCTCTAAAAATATCTTCAGATGTACTTTTATGTTTATGGGTTTGATAAAAGTTACAACATAAGAGATTCATAATCAACAATCTTAAAAAAATGTGATCAACAAGAACAAACTGAAGTAGAGACGATTTCGGTCACAGCTTAAAGCAAGAACCGGATATGAATGGTAGAAACTAAAATTCTGGCACCAAGAAACTTTACTTCTGCTATTTGAGAAATTTTGCTTTTGAGGAAAATTTGAAACAGCACAGTATTGTTCTGATTATTTAATTTTAGTAGTAACTTCCTGGTCGGAAGAAGACAAAAATAGCTCTACAACTGTACCTTTTCAGCGTTGCCAAGAAGCTAAAGGTTAAGACAGGGAAATTCAACAGTTGGTATTTCAAACAGAATCCAATCAGTTTGAAAGTCAACTCTTAGGATGGAAGAAGTCTGCCTCAGTCATGTAATAGCTTTAGATTAGTCATAAAGGTGTTCCATTTTTGGCAACATCTATAATAAAAAAAAGTATAACTTCAAAATATTAATGACCCCAAATCATGTTGTAAGTACTCTTTATTTTAAATCTTAACATCATTAATGATTGTTTAGCGAAAAACCTACATTGTTTATAGGTCAATTTTAATGCTGCTGTTATTCATTTTTTTGACCAAGCATGCATCACCAACATGAATGAAAATACTCCAAAATCTTTAATCTGTAAATCTCAAAATGTTTTAAATCTTGTCCCAAAAAAACTAGAATTCTTCATGACTGAATTTTACATTACTGAGGTCGCAACACAGTAAAAATACCAAGGCATATGCATTTATAATAATACAGTTTATTATGAAGGCATATTTGATTTTTTTTTTTTTTTTGCATTATGGCTAACTTCCTTAGTTCCTTAGCATTTGATGTATATACTTCAGTTATTTTGAAATACCTTGACAAGTTTTTCTCAGCCTCTTGAGGGCAATAGCAACCAATGGTGAACCCAATGCTAACATATTATGGTGAACTCCGGATATTCATAGGATTTAAGGGACCTCAGCCACTTGCAAATATATAAAATGGGCAAATACTTGAGACCCACACTAAAAATGGTTATACCTACCCAATTTAATGGTTCAAACACTAAATATTCCTTAATATGCACTAGGGATACCACAATACCACTTTTTACCAAACCGATCCGATACAGATACTTGGATCTGAGTACTTGTCAATACCAAATACCGATGCTGATACTTCTACCACACAAAAGAATGGAATGAATTGAAACACAGGTTTTATTTTCTTCTCCGCTGTTTACAACAGATGATGGTGAATAAGATAAAAAATAAAACAGTCATAAAAAATCCCATACAACTAACATTTCAGGTTGAAAATAAACATTTTCTCTTAAATTATTCCAGCATTTTCACATTTGAAGTATCATTTAATGGAATAAGTTAACTAACTTAACTAACGATACTGATATGAGTACATTAGAACGGTATCAGCTACAATACCAGAACCGATATTGGTGCATCCCTAATATGTACAACAGTAAGTTTTTTAGCACTACCACAGAATCTGACATCTACAGTCTACTATCTAGCCAATTTGATCTTACATGCTGACAATTTTAATTTGTACCAAAGACAAATAAATACTGCTCCTGGAAAAGCTGTTTTGCTAACACCAGTCAAGTAGCATTTGGTCTAGATGCTAAGCTTCACAAGTTAAATTTTTTTTCCAAATATTTTAGATATATTTGAAAAAAAACGTACAAACATTTAACAAATAGGCAAACACCTGAAACAGAATTCACCTTCTTGCTTTCACAAATCAGCACCAAATCTGATTTTGCTCCTTTGTTTACCAACCAAATGATGGCTTTGAACTTACATACTGACCATTATAGATTACCCAATAGAATAAAACAAGCTTTATATGTTAAAATGTCACCTTTATCAACTGCATGGGGAAATTATTTTTATAGTCAGTCTAACGTCTAGTTTTCAGTTAATATTTTATAACGTTTTGGTTACATTGCCATCACGTAATTCTCCCCTTTTTTTTGTTTGTTTCATACTGTTACATATTTTAAAAAAAGGAATAACCAGTTTCAGTATGACATACTTAAGATGAAAAGAAATTACTTTTGTCTTAGTAAAGCACCTAGTTATTCCAAAGAAAATCCTAAGTAAACTAAAATAGTTTTCTGCAGTGCCGTGTCTAGGGGGTGGCCTGGGGTGGCACGTTCCACCCCTAGAATCCGATAGGCCACCCTAGGTGCAACCCCCGATTGTCTGATCTCGTAGCTCAATGCTTTGGAATACATTTAGTTACAGCAATTGTTTTACAAGAGGGACAATTTTCAGTTTTATTTTAAAACATTTATCAGAAAGAAGGCACGGAACATACATTTCTTTTTTTTACTGCGGATCCTTGATTTACGGGTGCTACCCCAGCGGATCTAGCTGCCCCTCCTGTGCCACCCCTGAAAAAAAAGGTTTAGACACGCCACTGGTTTTCTGTAAAATTAAGGAGAAGACTGCTTCTTTCTTCAGCTGTAAACTTTATATCAGCGTCCAAAAAAAGACTCAGAAATTTGTAAAACTAGCAGAAAAATGCTCTTACGTTTCAACTTAAGGAATTTTTCCTTTACCTTTCTCCATGCACAATAAATATATCTATATAAGGGGTTATTGCCTTGAGGGAACTGTTCATTTGTGCTTTTATTACATTTAACGAGCTAGAAGTCTGCATTTTGAGGCTGGAGAAGTTTGGTTGGGGCCAAACATGAATAACTATCAAACTGGATGTCAGAATCTGACTCATGTTTCTTGTGTGCTTTACTTTTTAATCTTCATTTATGTTTGCAGTCGTTGTTTGGATTGGTGTAGGCCAATTATTTGCAAAGTTTTTATACCAATTATACCCATAGTCTACACAGAATTTTCAGCCACCATTTTTGACTTGGAGTATTTTTAGCTTGCTGCGTTGTCTCATAAATTATTTAGTCAAGAATATGTATGAATAATAATGGATTGAAGACAGCAACATATGGAATTTGGTGCTACAAGTTTGCAGGATGTAAGCAGCATCACAGACGAAAAAAGAATAGGAAAATGTTTTATTGTAGTTTGAGTGACTTCTACTGTATCTTATCAGTAATGTTTTTAATCAATTCATTTGGAGTAATCTTTCAAAGCCTGCTGCATATCTGAACATTAGCCACTGCTCAGAAATGCTTGAGATGGATTGACTTAGAATTGAATTTGCAAAACAGAAATGCAATCATTTTTCTATAAGTTACCTTCATCTTTTTTGTCTCATGTATTTTCTAAATATTCTAATTATTTGAACATCTTTCCTTATCCTGCTCTGTTTGCACACTACAACGTCCACTTTATCTGTACTTTACCTTAATAATTGTACATTACATTACTGTAAATGATTTAAATATTTTTGGGAAAATTAAAGGATTATTTTATTATTTATTTTTGGCTGCAGATTCAACAGATGTTGTTACTCAGGTCATTGGGGAATTACACGCTATGTCTTCCAGATGTCCAGTTGGCACGTGTTTTATGGTTGTT
This sequence comes from Apricaphanius iberus, assembly GCA_028564705.1. Taxonomy (NCBI): domain Eukaryota; kingdom Metazoa; phylum Chordata; class Actinopteri; order Cyprinodontiformes; family Aphaniidae; genus Apricaphanius; species Apricaphanius iberus. The sequence goes on along the minus strand of JAPXFQ010002461.1, from coordinate 1,444,521 downwards.
GGCATCAATTAGGTGACTGCTTTCTGCTTAGTTAGTAAAAACTGGGAAACTCTGCTAATTCCTACTAGGAATGTCAGAAGATGACAATGTTTAAGCTGCCAAAGTTTCTATTCAATAAGTCACAATTTACTCACTTGGGTTAAGTCACTCCAAACTAGCATGTCAGCTAAAAATCTATAAATGCCATCTAATTGGAGCATCATTATTCATCTTTATTCAGTAGATGGCGGTTTGGCTCAGTTTTAAACTGCATTGTCAGGGTGGATCAAAGTGCCTCTGTGGAGTGACTGCGCATAGCTTCCAAGAAGCCACCAGCCTGTTTTTTTTATGACAAAGTTTCCTGCTTCTTCTGAGGGATATTTATAGTTCACTTTTAACTCAACAGGATGCTGATATATATATATATATATATATATATATATATATATATATATATATATATATATATATATATATATATATATATTGGTTATACTGTGAATATTATCTTTCTATGGATGTTGGAGAGGTTAACTTTACCCTTGTGACAGTACAGTAATGTCTGGAAACATGTAACGACGCAGCAGACTTTCTCTCCATTGTCATCGGATGACGCCATATGGGGTAATGGAGAGGTTGTGTGTCTGTGTGTGTGTGTGTGTTCGGGGTGGTGATGGGGGCTTGTCCTGAATAAAGGTTTTTCACTGTCAGACTAACTTGTTTCATCACTTCCCCAGCCACCCACGTTCCGGATATCTCTCTCACTTTGTAGCTCCTGCTCTTTTTGTCTTGTCTGACCTCTGCTAAATGGAGGAATGTGAGGAATTCAGCTATGAATGGGAAAGCGGGGGAGACATCATGCAAGTCAGTGGCAGATCCAGGTTTTTCCTTTTATTTGATACCACCCAAAGTTTTGAAATCTCAATGAGGATATAATGTTACTTAATCACACATGACAAGGAGAAGGCTTAGCGTTTTAAGGGAAAGAAAAGTTTGGAAAATTCTTGGACTCTACCCCCTTTTTGGCGGGGGGGGGGGGGTGTTAAACAACACATTGGCACAATGCTTGCATACACTCTGCACTCTGACCCAGTGGAGCTATTTTTGGTAATCACAACTCCCTGTAGCCTCTGGAAACCCAAAGACTCAACTCGCTCTTCCATTACAGAGGAATTTACCATGACAGCCAGAGCTTGATGTCCCTATTGACACCAACTGAAGCGTGTCATCAAAGCGATGGCTGAGGAACCAGTCTTGAAACCTCTAATTATTATTACCTCTAATTTGTATAGAGTATTTTGGGAATCCAGTGTTCTGTCCAAGACTCCTACTGTATGGTAATCTCATCCTGACATTTTTTCCCTAGAAGTTTATGTAATCGCGTATAGATATTGCATTTGTTATTGAGCTGCTATTTTCCAGCACCATTAACTTTCTCCTGTCTGTATGTTTCATAAAACAAAAATTTACAAACGTCTCCTTCTGCTGCTTTTCTTCTTTCATGCTATTACTGAAAGAATTTGGAGGAGTTGGAAACATACAGGCAGATAAATGTAAAACACATGTTGGGGTTAAGTGGTCCCCAATCAATTCTGGAGTATGACAAATATTCCAAACCGTCAACCAAAGTAATGAAGAAATATCTTCAGATTCAAAGGAACAAGGGACCTAGTTTCCAAAGAATAATTCAGGGTTCCCACTGGACCATTTTTTCAGGATCATGTAGTAAAAAACAGATGACATCAAGACATTCATCATCCATGCAGGAGGTAAAGGGATTTTTCCAAGGTGAATACTTAACATGCAAGGAATTTCTGCTCAAGTCACACAACCATTATGGTTAATATATGACCCACAAATTCCCACATTATTCTCATGTTAGTATATTGAAAAAGAAAAGGCAATTGGAGAAAGAAAAAAAACACTGACACACTTCACCCGCTTCAAATGTGAGGAAGTTAGTATGGATTCATGTGAAAAAGAGTGTTTGGAATGGGTTCTTTATCTAAGTATTATGCAAGTTCACAGCAGTTAACCAATAATAAACTTACGTAATCAAACCTTCCTGAGTGAAGAAGAAGTTTCACTCATTTGGACTTGGTAAACAATAGATTATGTGCCAGAGGAGCTGAACTTATTTTCTGTTAATTTACCTCCTGGTATCTGGTTGCAGAGGAAAACACATAAAATTAGGGATGCAACGATACAACTTTTTCAAAACGATACAGATACTTAGATCTGAGTATTTGATGATACCAAATACCGATACTTATATCACACAATAAAATGCAATTAGCTGAAAGACAGGGTTTATTCTTGTCTCCCTTTGATACAACAAATGATGGTGAATTAGATGATAAATGATGATAACAATGAGCACAAAACAACAATTTTAAGTGAAAAACAGACAGGTTATCTGAAATGATTGCAGTGTTTACTCATTTTAAGTATCGTTCATGGCAAGGATTAATTTTAACCAATACCGATACAGGACATAAGAACAGTATCAGCCCCGATACCCAATACCAGTATTGGGTTAGGGGGTACCTACATAAAATGTCAAAATATTTGGAAACTTTCAGGCAAAAATAGTAAATTAGTATATAACAAAAATGGGATTGTGGAATCACAATGATTTACTCTGTCCTTAAAACCTTAAACACTAACATGACAGGATTAGATTTTTCTAAAAATTCAATGTATATCTTCACATTTTATCAACAGTTTGAGAAATATAGAGGAAAAGCTTGGACATTCTGATCAAGATAGCAAGGATGGAAATATTGTGGTTATAAAAAAACTATTTTACATATATAATATATACATACATACATATATATATATATATATATATATATATATATATATAAGTGTACACAAATACATTATATATACATAGATATTTCTGTGGCTTTGTTTCTGTTTTGATCACTTCTGCGTTCTTCATAATGGTTCTTTGGAATTTATCATATTCAGTTCATTCTTTTGTGTTTCACTTCTGGTTTATTCTTGGATTTTGTTATCTGCTCAATTAGATTTATGTCTGTTAGAAGAGTGTTATTTTTTGCCTTTGCTTTGTAGTTTCTTTGTGTGTACAGCTTCCCTTTGTGTTAATCATTCATCTTCCCACAATCTGCCTAGTTGGTCCCCTCAGCAGCTGTTCCTAATCCCCTTATTAAATAACCTGCATTCAATGTCAATCTCTATTCTCACCTCAGTGTATGAGCTCCCGGGTTTTTCATTGTTCTTTCCTGGTTCCTTCAATACCTGTTCTCCATCTCCTGCCCTTAATGCCATTCCACATAAATGTCTTCCTTTTATTGAATGACTGTTTTACTTGAGTCAGTCTATGCACTTTGGTCTTTTACTAACCCTAAACCTGACAAAAGTATGTTAAATTCTACCTGTCAGGTAGAAGACAATTTTAGTTTAAAAAAAGGTTAGAGTGACTCCTGTCAGGGGGATTTTATCTTTATTTGTCATTATTTGTAATATGAATTATCTGGTTTGTGTTTTTTACCAAAGTATTTCATACTTTTAGCCAACAGTGTCAGAACAACCTAAAGGAGCTAGTGGTTTAATTAAAAAAAAGGCTAAAACAATGGCTAAAAACATATCTAATTAATTTACATAGGGATCTTTTCAAATGATGTTTGCTTTCTTGCTCATTATTTCTAAGTTCACTCAAATATTCTAAGTACTTCTAACAGTTAAAATGAATCAGTCTATTTCAGTGACCTTCATTCTAGTTCCTTGCATAAATTTCGCTAATTGGCTGACAACACTCTTCCCTGAGCTTCTCTGAAAACTAGAAATTACCCAATAACAGTCTTACACACTTGTAATTTCTCAAAACATATCAAAGGACCTGAAGAGCTGAGCTGAGAGAATTAATGAGGCCAATGCGACACATTTTTTTTTCTGTCACAACAGCAGCTTTGAATGTTTAAAATCTTGTGAGGAAGCCAATGTGGAAGGAAGGTGGCTGAGTTGCTAATACGAGGCTAAATCCCCAACTGTCAGCATTTTTATTTTCTGATGACTTCACCCTTGTTCTTATTTCTTTGATTACTATATTCACCTGCTACTACTACAGCCCTTTTGTGTTCTGAAATGACCTGTTATTCCATTTACCTCACTTTCCTGCACAGAAAAAAGTTATTCCTCTAAAGCATCACTGTTCTCAAGTCAGGTCTGGGTTATTAAGCACTGCTTGGTTTTACCCCAAAGAGAAGCCTGAAAACCAAGAAATAACTTCAAAACTACTCCTGTCTCTGAGATCTCCTCTCGGTGGTACTCTGAATTTCTGTACAATCATTTGGATAGGTTCAAGAGTCAAGATTATGTAGATTTTACTTTCCTTTGATATTTTCATAGTAAAATGACCAAAGTAAAAAAAAAATATTGCTCTTCAGAAACACATTGCCATGAAATTAGATGCCATCAAGAAAATGCGCCTAATAAAAGTAAAAAAAATGTTCAACCTGGACCTTATTTATGGCATGCATTACATTCATTTACTCAGACAAGTTTGGAGGCACTTGAAGTCCTTCGAGAGATGTAGTGGGAGTTGTTGGGGCACCCAAAGTGCAGCCTCTAAATAAGGCATTATATGCCACAAAACTCATTTCTCATTTCACCAATGTTTTATTTCTAATATTAAATATTAGTATTTCTAGCAATACTCCCCTGTCAGTTCGAAGCATCTCTGAGGTGCTTGTCATCGACATTACGGATCTTTTACAAGCATTCATTCCAATTTACAAACACCTGGATTTCAATGACATCATTGCCGTGCTCCATTGCTGTTCTTTAGCAAGGACCACATTTGCATAGGTTCAAATTGCAATGTTTTATGAAAGGAAACGGGTTGAAGCAATGAAGTGTTTGGGAAGATTAGGATGAAGATTCACCGTAAGGGTGCAGTGTTCTGGAATTCAGATGATGCAGATGATGCTCCTGCACCTTCTATAGGGAATAATGTTAAACAATTTCTACATTAATGGAACAAAGTCATATTGGTGTTGCTAAGCACATTGCTTCAATAACTTCAAGACTATAGCCAATCCAGTGTGGCTTATTTTATTTACTGAATCATGTGCTTAACAAATCCAGCTCTCGGTTTGCTAACCACAACAGCATGGTGTTATGTTTCACCAAATTTTCAGGGTTAGGTTTCCAACCACCTTGATGTAATATCATGCTGATTGAAGTTGGACCAAAGTAAAACCTCTAATTAAATTACTCCATAAGTAATGTTTTGATTATAAAAATAATGTTTTTTTGTATATTTTATATACCCAACTTCTTATTTCTTCTCTGACCAAAAAGTAGGTCAGACATTTTGACTTGCTGTTTGGCAAAATTATTGCAGAGGTTCCACATCATAGTGTTGTTCCATGGTATTGGTCAACTTTAACCGATACCGATGCAGTACATAAGTACGGTATTGGCCCTGTTACCTGACACCAGTATTTGTGCATCACTATCAACCAAATAATCCATGATCTTACATACACCAGTGAGCTTAGATCTCATGTTTTTGGCTCAGTTCTTTCTATTATTCTTATAGAACAGAGCAATGGTGTAATTACTGAAGCTTAGCCCCCTTTCCAACTAAAAATCTCCTGGTCCATCATTCAATCACTCAAAAACATCAAGACACTTGAACACCTCCATTTGCTGTCCTTTGTTTTAGCATTGTGCCACACAAAAAACAGAACCACATCATCACAAAGACTTGCTTTCTTAATTCCAAAAAGCCATCATGAAAATATCAAGTGAAATTGTAAAACTTTGCTAGTACAGCTAAATTGGGCACGTTCAGACATGTTAAAACATGTTTGAGCATGAACAGACTTCCTACTTCCTCTATATAAACTGTTATCCTTGTTTTTCCTTTTTCAGAAACAGAGCCTCTGTGGGCAGGACCTGGCCAGCTAGTTGGATCTCTGGAACACAGACAGTTAGAGGATATAAAATAACAGTGACAGTAAACCTTTAGTAAATCTGTTATAAATTGCACATGCTGGTAAAAAAACAAATGCTGTTTCATTTTGTAATCTGCTGGCATCTGATTTTTTTCACTGCAGCAGCAGAGTTCAGGATATGTTCACGTGAAGACATGTGCTAAAGACATTAACAGAGTAAGAGTCAACACACAGTCGTTTGTCATTCTTGGCGACAAAATAGTAAATTGAACATGTTCCACTCCACCTGAGTTTTTAAAACTTTTAAGGTATATACCCTTCACCATATTCAGCAGTTAAGATGATCCTCAGATGAGGCAGGTGTGTTGGAAAAAGAAAATCATAGATAAAGGAAGTGCTGAAATAAAGTTCATAGTTATTCTGTCTCTACCCTGCAGCTGCCTCGTCTTCTCTCTTTCTCTCACCCTAACTCCCCTGTTGCTCCCGAACAGCTGATCGTTCTTTCTGTCCTGTCTCTCGTTCGTTTATTTCCCACATTGCACTAGAAAGAGGAATCCAGGTTATGTTGTGCCAAACAACAGTTGTTGGAATTTATTTAATACCACTTTCTAGTATCTGTTGATGTTTGCTGGAGCCACAGCCATAAAAGCTGCTGGTCATGATATCAGTTTGGGTATCTGGTGAGAGGGAAACATGAAGATGGAACCAGGAGATGTCCTTACTAAATCATCAGGGCTGAACAGGTGGTGGAGAAACAGGTTTATCTTTTAGGCTCCAAGAATGAGTTGGGATTTGTGAGAGACAAATATCACCAGGATCCTTTTGTACGTAGCTCACAGCTAGTAACTGTGCAGGGGCAGGTCTCACAAAGTTTTGGCAGGGGATCAGGTAGAGCATTAACAGGTAAAGGGAGACAAACATTTTTTTATTTCTTATTCTCATTTAAATTATTTAGGTTTTTTGTTGAAAGATAATATAAATGAATATATAAATATATTGTTCAGTTTTTAATAAATAATTATCTGAATATTACAATCGTAGTAGTCATCTGATCTTAAATGTATAGAAATTCATTATCATATTAAATATTAAGTCAAGGGGGCTGCACGGTGGCGCAGTGGTTAGCGCTGTTGCCTTGCAGCAAGAAGGTCGTGGGTTCGTATCCCGGTCCAGGGTCTTTCTGCATGGAGTTTGCATGTTCTCCCCGTGCATGCGTGGGTTCTCTCCGGGTACTCCGGCTTCCTCCCACAGTCCAAAAACATGCATGATAGGTGAATTGATCATTCTAAATTGTCCGTAGGAATGAATGTGAGTGTGAATGGTTGTCTGTCTCTCTGTGTTGGCCCTGCAACAGACTGGCGTCCTGTTCAGGGTGTACCCTGCCTAACGCCTGATAATTGCTGGGATAGGCTCCAGCTGCCCCGTGACCCTGAATTGGATAAGCAGTTAAGAAGATGGATGGATGGATGGATATTAAGTCAAATACATTTCCTAGTAAGCTATAATACTTTTCATTTGGAAGGCAAGGCAAGTCAACTATATTTGAAAAACACACTTTCAGCAACAAGGTAATTCAAGGGGCTTTGCATTATTTGGTGGTAAAGAAACAGAACATATGATAAAAGCATGGAAAGTAAAACCAGCAATTAAGAACAAAACACAAAAAAATAAAAAAATACATTAGTTGTAACAGCAATTAATCGTAAAAGTATGGAAAGTAAAAACAGCAATTAAGCATAAAACATGAAAAGGATAACATTAGAGAAAGTGTATAGCAATTAAGTGCTGTCTGTGCAATCTCCAATTCTGTTGACGAAAGATGTTCAATATATTTAATTATTGTAGAAAAATAAGAGATTTCTATCTATTCTTTTTTATATCGGTACATTACATCCAATTACGTCGATTAAGCATCTTGAGGTGTAGGGTGGGGACTTTATGACTTTTCCAGTAATATCTGAAGGGCCGGTCTCTGGTCAAACTGCTTTTTGTCCCAGTCCAGCCCTCCCTGTAGTTATGATTTTAGATCCTCCACTTCTTTGGATGAACAAAATGCACAAGCCACTGTTATTCTTAAGTTTGTTCGCACATTGGTTTTTCTTTCACATTCAAACGTACCCCTGACTTTGTACGTTTATGTTTAGTTGTGTTTTGTTTCCTGGATGAAGCCATTACCTGAACTACAACTGGCATTTACATACTTTACTCTTATTTCTTTTAAATAGAAATTACTCTTGGCTAAATTTTTTGAGCTATGTTTCCTTTCGTGTCTCCAGATAATGGCCTCCTTGTTGTTGCTTGGTGCTCTCTCAGTTTTTCAGTTACACTGAAACAAATCTTGCAGCAAATTTTAAATGGTAGAGGTTGTTTATGTAAAAACATTTTAGTAAAGTAAATCTGCCAACACTTAAATACATTTTACAACTGAGGTAATGTAACTAGATACCACCCACCTCACCCAGATAGGATATTAAATATTTTTTTAATGACATTACCTTTGTCATGAAAATTGTCTTGAGATGATACTGTTTGTGAATGTGCACTGTAAAAATCAACATAAATTAATTAACTTGGACTGATATATAATATCCCTGAGTTTTACCCAGAAAAGTGTATTAGTGTGTTACCGCAATAGTGTGTTAAAATGAATTAAAATAAAGTTAAGATGGCCATTACTACTACTAATAAAAATTAAAAATAAGGATTTACTGGTGAGAGCTTGGGGAAATATTTAATGTCTAAAGCTCCTTTAGGGTCAAGATTGTTTGAAGAGAGAAAACCTGAAAGACTGTCTGTAATAAAATAATGTGTTTTTTTATAAGTCAATTTTATTAGCAAAGAGAATATGATTTTGGAAAAAGATCTTCTTTTGCACATCCTAATTCAAACAATTTAGCCTACAATTTTTAGTATGCATGTGTGTTTTTTTTGGTTAAATTACAAATAAATTAAAGTAGCAATGTATTTTGGGGAATTTGCAAGAAGACGGAGATACAACTGGGATGTTCACAGAAATAGAACTGAGATGCTCCTTAAATGGAAAAAAACACATTTCAAATATTTTAACATTAGTCATTGTTCCTTCCTGCTGCAGTCAATTGAAGCAGTCAACTATTGCAATATTCTGTGGAATTAAGAGACAGTGACTAACAGGGATAGGAAAAGTATGTCCAAATTGCTTATCAGATTTACAAATGAAGGACTCCATTACTCATGGTGTCTGTTTTCAACCCTTCTGTCAAATACTGTTGTGAGAAAGCTCTGGGTTACCTCCAGGTTACCTTCAGCCTCCTGGAAAAACTTGGGAGGAGTTGGGAAAACAAACACACGAGGAATGTTATACAAACCCAGTACTGAGGACTGCAAGGCTTGATGGAGAACTGAGATGCTTTTGTAGATAGGTATAATTATTAAACTGTACATACTTCATTTTATACCATAAAGTTAGGAATTCTGAGAAAAAATACCCTGAAAGTGACCATTAGGGTTGAAGGAAACAATGTGCAATAATTGTAACATATAGAAAATAGGGCATTATATTTAGTTTTTTTTCCACAGGAATAAAATGTATCTTTAGAACACAGTGGCAAAATATTTTTAATAAAGCAAGATTACCTATTTGTTTTGCAATGCAGTAGTTTCCCTGTTTTATTTCAGCTATTCTTGCTTCCTCGTTTATTTACGTTTATATTTCACTGTACCATTTTCTTGCTTCCAGAGAAAAGAGACAGAAGATGACTGGTATGAGTGAGTGTATTCCATCTTCACGTCGACTTGTATCATTACTCAACACAGTAGCATCTGAAAGAGTTGTGTCTTTGATCAGAACACTGCATGGTTGATGTAATGGAGTTTATGTTTCTTCTGTCTGGATTTTCAAAAAATGCCTGATAACACGTACAGGATCTATTCATAATTTGTGTAATCGTGGTTATTTTTTGCTGCTTTAGTTTAGATAACAGTGACATAATTGGAGCACATTTATACTCCAAACGGAATTCTGTTTATATTGCATAATACATCATGTCATGGCAAAATGCTGGGATCATATCCTCCTCATTACCTTCTACAAAATATATGGAAAATACAAAAGTTGTTTCCCACCAACATTTAATAAAGGGTTTCTTGTTAAACCAGAATTCACCTTCCTTTAGATGTTTTTCATTCGGCTTACTCTGTTCTTAATGTAACAAATTTCTCTTTTGACTGCCTCCTTGGCACAGTCTCACTTAAAAATACCAGACACTCCTCTCCTCACGTCTCAAAACTGCCTGGAGGCTGCTCTACATGTTTATTTACCCTGAAGTGGAATATGCAATGGATGTAGTTAGTTTGACCCATATGCCTTTCTCTTTCACCCTTACAGCATCTTCCCTATTTATTGACAATCCTGGTAAAGACATCTAAAAAGCCTTGAAATAAAAACAGCCAAACCCAATTTAACCAACTATTTTTAATTTTAATAGCTGGTTACGGTGTCTATGATGTTTGAGTTACTTAGAAGTATTTTTTTTATTCTTGTTTCTCTATAGTGATAAATAAATACATAAATAAATAAAATGGCAGAGTTCAAGAGGCTAAGAAGCTTCCCATAACCTTTAAAATAAAGAAACTAACAGCATCACTGGTCCTTCACAATCCTTAACAGCAGGCATGATTGTTTTTTTCTTGTATTCATCCTTTATTTCTCACAAGAATCAGAAGTCTACACAGCCTGGAGCTGATGCCATCTGGACCTTGAGCCCTCTGCACCTTGAGCTTACTAAACTCATTCCTCTCTTGAAGTGCTGTGATTGGGAGAATGGATTTTACAACTATTGATTTCTAACTACCGCAGAAGCCGGGGGGTGGGTGTGATGGCTGCGAGCTGAGAGCTGGGAAGTCCCGAGATGAAAAACAGGCAGTCCTTGGAGGAAAAGGAGATTGGAGCATCAAGTGTGGGCCAGTCGCTACTTCCTTTTAGTCATATCCTGACCAGGAGTCGCATTTACTGAATATTTTCCGAATTTGACCATTATTTAGAATGGTGACAGAAAAATCTGTAGGCTGTCCATCATTTTTACATATTAGTATTCACACCTCCCTCTGACCATTTATGTAATACGCAGAATTTTTCCCCCAACTGCATGTATGGAGTCCAGGTAAAAGAATTCCATCAATTATTTATTCCGCTTCTCAACCAGCTGACAACCGGCTAGGTACACCCTGGACAGGTGACCGGTCCATCCATCCCAGTGCGCCCGGTTAGATGCGGTCCAAAGATCCCGATGTGCGCTGAAGACAGATACCATGCGGAGCCTGCTGCTCCTTTAACTGCAGGCTTTCCTGCAGTAGCTTATGGGTCAGGAAATTGTTCTTTCTGATTCTTCATCTTCTGGTTGCTGCACTGGGAGAAATGTTTCCTAATGTTCCAGCTCGGGTTCCACCTGCGATTTGTAAATTTTTGCATGTATTTGTATTATTAACCCCCCTAAATGTTTGGTCTTATAACTGTACATCGTATTCTTAATTTGTCTTCTTGTTGTATACTTGCACTCTGTTCAATAAAGTTGTTGGGGACAAAAAACTATTTGGTGTGTATGCTGAATAAGCAATTACACAACAAAGAATCCTCTACTTGGGAATTCTTGTTATTCTTCTATTTGTTTACAGTTTGGTCCCTCTCATCTTTTCAGACCAGCCTTAAAACCTTTCTTTTTGATAAAGCTTATAGTTAAAACGGCTTAAGTTTCCTGAGCTATCTTTCTAGTTATGCTGCTATACGCTTAGATTGTTGGAGGACAGACTGAGCACTTCTCGTCACTCTGCTACTTTTCTCTTCAACTACTCTCCAGTTGTACGTTTTTCTGTTTTTTCGGCTTTTATCCTTGTTTTCTTTCTGTGTTTTCTCTCCATGGACTCCGGGTCATTACACCTGCTCAGCTACAATTCCCTGTTTGATGGGGAGCATTGATTCAAATGACCAGTGACCGAACATTCTCATTGTCCCATTATCAACATTTTACTTTCTATAATGTAGAAAGTACTCTTACATCAGTTCCTTTTGTTCTTTCTGTGTCTCTGCTCTGTCTTCTCAAACCCCCAGACAGTAGTGGCAGATGGCTGCTTGTAGTGATCCAGGTTCTGCCGGAGGTTTCTTCCTGTTAAAGGGCAGGTTTTTCTTTGGCATTGTCACTATATGCTTGCTCAGTATGATGGATTGCTGTAGTTGGAGTCTGCATGCATGGGACACAACCTCACACCATTGACTTGACACAATCTGCTAGGATTCCTTAAACAGAAAACTTTTAACTGATTGAAATGTTTGTATAATTGTACTGAAATGACTTTTTTTATAAAGTGCCTTGAGATTACATCTGTTATGAACTGGCACTATATAAATAAACTGAATTGCAGTGAATGGAAATGAACCTATGGTCCAGACATAAACCTAATGGAACCAATGCAGAATCATGACACTTCCTGTAAATAGTTAAAGCTTAATACTTAACAATTTATTGTAACACTTCTCCTTGATGACTAATAAACATTTGTATTGATTTATGGAAATAGTTGTCTGCTTCAATAATTGCTTCATAAAATGGCTATTAAGAGTTGTTCTCCATTCTGTAGGGTGAGTAGGCCTTGTTGATTCTGCATCTGTTCAGTTCTTTTTGTTTTCAACAACACGTGTTGTTGCTTCTCCATTCCACTTGAGGGCAGATTCAACACATGAAATAACCTCAGGCACAGTCATAAGAAAATTAAAGTTTACTGTCGATATAGATTTTTATGTCCATCATTTTACAGCTAGAAACAGAACTCTCCAGTAAAAAACATTTAAACCAGTTGTCAGTCTGCCAGGTTCAATAAAACTGTTAGAAAAAAATAACTGGTAGCTTGGTTGGAAGGTTTAAAGGATATTGAGGTTGACAAAGTCGTATCTGATTAAACCCTGAGATTCTTAAAAATAAAATATATTTATACACAGAGAACTGTTTTTTTTGCTAAATTTGGAGAGCAACATATCTGTCACTGGCCAGAACAGATTGTTATTGGAACTGTAAGGTCTCTCATCCAAATTTCATCATTTGTTGTTGCAAAGTGTATAGACTTACTGTTTTCTTTAATAAAACAAATAAAAGAAATTAACTGTATTAACACAAATACTTCATTCCTCCTTTGAAGCACGTGGTTAGAGGGATGATGATATGGGGTTCTTTTGCAGCCACATGACTGGGACAAAGCAGTCACAGAGCTGTGAAAGACATTTGTACATGAAAGTGTTTTTAGAATAAAATGTTTGTCCCTCTGTTTGACATCTGAGGCTTGACCAAAATTGGTTCGTCAACAGGACAATGATCCAAGAGTGGTCCAAACTTGAACAATGTAAGACAATGATAAAGTCATACCCAAAACCACCGCTACAAAGTATTTTTGTTAAAGGTGGTTCCAAAAGATGCAAATCATGGCATGGACCTAATTGTTCCCAAGACTTCAATGGTTTCATGGAAATTTCTATTTTGAGACATTGTTCTCATCTCCTATTAATCTGTTAGCTGTGTACTGGATTGGAAAAGAGAGGTGTCATAATAGACAATCATTTTCTTTGTGGTGGAGTGAAACCAGCCTGTGGAGAAACGTCTCTGGGCTTTCCCTAATAATTCTTTCCTCCAAATTTAACTTAACACTTCCTTCTCCTCTTGATAAAATCTTGTATTCCCCTGTGGGCAAAAATAACTTTTGACCATCAGCATATAGCAGTGTCACAGTGTCTCCAAAGAGTCTGCACTGACAGTTGTGAATGTCGAGTGACACCCATAATATCTAACTTTGACTGGATGAGACCACAAAACCCATCAGAAGATATGTTGATGGGTAAACATCATGCTGAATGCTGAGTGAATAGACGGCACATTTTAACACTATTGTGTAAATGTGTCTACAAAATCTAGAGTTGTGATTGTTCATCATTAATACATCTGCATGATTATCTCCTGGGTTGTAAATTGACGCAATTTGGTTAATGTGATTTCTAGTAGCGAAGGCAACACTAACAAATAGTAACAATGGTGCTTACCTGAGGACAATAAACAAAGGAATAAAAGCATTTTTACCTAGCATTATTTTGGACCAAGCTTTGAGATTTGCATCAGGGTTGATTTGTGCTCCTCTGTTGAGCTGATCAATTTTACCCCTCATTCCCCGGCAGGTTCTTTTCAATGCAGCGATGTTCTTCATAATAATTGTACGGACATTAACACACTATTAAACTATGTATCAATGCTACAATTTAAATAAAACAGGTTAATAAAAGTTGTATTACACCTGTAATTTTGCCTTTAAAAGTATATTAGCCGTATTATTTTACTACGAGGTTGGCAGCATATAAACATGACAGTCATCTGAAATGTGAGGGGATGTGTTCAGCCCTGCCACTGTGTGCCCTGGAGCATCTGGGGAGTAAAAACCAGCATTAACAGTACAAAACTCCAAAAATGTTCCATGCATTCTAAAAAAAATCGAATCAGAATTACTATTTTATTTGTTTTGCAATGTAAACTTAATGAATTAAGTTTGTATTAAAACGTTTTTCAGAAATGTTGTTTGTTACTGTGATAGGAAATAATTAAATTCCCCCTTTACCATGACATTGAATCTTCATCAGTCTTCCTGCTACACTCAATACAAAGGCATGTTGTGCAATGTTATCACCTTATGTCCTCAGGTGGTGTAAATCCCTCACCAACACCAAACTGAAACAGGTTTAGTTGGCTAAAGGCCAGAAACGTATAGAAAGCTTCCTTCTGAGCACAAAAAAGGGAAATAAAAAAATCTAATTCCACTTTTGTCTGTGGCAGGCGGAAACATGTTTCAACATGTTGTTTACACTTTGTGATGTCTTTTATGTTAATTAACTTTTATTACATCAGTAGAGGTTAAGGCAGGTTAAGGAACAGGAAGCCGTGTTAGCACTTAATGGTTTAACAGAAATAAAAAGTTTATTCAATGAGCTAAATGAGTTTGCGTACAACACATATTGGCTAAAAGATTAACTTCCTAAGAGATCACGCTATCATAATACTTGACCTCACTCAGCATGGTTCTTTGCAATTATCTTCCTCTTTCTTGGTTTATGTATGAAAACAGAAACATTGGCTACATGTGTTGCAGTGACCAGCTGTTTATTGCTCCCCCCTGCTGAAAGTGAGAGAAACTGCAAAAGCTGAACATGTCTGGTCATGGTTGACATGAGAGTCTGAAGGTAAACAATGAAACCTGTTCCTTGCCTGTTCTAATGTGTATTCTGATTCTGCTTTTGAAAACAATAAACTTTTCTCAAACTGCTGAGCAAAAATGAGATGGAGCCAGATGAGGAAGTGGGGCAGGAAGAGTAAGGACTGCAAAACTAGAAACATCCAGGCTCTCTCAGGCATCTGTTTTGTAAAAATATGCTAGATAAAAAAAAGTGCTATTGTAGGGCATTGAGTGAACTGCATTAGGAAATAACTAAAACTATTAATGCAATATTTTTTTTAAGTGAGACCTAGAAAGGTTGAAGTTCAGGCTCAAGAAGGATGTCACCTCATAATACCATCTACTAGAATGTAATAGAATGAATAGAATAGAATAATCATTTAATAGTCCCACGAGGGAAAAATCGAACATGACAGCAGTACCCAAATAAAATAGTAGAAACAGTAAAGTAAAAAAAAAAAACTTTCTGTCAGTTATTATATATAGCATGGGAACAAAATAATGTGCAAATTATAGCAGTTGCAGTCCTTTGTATTTATGCTATAGTAAGAGATCGTGGCGGTAAAGAATGATGCTAAAACCAAAACGATGTTGACGGTTGGTATGATGTCCTTACATTAGAAAGTGAAAAAGTTTACTTTTATAAACATACTTCTTGTCATTGTAGGGAAATAGATACATCTGTGTATTATCTGGGCATAACACTCTCATGTCTTGTTGAGATGTGGGAGACAAATAAAAACCAGAGTGTAGCAATCTAATGTTGGTAATAGGGAAGTTTTTTGTACATTGACTTACAGAAAATTGAGGAGATAACATTTGAAATCATCAAAGCAGCTGGAGTGGAGACAAATCGACATAACAGATAATGACACAGTAGACCAGCCAAATAAATAGGTGCCTGAAAAACCTGGCGGGGTGGTCACTTACCATAAAATTCCTGTCTGTGAGATATGATGTGAACCACTTATGAACAGCACCAGAGAGACCAATCTGTTTTAAACGAGTTAAAAGAATAGTGTGGTCTGTATCAAAGGCAGCACTTAGATCCAACAGAACCAACACTGTCACCTTTTTTGTATCGTAGTTTAATCTAAAATCATTTAAAATAAGAGCCGTCTCTGTGCTGTGGTTCATCCTAAAACAAGACAAAAATTTCTCTAGGACATTATGAGCATTAATGAAATCATTAAGTTGAATTAAAACAAGTTTTTCTTTGCTTAAACTTTGCTTAAAAATGGTAAGTAAGATACCGGTTGGAAGTTGTTAAAATCATTAAAATCTAAATTGCTCTTCTTCAGCAGGGGCCTCACTACCACCCCTTTAAAGGCAGCAGGAAAAAACCCATATCCGAGCAATTCATAAAGGTTAAAATCTCGTCTTTAAAAGATCCATAAAATTGCTTAAAAAACCAGAAGGGATTCGGGTCCAAAGCACTTGTATTGGGCCTCACTGAGAAGAAAAATTTATCAAGGGTCCCAACTTCCACCACAGATTTGTCTAAAACCATGTTAGTTTGAGAGGATAAAATATTACATCTGATGGTGTCTACCTTCCCTCTGAAGCGGTCTGCAAACTTCTCACAGAGAGTGTTTGAGGGGGTTTTCTAAAATGCATTAGAAGTATGATTAAGAATGTTGTAAATGGTGGAAAACAGAATTATGGGATTATTTTCATGTTCTGAGATAATTCTGGAGAAGTATGCATTTCTGGAATTTCTTATAGTGTTATTGTATAATTTTAGATTTTCTATGTATATCTGATGATTTATTGTGATTTTGTTTTTCCTCCAAATCCGTTCTGCCACCCTGCAGCTCCTCTTTAATTTTTTAAGACCTTCGTGTCTCCATGGTATTGGATGTTTTAATGAGTGTTTACAACTTTACATGGAGCCAGCAGGTCAAGAGCAGATTAAAGCCTACTGTTAAGGGGTAGGTACAGGAGGAAACTTATTAAAAAACTTCAAGAAAACCTGCAGCCACTTCAGGGGTTAGATGACGCTTCCTTGACAGTAGAAAGGATTTTTAAAAAACCACATTGACAATTAAAGCCTGATCACAGTTGCAATAAAAAATCCAGGGATAAGGATCCATCCATCCATCCATCCATCTTCTTAACCGCTTATCCAATTCAGGGTCACGGGGAGGGATAAGGATATTCCTAGAAATTATACAATGCTCAGAAAATGTAAATAAATAATTATTTCATACTTATAACTGAAACTTAATAAATAATGTGATGGCTTTATGTGTGCTGTTAAGCAATGTAAGCACTAATCACCTGTGGCACTGTTCAAAAACAACTCAGAAGGGCCTTAAAATAAAACTATAAGATATACACACAGCTTTATTAGAAACAAAAACCTGGATTCAAAAAATAAAACCAAGTCATTGAAAAAAAATACTAAAAAGTTCAAAATGTTTTAAAGAAAAAGATCGCTTTAAGACCAATCGATGATAGTAAGCTTAAGTGAGCTTATATGTTGCTATCTCTAAAATGTGGATACGTATCCTGTGAATTGTAATGCTAATATTGTTCGTGACAAAACTGAAACTTGCAAAAAAGTTATTTTTGCATGACAGTACTTCTTCTCATGAGCTGCTGAAACATTCAGAGTTCATGAGGCCATTTTAAAATGACCCAACAGCCACGAAGCAATAGCAAAGAAGGAACTAGCTGAAAAACTTCCACATTACAGAACAAGATAAAAAATAATTGAGACCAATTAATAAAAATCATTAATCTGATGTTAATTTATATTTGAAGCAAGCAGATTAAACCTGAGCAAAAAAAAAAAAAATCTAACTTTGCTGCGCTCTACTGCTTGAAAGATGTTCTGCATGTCTTCCCTGCTGAGACATTTTTCACTGTTCTTTAAAAATCTGCCAAAGCTATATGAGAATTGTCCTGGAATACTGTTTTATGTCATTTTACCCTTATTTCTTTCTTTTAACTTCTATTATATCTAACATAACTTTACTATATATATTGTTTACATATCTGTCTCAGTTTGGAGTATTGCTATATTAATCCTTTATAGTTGTCACGTTAATTTAGTGTTCTGAAACAGCCTCTACTATCTGTTTTCATATTTAAATCTTTTATTGCATGTGCATGTTTATGAGTTAGTTGTATCAGAAGCCACTCCTCTTGCTCATTTTCTGTCTTGCTCATTTTCTGTTTTGCAATATGTTTTTAAAAGCTGAAATGTTCCTGTTAACCATGCAAAATGCAATATAGAGTTTAACATGTGATAAAAACACATTAAACTTCATTTCAGTTTCGTTTGGATTAATTATCTTCTAAAAGTCAAGCCAAACCCCAACTCCTCTTCCTTTTCACTGCGGGGCATTTCTACTGCCAGATGCTCGTGTGTGTGCCAGCTGGGCTACAGTGGCTGGGCTGCAAGCGTACCCCCCTTCTCTGGAGGCTACTGCTACTTTGCCTTACTGCTCGCCCGTCTCTTTAATGGAAGTTAGGCTCCTCTGTAAGGGTGCCTGGTGTTTGTCTTCCCAGGGCTGCTTAAATTAGTAATTAATTAGAAAAATGAGCTACAACAAAACTTAATTTCCCTCTGAGACCAATAAAGTATTCTTGAATTGAATTGAGGTGAGGCTATGCTCCTTGCTGATAATGAGCTTGCTGCAAACTTCCTACTCTTTTCACTATGGAGAGCCTAAGTCTGTGCCTAAGTCTGTGCCCTTTCCAGTCAGCACATTGGTCCCCTGGCCCAACAGAAAATTAATGAAAGTCAACAGAGCGAGAAAAGTTATTTTCTGGTCCTCTTTGCCTTACGCCCTGAATCACACATATGCTGTACTGCAGTACAATAAGCCATATCGGTATTGCAAACAAAGCCCAGACTCAACTGTAAACAGTGTATGCATTTGCTGTTGTTAATATGGAGCCAATAAAGCAACTTAGAGGCTGTTTTTGGCGGACCTTTTAAGTATGCCCAATACTCATTGCGTTGTGGTTAGTAGTGAACACGGTAGTTACCACGTAGAATGTTGGAGAAGCAATAAACGGAGGCAAAATACACCAATGAATAGCGCAGTTTATTTTATATACATTCCCTACAGAAAATAAGGATTTGAATGGATGTGCAAGGTAGATAAAAATGATAATCAATGTGTGATTAAACATGTTAATTGTTTGATATTTTTGTTGATCATCTAGATGTAGCAGTTTTAGTTTTGGTAGCTGTGATTAGCATACAGTCTTCACATAGCATGGTAGGCTTTGGTCTTCGTTGCATGCTGGACGTCGATTTGAAGGATTAATGTTTTTGCCTTGAGCATCACAGCCTTATCCGGGCTATTACTGGTTCTAAAAAGTAAAAATCCCATTCAAAAATACAAACTATAAGAGTTTAAAAGCACAATGGAAGCTAATGAGCTACGTACTAACTACTAGCCATAGCACAGATATTTAACAAGAAAGAAAATACTTGCAGTAGGATGATATAGCAATTCTTGAATTAATGAGCTCTGGGTTGGATAGTAGCTGAGGGATTTTCCTTGGGGGAAAAAGAGTAACGTTACATCATCGGACATCATTGTCAAGGTAAAAATTCAATTTACGTTACACACCTTCTCTGTAGTCATGTAGCAGCCTTGTTCGCAGGGCTTTCTGGACTTTATCTAGCAAATATGCAGCCATATTGACGTACATAAAAGGAGACTACTTCTTTCCAACATTCTCTTCTCCCGAGCCATCTAACAGCATTTGTGGGTCCGCCATTGTCGCTGCATGGAATATCAACAACCCAGGATAATCAGCCTGGACTACACCACTTTGCTCTTCTTTCGTGAAAACAATCAGTAGTTTCTTTGTCCTGGACGAAGGAGAAAATTCATGGCCATTTTTCTTCTTCAGTTGTAGTCCATTGTGTTTTCACACAAAACCTAAAATAACTTTATTAACAGTAAAATAAGCTCCTTCTCTGCATCAAAATGTTTGTTTTTTTTAAATTTGCAGACATCATATGTTTTTATCAGGGCTGCGCATTGCCGCACTATTGCCTTGCAGCAAGAAGGTTGTGGGTTCAAATCCCGGTCCAGGGTTTTTCTGCATGGAGTTTGCATGTTCTCCCTGTACATGCGTTTGTTCTCTCCGGGCACTCCGGCTTTGCCCCGCAGTCCAATAACATGACGGTTATGTTATTTGATCTCTCTAAATTGCCCTTAGGTGTGAGTGTGTGAGTGCATGATTGTTCGTCCTCCCCCCATGACCTCCTGAGGATAAGCGGTATAGAATATGGATGGATCCTATCTTCAATCCATGTCAAGTTTCAGTTCAGAAAATAACTTTTATCATTCGTTTGACTCATATTCATTTATTTATTTTTTGACAGTAGGGGATCCAATGGACAGAAGGTAGAAGGGTGTGACTTAGGCTCCCCATTGAAGCATCTTTGCAATTCCAGCTGACACACACACATTCACACCCAGGGACCCAAACAAATAATCCAACAGGTGGAACATCATGCAAACGAAGGTCCATATTTAATTTTTTCAACCTGATAACTTTAATGCCTGATTTAAACCTGATTAGATAAAGTTAATCAAGCAATTAGAATACCAGCTGTTCTAAATATACTTTTTAGTAGAAAAAAGCTACCCAAATTGAAAGTTGCACGTTGCCATGACCTATTGCAACAGTCAGGTCAAGAACCCATTTTGCAATGACCCAAATATCCTGAGGAAGCAACAAAGAGGGAAGTAGCTGAACAGTTTCAACATTACTAGAAAAATACAAAAGAAAATAAAGATAAATGAATAATGAAAGACAGTATTTTGATGATGATGAAATTGATATTTGAAGAGTGTTGGTTTGTAGAGCAACATTTAGGATTTTCTTTTAATTTGACAAAATTGGAGGGACAACAGATGAGCTAACTTTGCTGCACTCTTCTGGTTGAAATTTGAATGGCCGGGCTGTCCTCATCAAAATCTTTGCAGTTCTATAACTGTATGAGGATTGTTTTTCCTTTTTTTATAAGTTACTAAAAGGCAAACATTGTCCTATTTACAAAATATAGTAAAAAATTTGACACGTGGTAAAACATATGAGGCCTAATTTTCACCTAAAAGGTCTGGTAAAGTCAATCTTTTACTACTTTCCTTATCTCAATTTAACTATATTTCTCAAACATGACTGTTGTGTAACTTATGTCTATGCAGACAGCAGGAAGTTAAACGAGGCAAATAAGTGAACAAGCATCAAAACAGCCAAGATTTTGTTTTGATGGTTTAAAAATGGACTCTGCTAAAAGAACACTTTGCTTTTGATTGAACTTGTTATGAAGAACAGACAATTAACACCTATTTAAACAAATCATGTTTGTAACATGTAAAATTAGATTAGTTCAAGATGTTCAATGAAAAAAGAAGCTGTCTGGGAGGTGAATTGGCAGACATGAGTGTGTGTGTGTGTGTGAGAGAGAGAGAGACAGAGACAGAGACAGAGAGAGAGAGAGAGAGAGAGAGAGAGAGAGAAGACACAGACACACATGATGTTTTTAGCAGTAAAACCATTTAAAGGAACAGTAAAGTGGAGGATCATGAACACAGGTTTCATTTCTGCTTCTTTCATTCCCTTGAAGCAGTAAACAGAGTGCTTTCAGCTGTTTAAATTCTGGAGGTAAGATTTTTTTTATTTATCTGATATTTTTTTAACACATTTATTGTTTAATAGACATTTTCATTTCTACCTAATTTCCGCTGGTGTGATCCTTATACGTTTTCATCATTGTCTTGGTAGCAAAAGCGCAAGCAAACTTTGTTACTTAATTGTGACCGACCAGTCACAAAGTCCTCTCAGGAGGAGTCTGATTTACATTTTTTTATAAAATAAGTACGAGTGTAAATTTAGAGGAAACACTGTTTGCAGTAATAGAACCAAGTTTGAGGTTTGCTGTCATCACATGAACCAGGAAGTCTTTTTGGAGAGAGATTATTTGTATTCTCACCACAGCAAAAGTGTTGGTCAAGGTGAGTCATGTTTATATTTCTAATTGTCTAGGTATTACTTATTTATTGATGTGCATGTTGTTGTACTCCGGTTTCCTCCCGGAGTCCAAAAACATGACTTTTAGGTTAATTGGTCTCTCTGAATTGCCCTTAGGTGTGAGTGTGTGTGTGTTTGGCTGTTTGTCCTATCTGTCTCTGTATTGCCCTGCGATGGACTGGTGAACTGTCCAGGGTGCACCCTGTCTCTCACCAGTTGACAGCTGGACATAGGCACCAGTACAGAACAAAAAGTTTGGACACCCCTGCTCATTCAAAGAGTTTCCTTTCTTTTCATGACTACATTGTAGATTCTCAATTAAGGGCATCAAAACTATGAATGAACACATAATGTATGGAATTACTGTATGCACTTAAACATAAAGGGTTAAATAACTGAATACATGTGTTATATTTTAAATTCCTCAAAGTAGCCACCCTTTGCTCTGATTAGTGCTTTTCATTCTTTTGAGCTTCCAGAAGTAGTCACCTGAAATGGTTTTCCAACAGTCTTGAAGGAGTTCCCAGAGATGCTTAGTACTTGTTGGCCCTTTTGCCTCCACTCTGTTGTTCAGCTCACCCCAAATCATCTCGATTGGGTTCAGGTCCTGTGACTTTGGAGTCCAGGTTATTTCACACTTTTTTGTAAAAGTACTACATAATTCAATATGTGTTCATTCATAGTTTTGATGCCAGTGTGAATCTACAATGTAAATAGTCGTGAAAAGAAAGGAAACTCATTGAATGAGAAGATGTGTCCAAACTTTTTACCTTGGAATGATATTTAGCTCATGTTTTTCTGTAAAAGTGCTGATGGATATTCTTATTGCATGACAACTGCTCAAGTTCACGTAACCCTCTCTAAATAATATTTGTGACTGGAGGACCTTAATCAAGATCTTATAAGCTTCCTGCTGAGCTTCTGCAGCTTTGTTTTTTTATCAGATTAAAAACCAAACCAATTGTCTGCTTGTGATCCTGAAACCTGCAAACACCCCCATACTTCAGTGAAAAGTAGATTATTCTAAGAAAGAAAAAAACATATGTAATTATCAGAACCACGTCAGATGACACAAACATTATCATGTCATTTGGATATTTTTTACAGATATAAATATCTCTTTCTTTTTCATATTTCTGTATAAGCTCTATTTCTTTCTGGATCATTAAATGGGTTCACATAGCATTTTTACTTCACCTTAGAACCACAAACCTCAGCATATTTATTGTCATTTTATGAAACAGAAAAACATGAAGTTGTGTATAATTGTAATATGGATGGAAAAGGATGAATAATTTATAAAAATCTTTTAAAACTAAAATTCTACATTTTACCCTCCTTTAAATTGAATCCAATGCAAGCTAATGCTTTTGAATATTGCTTAATTTTCTCAATTTTCAGGAAATGTCTACAATGGGACCAATCACAAGTTATTAGATTTTGGGGAAGATTTGGATAACTGTCTGGGTGGGGTGCTTTTCCAAGTACTTTTCCATTTACTTAATAGTCTGCCTGTGATCTAAGCTCAGTATAAAATCAGCATTTTTATAAAGGTTTGTTTGCAGTTTTTTTTTTTTTAGATCAATAGCTGTGTTTGCTGAAATTGAACAGAGACTACAGATGTTAAAATGTATCAAAATGTGAATATTACTCCATTTGATTTCGTCTCATTTCGCTGTGGATTATGTCAAAAAATTCAATTAGTTAGATTTTTGAGTGGTAACTTGGCAGATTCCTTTGTAACTAATTAATTTGTTAATATGTTTTATTAAAATTCTATTTTTATTTTAAAAAATGAAAAAAAGACATTTAAATTAATAAAAATGTATATACTATACCTTTTAATTGTGAAAAAAATAGAATTATATTAAAATAAAAATTTAAATTACTTTTTAATAATCAATTAATATATCATTGTTTGATTTTTATGTTATCATAGTTACAATTTGGCACTTTGGTTTAACCTTTTTATTTCATTTGAGCTTTAGATTGTCTCAGATAATATTAACAATTACCTCTGATTGATTTTTAGGATCAGCTAAATACACTCCGTCTCCTTTCCCAGATTAGCCCAAATATTGAATGAAATGCTGTTTTTGTGGGTAGTGTGGGTAGTGGTCTCAACAGAAAGGAGGCCCCCTAACCCTGAGTCAAAATCTGTTTAGGGCCCCATAAGACATTGGGCCAGCTCTGGATTGGAATAAATCATTTTGAAATGTGCAGAATCAAACAGTAATAATAATAATAATAATAATAATAATAATAATAATAATAATAATAATAATAATAATACAAACAGTATAAACCTCTTCTGTATTCTTTCACACCTGCCATGCTTTTATTTTGCTTCTGTCAATGGCAACTTAAGGTACATCAACACTAATGTAACAGACATGCGCAGTAATGACCCACATTCGGGATAAGAGTTTACATGTGCAGCAATCTGAATAACTATCGGCATATCGATATCTCAATCGTAATGAAACTTTGACCCGAATAAGTTTAATTGGGTCAGGGTAATCTGAATGGCATGTTTACATTAAGTATTTTTATTCTGATCAGGCATTTAATCAGATTAGTTGTGTCCAATAAAGACACCAGACAGGGTTGGTTTAAAAATGACATGCACTGATCCTTCATTGCAACCAAGTAGCTAAAATAAACAGCCGACATTGATCATACCCAAAAAGTACACACCTCCAAATTGTGCATTATATAAAGGTTGGATTCTGGTATATAGAAAAGTGTTGAAGTTTTGAGGATTATAGTTTTTCTGTTAAATTACAAAAAGCATGAGCAGCACCATATAAATATATAACAAAGTAGAAAAGATGTTGCATTTTTAATGTGAAGACTCAGGTCAAAATCATTAATCAAGTAGAAAAGCACTGGAGAACGCAGACCTCCGTCAAGGGAGCCTTGTCGAACCCCCCAGATGGTGATTCAGATAATCCCCATCCCACTGCGGACATTTCTTGAAAATTCTATCCAAATCTGCCAACAACCTTTTGGGCAAACCCTGGTGAAAACATAGGCTCCTTGGTGGAGGTAAAAAAAAACTAAACAAAAAAACAACAGCGGGTTGTTATTATTTCTAGCTCCACTTCCTGGAAAACAAAACAAAAACAAAAAAAGAACAACTGGCATTGCTAAGTTTACAATGATATTTCCTCCTCCATAGCAACATTATAGTGGCCAGAAACTGGTGCATACCTCTTGCTGCTAATGTTTATTACACTGAAATAAGGTTCACTGCAATATGTGGTTGAGCAAAAACTGAATCATTTTTTTTAGATATGTGAGTAAGTGGTTCCGTGTCCACTTCTTTGCAACTCTTAATGTTTTTAGTACTTTAAACAGGTTTTCTCTTTTCATTTGCTCTTATTATTATCGTTTTTTTTTTATTTTTATTTTTTTAACTCTTTATCATTGTTTACAAACTTATATTCATTAACTAAATACATGGGGCAAATAATCCATTAATGCTTACCTAATTTGCCCCATATTAGAGGAGCACTGTCACAGCTGAATGTAGTAGTTGTGTTGAATAAATGTAAATGTCACAGTCTTGTCAGATATCTATTCCCTTATAATTTTTTCTGTAATATGACATAATGAAGCTCCACAGTATGTGATGCCTGTCTGCTCATGACACCATTTCCTGCTCTGTGCCCAGATTGTGTTTTCTTATCTGAGGCTAAAGGAAGTGTTACAGTTATTGCAGTTTCAAACTAATTTCCTCTTCTGAGTAAAGATGCATTGCTTCTGCAAAGTATATAAACCTAAACTCCCAGCTGTATATATCTGTGGCTCACCAGTACTTCACCCAGATTATAACATCATTTCTAATCTGAAATACAGATTGTATATAAAAGACAAACATCATCCTAAAAACTGAGTCTGTTTCCAAGGAATTATATGGTTGTCTATCCTGCTTGCTTTGATTCATTGGAAATTCAGGATATAATTGGAGAAGACTGGGTTTACTGAGTAAGATTATCACTTTTATAACTTTAAAATGAGTTTTGTACAACAACTTAGAATCGTTTCAAGTGTTCACTTTTATGTTCCTACTTATTGATTAATTCAATAAATCATTATAAAGTGTTATCAGCGTTCTTGTAACTAATTAGAGCACACATTTTATCATCATATGATGAAAAGTCAGAGTTCATGTGATACCTGTCTGATCATCACACAGTGGTGCCCTTAGTTCGGATTTATTTTTCTTTATTTATTGCTTTGTCATCTTAGCTTAAAATAAGTAAGATATTTACGGCAGGTTTTTTTTATCCCTTTACATGAAGTCTGCGTTTTCATTTAGATTGACCAACATGGTTGCTTGTATATTCTGTGTTTGCAAATGTAAATTAACAGTTCTTGATGTAAATAAATGAAAATATAATGTACAAAACAATCATTCCATCATGTTACATCCCACCTGGCTAGGGGGACGGGGTGTAACAAAAAGGACCCAGCAGAAAGTTGCTAAGGTGGAGGAAAAAAAATTGTTTAATCAGAACTAGAGCAAAACAATTGAAAGAAAAATGGTGCTACAGAAAACTGACAAGTGAGTTACTTAAGGTTTCAACAAAACAAAAAAGTGCCCAAAACACAGGCTAATGGAAGCCTTAAATAAAATGGGGCACAAAACAAATAATCTAAAGAGTTTTCTAACTAAATGAAAAAAGAGGTTATCTAAAACAAGCTCAAAGATAACACAAAAATAAACAGCACTAAACCAAAGTTCTTACAAAACCTAAGCACAAAAAGCAAAGCTATGGTGGTCTTTGCTGGCCAGCTTTGACATGCAGACTGAAAGAAAACAGAAATAAAGTTAAAAAGGTGGCTGTAACACATCAATACACATGTACCTAAAGCAAAGAAAATGCTTGTCCTGAAGCATTGGGAGAAAACATATAACAATATGTTCTGCAACTGCCTCCATGCTGCCCTTTACCTGATAGACTTTAGCCCTTAAAACAGTTTGTTTCTCTTTTATCAGTTAATCACAGCACAATGACCCATCATTAATTTGCTTACAAATAAGAAGCATTTTTGAATATTTACATGGCTTGTGTGGCTGCTTTGTAGAAATGTTGGCAAGCAGTAAGAACATGAGTTTAAATCTTGGCCTGGGGTGTTTCAGCATGGAGTTTGCATGGTCTCCATGTGCATCCATGGGTTCTCTCCAGATACTCCAGCTTGCTCCCACAGTCCAAAATACATGTCTGTTTATTGGTCTCGCTAACTGTAAAGGGGCTGGTGCTGAAGATTTGAACCAGACACTTATGTGATGCTGAAAGGGCAAATGGATACAGACAATATATTGATACATTGTTTGTGTAGCAAAGAAAGCTAACATGCTAACAAAGATACAACGAATATACACTTGTAGGATTTGAGTAAATATATGTACTCTTGATAATTTCTTACTTTACATATATATATAGTTATCCAGAACCTTTCCTAGTAAGCACAATGACTTTTTTGGCAAATGTGTTTTATGAAAGGCCTCAGTGAATCTGATTTGAGTCCTGATTCATTTTCTTCTGCCGAAATGCCAAGTGCTGAAAGGAAAACTAAAGCTTAGATTTTCTTGTATTCTTTCTTTTTCAGCAGCAAGATGTTTTCCAATTCCACTCTGCTTCCCAAGATTAAGTCCTCCAAGGATGACCATACAGATGTGGACATTGAAGCCGTAATGGAAAATATCAGCATTGTCCTCTACACACTGACCGTCGTGCTTGGGATCACAGGGAACTCTTTGGTGATATGGGTGGCTGGATTCAAACTCAAGGTAGATGCACAGTTTTTGTAGATTGTGTTTGGTGTTTTAGGACTAAAAAAAGTCAAATTAAAACCACTTAAAGAAATTGGACCTGATTAATCAAAATTCTGAATAAAGAGCACAAAAATGTGTTTGTGTGACAATGGGTTGTCTATTATTTGCAAGTGATCTACTAAGATTGTCTTATCAATTCGTAAGAGGCTCAAGGAGTAGGCTTGTATTCAAATGAGGACTTTGCACCCTCTGTTGTGTGTGCCAACCTTTCTGCCCAATACAATGCGCTACAGCCAGAGAGACAGGGAATAGGCACAGTGGATTCATGATGTGTCTCTGGCAAATAAAATCAAAAGGGATGACGGTCATGTCTATGGCTAATGTTAGGCTATACATCTTTGAATGATATTTTATGTTTGCCATTGATAGACTGATTGCTTGCGGTTTACATGCCATGCTCCTGCTCCACGCAAGCATATTCCAAAGTCTGAATGATTAAAGATGCAGCATTTTCAGAAAAAGGCTGCTCACAGTCCTTAGATGTATTCTACTAGTATTGTTGAAATGTGCCACAGTTTGTCACGGCTTCTATTAAATGGGGCTGATGTCAGACAGTTCAGCTGTATAGGTACGGCCCAGGCCACGAATGGTTTGACTTCCCAACAATTGGATCTACTCACTACCCACGGCAAAGATGGTCCTGTAATTTCTGACCCCTTTCGTGATGGACATGTTGCCGGCACAAAAAGTTTGATGTTTGATAAATCTCACTGCGCCTGAAACGCCTAATTATTTGGATGTTCTGATCCCAATATTAGAAAACACCTACATTGCATATTCATAAAAGTTAAAAGCACTAAAAGGATTGCACACATCTTGCTGCGGGTGCACTTATACCTGTGTATGGTTAGTAAATTAATTGCTGCTCGTTATTGCAGCCGCCAAAAGATTTCTGTCCGTTTTAACAATGGCAAATCTTTGATTAATCAGGCCCATTGAGAAGCTATAATAGTGACATTTTACCAAATTCTAAGAAAACATATAAATCTTATTACTAATATAAAATGTTTAAGAAGACAAATGTAGGCACTGCTTGTATTATGATAGGGATGAGAGATTATTTCAACAAAAACCCCTGAAAATATATTGTTCAAAGTAAATGCCAAACTAAAAAAAAATGACTCAAAGTATAGACATTGAGAAAAATAGCTTACATACAGACGTGGACATAATTGTTGGTACCCTTCATTAAATCAAAGAAAACCTCATAATGGTCACAGAAATAACTTTAATCTGACAAAAGTAATAATAAATAAAAATTATATAAATGTTGACCAATGAAAGTCAGACATTGCGTTTCATCCATGCTTCAACGGAATTATTTAAAAAATTAATGCATGAAACAGGCCTGGACAAAAATGATGGTACCCCTAGAAAAGAATGAAAAGAATGTGACCAAAGGGACATGTTAATCCAAGGTATGTCCACTAATCAGCATTCCAGTTGTCTACAATCCTGTAATCACTGAGTAGGCCTATATATATGACTCCAGGTAGTCACTGTGTTGTTTGGTGACGTGGTGTGTACCACACTCAATATAAACCAGAGGAAGCAAAGGAAAGAGTAGTCTCAGGAGATGAGAAAGAAAATTATAGACGAGCATGTTAACTGTAAAGGCTATAAGACCATCTCCAAGCAGCTAAATGTTTCTGTGACTACAGCTGCACATGTCATTCAGTAATGTACGATCCATGGGACTGTAGCCAACCTCCCTGGACGTGGCTGCAGGAGGAAAATTGATCAAAGAGACGGATAATCCAAATGGTAACAAAAGAGCCTAGAAAGACTTCAAAATCGATCCAAGCTGAACTTTATGCTCAAGGAACATCAGTGTCAGATCGGAACAACCTTCGCTGTTTGAGCCAGAGGACAAATCATTAAAAAAAACAGACTGGAGTATGCCAAACTACATGCTGACGAGCCACAAAGCTTCTGGGAGAATGTCCTGTGGACAGATGAGACAAAAATTTAACTTTTTGCCAAGGCACATCAGCTCTATGTTCACAGACGGAAAAATGAAGCATATCTAGAAAAGAACACGGTCCCTACTGTGAAACATGGGGGAGGCTCGGTTATGTTCTGGGGCTGATTTGCTGCATTTGACACAGGGTGTCTTGAATCTGTGCAGGGTACAATGAAATCTCAAGACTATCAGGGGATTCTAGAGAGCAATGTGCTGGCCAGTGTCAGAAAGCATGGTCTCAGTCGCAGGTCACGGGTCTTACAACAGGAAAATGACCCAAAACACACAGCTAAAAACAGCCAAGAAGGGCTAAGAGGAAAACACTGGCCTTCTATGAGCCCTGATCTCAATCCTATTGAGAATCTTTGGAAGGAGCTGAAACGTGCCGTCTGGAAAAGGCGCCCTTCAAACCGGAAACAACTAGAACAGTTTGCTCATGAGGAGTGGGCCAAAATACCTGCTGAGAGGTGCAGAAGTCTCATTGACAGTTACAGGAATCATTTGATTGCAGTGATTGCCTCAAAAGGTTATGCAACCAAATATTAAGTTGTGGGTACCATCATTTTTGTCCAGGCCTGTTTCATGCATTTATTTTTTAAATAATTCCGTTGAAGCATGGATGAAAAGCAATGTCTGACTTTCATTGGTCAACATTTATATAATTTTTATTTATTATTACTTTTGTCAGATTAAAGTTATTTCTGTGACCATTATGAGTTTTTCTTTGATTTAATGAAGGGTACCAACAATTTTGTCCACGTCTGTACATAACTTGTTCCAAGTTAAGAAAATCAACAAATACCCTGGGATGGCTGTTTTGTTTTGTAGATTTTGAAAGGCTGATTTACTTGTAAATCATTACAAATTAGGGGGAAAAAATAAGGTCGACATCTTTAGATATGAAAATGATAAATCTGTCCTATGCTTCTTGCAACATCTGGGTCTTTTCCACAGTTTTTTTCATCTAATTCCAGGAAATACTCTGAACTGAGATGACTCGATTTTGATGCGCAGAAGCAGTGACTGTACTGTAATCCTCGGGTGAACCTGTTGCATAACGTTTCTGAAAGACTGACCACCCAACTGAAAAAGCAAATTTCTACTGCTTGTATCTGGGATCTTTTTGACTATGGCAGTTTTTTTCAATCCTGGTCCTCAAGGCACACTGCCGTACATCTCTTATGGTGTGTTAACAACGCACGCTTTGTGAGCATTTTAGGCTGAACCTTCAAACTGCATAGTCGGGCCTTTTTCTACAGGATGTTTTAAACACTAGTGGGTCGTGGTTGGCTAGACAATGGTGATTTCGATGTCAATATAATGAGACGCTCTGATTGGACAGCTCAGCTAGATAAACATTTACGTTGCTGGCTTTTGCAGCTTTGAAGCTTGTAATGCAGGCAAAGTTTAAAAGAATGTATTGACCCAATGCACACAAAAAGCTGTGGAAACTCTGACCCCCCTCCGACGGCCTCAACCATAGACTTCACATGTAATCTTGGCGCTTTTGACACTGATGTTTTTGGCAGTGTGAACGTACCATTAGAGATTCCCCTTCTTCATTACACCTTATTTTAGTTGAAAGCTAATTAACAGGCTTTTGCTGGACTTCAATCATCTGAATCATGATTGTTAAACAGGGAAACCTCTAAAACATGCAGGGAAGTGTGCCTTTAGAAACCCTGTACTATGATCATGATCCATATCTCAAAACCGTGGATGTGGTTTGCAAAATAGAAAGTCTGGTAAATTTCAAGTTTTGGTTTTGACTTACCTTTTCCTTCACCCAAAACAGAAGAATAGCCCAACCTAAACTCCTACACTTGAGACAAAAACTGACCCCAAATTCAGGATAAGGACCTCTTAATAAAATCAGATTTAGATTAATTAAGGTGACCTGGGAAGGACAATGTTCTGCTCTCTTTATTTCTCATTTTGAATTGTGCCCATGAAATATTGACCCCTTTCTTGCATTATATGTCATGGGGTCCAAACAAGCAAAACAGAAAGTCTAATAAAAAATAATAGACACTCAGTTTAACTTGAAAAAAAAATCTAAATGCTTTAGATATATTTATGTTAAATACAATGTCAGAAGGACGTATAAATGTGGCAGTGTGGATTTAGTAAAAACAAAATAAAGAGTGCTGTATTTTAGTCCAAATAAATTAAATCAAATATTCAAAGACTGATTCAGAAAAAGGTTGTCAATTGTTGTCAATTGTTTCCCATTTTCCATTTTGAATCACTTTTATTTTCCTCTCCATCAAATCTCTCACTTTGCTGTCTCTTTTTGTGTTTTTTCTATGCAGCTGAAGGTTACCAATGTATGGCTGGTAAATTTGGCGATAGCCGACCTCGTCTTCTGTATCACAAGACTCTTTTCCTTGATCAAGAAGCTTTTCTTCGACCACTGGCCCTTCGGAGTTTTTCTCTGCAAGTTCAACGGCTTCTTTAAATACGCCAACATGTTCTGTTCCGTCTTCCTGCTGGCGGTGATCAGTTTAGACAGGATGCTCTGTGTCTGGAAGCCTGTCTTTACAAAGCGACGGCGTACCCTGTGTGCTGCCAGGGTGGTGGCAGTTTGTGTCTGGATCACAGCGATCCTCTTCAGTAGTCCCTACTTCATCTATCGCCAAGTCTACTTAAAGAACAACATGAGCAAATGTTCCTTGGAGGTGAAAGAAATTGAGGGAGATAACACCATCAAATATGTGCTTTATTTCAACAGGTTCCTATGTGGCTTTGTTTTCCCTTTCATGGTCATTCTTATCTGTTACATCATGACCGGCTTTGGCATCCGACGCACTCGCCTCACACAAAAATCACGTCCCCTGCGCATACTGGCATCACTGGTCATTGCATTTTTCCTGTGCTGGGGTCCTTACCATTTTCTGCTCCTCGTGAAGATGGTGGATAAAAAGAATGCAGTGTTGAAAGTCTGGCAGCCTTTGGCAAAGGGTTTTGCCTACTTTAACAGTTGTGTGAACCCCATTCTGTACTTCTTCATGGGGTTGGATGTGAGGGGCCAATTCAGACAGAGTCTGATGGGCATTTACAAAAAAGCTTTGGCTGATGATGTTGAAGGACAGACTACTCAGTCCAATGAGCGCTCTTTGGATGAAAGTAATACAATGAGATACAGTTCGGCTGTGGTGGCAGAGAGGACTCGAGTGTAAGTCCTTTCAGTGTATCCAGAGTGATACAAAACTGGTGCATTAGAACAAATGTAAAGACAATATTCAATATATGTTATTATTTTATTTGTTGTGAGACCAGTTGACATGGTAAGTATGATAATGATGTATTCAAGCTCAAAAAGATATTGCATATGTGCATGGTACCGTAAAATCTAAAATAACCTTAGAAGGTGTTTTTTCAGGACTGAAAAAGACTTTCTACAACTTATTCATAAAATAACTAGATTTATTTTCGCTTCTGTGATGTTCCTTTTACATAAATACACTTATCAACCTCTGATCTTTCTGCAGAACATTTCTAAAAGTGGATCTTTTACAAAGAATAGACCTACCAAGGTTTTGTTTTCGTACACATACAATTTGTGGGCCAACTTGTCATGTATTGCAATCTAATCTGAAATATATTTTTCAGTGTTATGTTGCATTCATTATTTTAAGAGAAAAGCTATTTTTGTAGGCAGTAGACAGTAAAGTTGAATAGGATATTTATTACTTAAGGTCAAATAATTTTGAAATGTTCTATGTTGAAGCTATTAATCGCTAAATTAAGAATACTGACAGAAAAAAGATTTGACAAAGTGTTTTACTGAATAGGCAACTGATGCAAATTTTCCTGTAAAGGGGTTTGACTTGTTCTGTGTGTGACTGAAGTCACAGAGGAAAAGTGGAACTGTTCTGTCTGGAGGAATAAGAATAAAAAAACAGAGGGAAGTAAAACTATTACAGGAAGGCCAGAAATAGTCATGATGCAGTTTGTTTTCATAGAGGTCAAAGCTAACAGATTAACTTAAACTGCACAGAATTTCCGATGCATTTTTAACAAACTCACACATGATTTTTAAGTGCATTTTTATTAGTTTGTGAATTTGGCCTTTAACGGTTTCAGTTATTTATGTCATTCCAACCTCATAACTGAAATACAATAGGTGGTGCATGGTTCATGTACACCTCACTTAAGGCAGGAATCTGGTTATCTGGTTATCCCTAGCAACAAGCTCATAAAGCAGTGATGCAGAACTTGATGTGCAGAGTACTTAGACATCACTGGGAGATGAAGGAGACTGTTTATCTTGAACATATTTATGTTCTTGCGGCAGCATCGTGCAGGTGCACCGTGCAAATTAAAAATGTAATGTTTAAGGAAGTGAAAGCTCTGTTTTTATTTCTGTATTTATTTTAACATAATATGTTGTAAAAGCAAAAATAAAAAGGTATTTAAACTATTTATTTCGGCATATTTAATTGTCAATACAAATTTCTGTGTTTATTTCTTTGACTGAGATTTGTTCATGTTCACTAAGTTCATGTTGAAGTGTTGCCTTACAGTAGGATGTGCCTGGAAACCTTTGAACTGTTTCCCTAGAGGCATCTGGATCAAATGCAGCAGAAAACTATGCTGATTATTTTTTTAAAAATCATCTGCTCTACTCCAAGCTTAACCCATATAACAATCAGGAGTCCTCCCCTAATCTACCAAGGGTTAGCCAAGGCACTCTGAAGAAAAAGCTCACTTTAGCTAATAGTCAATTGTCGATTGCCCAGTAAATCGACAGCTTTGGTTTTTGGTTTTGCCTTTCTTCAAAATTACATTAAAGAAGATAAGGCCACAATCCATGTATCCATCTTTCGCTTCATTCTTCTGTCACTTATGAAAGCCCCTTGATTTTCTTTTGAGTTTTAAAATGGTTTTCCTAAATTCCCCATTTCCTATTTCCAATTTAAACTACTGCTCACCCTTGTTTTTCTCCAGTCCGCTGTCTCGTCACTGCCTATCTAAGTGAATGGCTCAGCTGTAGGTTACATCTAGTGAAATTCAAGTTTCTAACCACATTATCTGGGGGCATTACCTCTATTAAGAGAAGTCTAGTTTGGTTCAACTCCAGTTGGACTAAGATGTATACATGCATTTTAAAAGTCCAACATCAGTGGGACTAAGGTAATTTGTAAGGAAATGTATTTTTTCTTTATCTAATTGCATGTAAACATGCTGAGTTTTTCTGAAGTGGTTGCAGACTCAATACAACTACAGCTCGCTGTAACATTGTTTTAACTGTTTTTTAAATTGTTTTTAACGTTTTTTTTATTTTTATTATTCTTTATGACTGGTTTTAACCGTTTTTAACTTTTCGTGACGTATCTTTTATCGGACGGGTGTGATGGCTATGTAAACCAACAGTGAGTAAAGTTATGATTCATGCTGGCACCAATGATATTCGTAAACAGCAGTCTGAGCTCCTAAAATAGGATTTTATTCATTTGTTTAATCTTTTAAAAGACAAAAACATGTCTGTTTTATCTCTGGCCCCACTCCCACCATCGGCAGAGGAGTAGGTTGTTTCAGCAGGCTCCTTTCTCTAAACACCTGGCTTTCCTCTGCCACTGCAATGCATAATATTGGTTTTACAGACAATTGTACATTCACTCCATCTCCAACCACTATTAATATGGTTCTTTTAAATGTTTGCTCTCTGCTGAATAAGACTTTTATAATAAATTATTTCATTTTAGACAATAATCTTCATTGTTTATTTTTAACAGACATGGCTGAGTGCAGATGCCCCTGCTGCTCTTACAGAGGCCTCCCCACCTAATTTTAACTTTTCTTATTCAACGAGGAGTAGCCAGAAGGGAGGCAGAATTGCTTTTATAAGGTCATGAATTCTTTCCGCCAAACCTGTTTTATTCGATAATTTTACCACCTTTGAATATCCTGCCTCTGTTTTTAGCTGTACTGAGATTTTATGTGTCACAGTTTATAGGCCACCGAAAAAGACTGTACTTTTTATTCAAGAATTTTCAGACTTTTTATCGGTTTTGCAAAACTCTTATGGACTTGAAGACGGACGCAGAGGTTGCAGACTTTCTGCTGGACAGGTAAGTTAATAGCATGAAACAATGAAATTTATGTTAGCGTTATGTTTGACATAGGACAGGTTAATCCAGCAAACACTTTATCTTCGGTTTAACTCGGAAAATTTACTCTGCGGCTTCCATAGTACTAATGACATGTTTTAACAGCGAGAAGCCAGAGAACACTGCTCAGCTGCTTGCATTCACTGAGTGTACCACTAGTTGGAGGTAATTTGTACACACAGGGTCTTTAAAAATATGTCTTGCCCTTCTGCTATGCCTCTAAATGTTTTTGTTTAATACATATTGTTGTTACTATCTAATTTAAAGCTAATTTGTTCTCTTTGGTTTTGATTCAAATACCTAAAGTCAAACATGTGTACTTAAACATACATATTTACACTGACTTGTGACATTACTGCATCATTCCATTGGCTATTGGTAGCCCATTATTCTTATTTTGTTTCCCTTTTTTTATGTTTTTTTATGTGTTACTAGCTTAGTTAAATAATTTCTTGAGCAAAGTATTTTAACTTGAAGTTAAAGTGTTGTGGTAATACAATCTTATATTTTTGGGCTTCTTGAATAAAGAGTCAGATTGTTCTTTACACGTTCTTTATTGTTGTTAACAGATACAAGAGCAACACTGATCATAGCTTCATAACTGCTGATCCAGCACATATTGGCCCTTTTTCCGCTTAATCAGGAGTCGCTGTATCAAAACAAAACTGAAATAATTATCTTTGGACCAAAAAGGAACGATAAAGAGTCATCACTCCGCTTCAGTTAATACAACTAGAAACTACTGATCAGGCCTGTAACCCAGGTGTAATGATGGATTCAGATCTGAAACTCCAGGGTGACATGAAAGCAGTAACAAGCTCAGCCTTCTATCACCTGAAGAACATTTCTAGGATTACAGGACTAACATCAGGATCTTGAAAAACTCAGCAATGTGTTCATGTTTTATCGGATTGATTAATGCAACAGTGTCCTCTCTTGTCTACCTAAAAAGTAAATCAGACAGCTGAAGCTGATCCAGAACGCTGCTGCTCGTGTCCTCACTAGAACCAGGAAAGCAGAGCACATCACCCCAGTTTTAAAGTCCTTACACTGGTCCCCTGTAGCTCAGAAAATAGACTTTAAAATACTCCAAGTAGTTTACAAATCACTAAAGGTTTAGCCCAAAAGTATGTTAAAGACCTGTTGTTGCTATACCAATCCACCAGACCACTCGGGTCCTTCAACTCTAGTTTACTAAAAATCCATAGAATTAGAACCAAACATAGAGAAGCAGCTTTCAGTTTCTATGCAATGTGGAACAAACTTCTAAACGACTGCAAAGCTGCTGAATCGTTAAACTCTTTTAAATCAAAGATTAAAACTCTTCTGTTTAGAGCTGCCTTTGAGTAATTTTCTAATATAATTTTGTGTGTTACACTTGATTCTTAATTGCTGTTTTCACACTTAATTATGCTTGTCATGCTTTTATGCTCTTCTGTTGCTTTTTTTATATACATACATTTAATTTTTTACGCTTTCCTAAATTGCGTTTGTTAATCATATTCTTTGTTTGTTTCTCTACCAAAAAATAATGTAATGCACCTTGAATGACCTT
The DNA here is from genome assembly GCA_028564705.1 of Apricaphanius iberus. Taxonomy (NCBI): domain Eukaryota; kingdom Metazoa; phylum Chordata; class Actinopteri; order Cyprinodontiformes; family Aphaniidae; genus Apricaphanius; species Apricaphanius iberus. The sequence continues at coordinate 1,406,888 of JAPXFQ010002461.1, read as the reverse complement.
GTTGACAGTTTGCTACACAAAAAAAGCCTTGCCTTACACAATGTGTTTCATATGCCCTCTGGTGGCAGACAGTTGCCAATACATGCTTATTTACATACCCTCAATTTTGTAATAGTAGTAGTAGAAATGAAGGTTAATGAAGAATAATATTAAAACAGAACATTTCCCAAATTAATTTCCTATACAATTTTTCACTCTGTGGCATCTCTGAATTTGGGCCCAGTGGGCCCCGGCTGTCACTGTGAAGTTCTGTGTACGCTTAAAATGATCAGAAGAACAGCATGATCATGCAGACAACCATAAAAGTTCTAATGTATTTTATTTAAATACAGTAGGGTTCGGAAGGGAAACAAAGCTCGGGAACAGTTTGGTATCTGTGAAGTCAGAGTTAATGGGAGAATTTTCCAGTAGATGAATAGTTGACAGGGAGGTTGACTTATGCCCTGTGGAGGCGTTAATGGGCTTGAGGAGGACGTTAGGTTCTGTGGTCTGAGCCACTGTGCAGGGAGATAGATTTAGGAAGTGATTACCAAATGAGACTGAGGCGTTGAAGAGCGGGCAGGCTGAGGAGAGTAAGCAGCTTAACAGAAGGAGACACCAGTGGAGCTTAGATGCTGAACTCAAGGAGATCCACAAGGAGGCATTAGGGGCTGGCATGGAACGATCAGAGGGAATCCTGGAGGAGACGCACAAGGGGTCAGAAGCATGAAAGGAAATTAGGAATAAACAGGTTAGTCTCTAGGAAGCTCCTGAAGAAGCTCCAGGAAAGCTAAGATCTTTAATGGCAATCAGCCAACTCCAAGCTGTCTAACCAACATATTCTCTAGAAAGTTGATTCACTCAGCACAGAGAACAAAACACCCACACAGAACCTAACACCCAGAGACACCACTGATTTCACTGAGATAAAATTAATTAAAGGGACGGAGAGAATGGTGTCCAAAGTATTCTCTCACAAAGGTATTTATAAAACAATGACTGATAGAGACTGAGAGCTCTTTGGCAATAATTCCTCATAATCGGTTGCTTCCCCATTTTTGTCATTTTGATCTAAATTACAAGCTTAACCAACTGTCAGACATTTTCAAGGATAACCCTGTTTTTGCCAACCGAAGGCAAGTGACAACAAAAGGGAAAGTATGTTTTCATTCCAGGTCACTGAAATGAAAAGTCAGAGTTACTCACAGTAACCAGAATATGAAGACCTGGCTGCACCTCATTTTAAAGATATACATTCCCTGAGAAGTAGCAAGACCTTTGTTTACAGGAGAAGTTTGCAGGTATGGTTAATTTGACGCTTTACCTAATCTTTTTTTTTTTCTCCTTTGGGATGGGACCCCAGATGAAACTGGTTCCAAAGCCCCAAACTCCAACATAATGAACTGTGTCTGACAGCTGAAGGACAGATCCTTCCTAAATATCAGCGCAGCTGCTATAAAATTAATATTTATTTACATGTATATGTATTTATATTTACATAAAAATGAACAATGATCAGTATTGTTGCTGTAACACGTTTTTAAAGCAGATATTCTGTTTTTTGTAAAAATTTTTGCTTGAATAATAGCTTGCATCCTTGGTGGTGGTCTACAAATGACTGGTGACTTGTACTTAACCGCTGGCTAAAGAGCTGATGGAAAGAGGCACCAGAAAATGAATGGGTGGATAATTACTTTTAAAAAGGAAGAGAAACCCTCAGATACTAATAAAACTAAAAAGTCACTAAAAAGTTTGGGTGTCTGGTTGTAGGTGGTAAAACAAAACTAAAGTTTTGATTTTCTTGCATTCTATATATTCCAGCAGCTGTACAATGTGTCCCAACACCTCGCTGTCTTCAAGTACTGGCAAGTCCTTCATGGCTGATCATAGGGGACATTGAAGCCATCATGGCCATATATCCACACCATCCTCCTTACACTTACCATATATATATATATATATATATATATATATTTATATATATATATATATATATATATATATATATATATATAAGAGAAATTTGTTTGATGTTCTCACATCTTGGTAGAATTTAAAAGAAGCTTAAATGATTTTTCCTCTACCAAATCAATTGTTTTTTTCGCGTTTCCTATGTAGTGAAAAATATTTTGTTCTTGAGACTCACCAACAACTATGCCTTTACCTGTATATCTCGGCTGGTCAGAATGACTTGCTAACACTGTCAAATGGCACTGAAATCAAATCCAAAGCAACATGAGGCAACACTTCTGGAACCTTCATGTTAAAGGGAAAGTTTCCCATCCTTAGATGACATGCTTTCACATGAGCAGCTCTAGATGGGGGCCACCTGGAACCACTGCCACTGTAGAAGTGGTCCTGATCCCCTGTACTGAGGAGATAAGTTGCGCCAGCACAGAAACCATAACTGACTAGTCATTTAGAACAATAAAACTTTTCACTTTTACAGTTTTACTTTAGCAATGATTAAAAAAGTAAGATGTTTAACTTTAACTTCACCCGTCTTGAGATAGGATCACAAAAAAGATTAGAGCGTCAAAGCTCTTATATATACTTATTATTATTATATTACATATTGCCTGGTTTTTCTTGTTTGTTTATTTTTTGTTTTTTGTAGTTCTTTTGTAACCATGAAAAAAATAAACTGTCCCCACCCTGGTCCCTTATTAAATTTTGTCTAGAAATGCTATGGGCAATAAAACACCTCGACTTGATTTAAACTTCCATACCAATAACTTGGGACTTGACTCAGACTTGAATATATTTACTTGAAAATACTTGAGGTTTTACTCAATGATTATAATTTTCTATTATTTCAAAGTTGTACACTTTTATGTAATTTCAGTAATCTCATGGCACTGATCAAAAAATGAAGCCATCCTAATCCACTGTCTACTCTATACAGTAGGCAACAGCTCCTTTTGGTAAATTTTTGAAACCTTTAATGTAGGTAGAGTAAGACTCTGGACGGGAGTCAGTGGCTCTTTAAGTAAATACCTATGACTCTTAAAAATCTAAATATAATCTTGATAATTACATCACAACTAACCAACCATATATAACTGCTAAATTATTATTATATCTAAAAAATAATAAAAATAAAAATAAAAATTTTAGATATAAGCCCGATGGTTAAAATTCGTTGACTTACATTTAAAATAGAAATTTACCCCCGAAGTAGCTGCTGCCGGCTCATACCGCATTGTATTCTGGGAATTTTTTGACAGAGAGAAGCCATCAAGGCACGTCTGATGTATCCTTGGTTAGTTAGCTAAACGGCTAACAAACGGAGGACAGATTCCTCGGTAGAACATGAACATTGGAACATGCCTTGGCGGTCCCTGATGACGTATCTCCTAGGCAACCGGGGCGGGACCAAGGCATCAAGGTGAGGTTCCTGGGCATTGAGAAACACCATCTGTGTCTGCAGACCCTCATTTACAAAGCGACAATGTACTAGGTCAATGCGTGCGGCCAGGGTGGTGTCAGCTTGTGTCTGGATCACAGCGATCTTCTTCAGTAGCCCTTACTTCTTTTATCGCCAAGTGTACGTGGGAAAGAACAGCATGAGCAAATGTACCTTGGAGGTGAATGGGTCGAAGGAGGCAGTCAACATCATCAAATATGCTCTGTATTTTAACAGGTTCCAGTGTGGTCCAGTGGGGTTTTGTTTTCTGCTTCATGGTTATTCTTATCTGTTACATCATAGCTGGCATCAGTATCTGACGCACTCGCATTATAAGAAAGTCACGTCCCCTGCATATATTGCCATCACTGGTGATTGCATTCTTCTTGTGCTGGGGTCCTGTAGTATGCAAAATTTGATCATATGTGTTAAATGTCATGAATGATGGCATATTGAAAATCGCACGATTACAGGATGTGAAGGCTGGATAATTGGGCACCTTTTGAGGAACATCAAAGCCCTTGTATATGTTGGAAGTATGTGTGACCTTTTGAGGACCTCTGAGACAAAGAGTTTTATTGCAGGCCATAAAACTAGGAGGTTTGCTTGAAGAGGACCCGGGACCATAAAACTCAGAATGAACTTTTGACCTGGACCCAGGAAATGGTAGTTGTAAAAGCAAAGAGGAGGACACTTCCATCTTATGAATGCATAATTCTTGACGGACCAGTCGGTGTCAAGACACTTTTTAAAAACGTTCTGATTGGAGCAGATTCCGAGGGAGAAGAGACGCCCAGATCCTGGGAAGTTTTGGATGTATATAAAAGTTATGGCATGAAACCATTCGTTGTCAGATGTCTTTATCTGGCCCAGAGAAAATGGGCATGTTTCTCTGTAAATTGCATATCTTAATCTGTTTAAAATAAAACTGAGAACTGGAAATTGGCCCCTTTGTCTCTGCTTGAACATGCACTGAATTATTTTTTTTTACAAAAATTTAATTCTACAAATGGTGACCCCGAACGTGTGCAGAGTTTGGACCAAGATCCAGTTATTTTTTAAATTAATTAACGGACATGTATTTGCTCTATTGACAATTTGCGCAGAGTTGCGTAGTTTTTAATTCTGTTGATTGGTTAATCTAACATTGGGTAAATGTTGTCATGCAAGTTAAATATGTTTTTATGTTTTAAGCAGATTAACTGTTGCGGGCCCGTAGTTGAAGCTGCTGTTTTTTCTGTCTCTCTGTTCTGCGCATGACTGCGACCTTCTTTGCGCTCCGCAGAGAAACACCGGTGCCTGCTGGGAGATGGAGTTTGTTACTCTGCGCGCCCAGGGGGGCTGGTTTTTCTCCGGCGAATACAGAAGGACAATGGAGCAGATGGACTGGATGGAGCGGTCCCTTCAACGACTCAAAATCGGGGCCGACCAAAGTGCGGATCGGGGCTTGGGAATTGGCCTCTCGACTTCGACAGGACGCTGTCCGAGATTCATCAAGGCTGGCAAGCGCAGTAGATTGCGGTAGGGCCTGGGTGCCCTCTGTTTTCTGTACGGATTCCCTTGTTGAAGGCCGGCGTATCTTCCAAATGCACGATTGAGCCACGTGAATTGGATTGTGTTTAATGGTCCGGCTTTTGGTGGGCCCGATTGAGGTCAGTGTTTGATAATATTGTAAAAGTACTGTATTTGATGTTTTGAGGTGACGAGCTGGTGTGTCTCTTGCCCATTGACAGCTGGAGATAGGCACCAGCCCCCCCGCGACCCATTAAGGATTAAGCGGTTAAGAAAATGGATGGATGGATGGATGGATGGAGCTGGTGTGTGATGCGCATGCGCCTGTGTATGTGTGTGCGTATGTGTGTGTGTGAGATGGTTTTTTACGCAGGCGCTTTGCGAGACGTGCTGGAGATGTTGCGTTTGTGTTAAAATGTTATAGTATAAATAATGAACTCGGGTATAATAAAATCATTGAAATAGATAAATAAATATATAACTAACTATGATGGATAACTAAAATGAAAAAATCTATAAGAATTAACTGTGAACATTTACAACAGGCCATCAGAGCGGTCGCCCAAGCTAGGTGGTGAGATGGCGGAGCGAGTTCTGCGTGATTTTCTGCTTAATAGCACGGCTAACATACAACAGCTTTGACTATATGTTTTGATAAATAAATTAGTGGTAATAGGCGGTTTTCTGCCATCTGTTCGAGTCTTTTGAGTGGTTTTCTGGAGGCCGGCGCCGGGAAATTTCTCAAAACAGACTACGGAAATTGTGACAGATTGGTGTAAACCTCCGCGATAAAATAATTTAATAAGGTCTAAAAGTCACCGCTTATAATGTTTTGTTTTTTGTTAATGGTTTTGGGCTGTAACGGACGTTGTAGATTCGGTGTTTTATGTGCGGGACGGCTGTTTAGAAACATGTGTTTCAGTCCGTGTTGGAAGAACAGGAGATTGTTTTGTTTGTGCCGAATTAAAGTTTGGTAAAGTGGTATAAATTGTGCGGATTAAGACCTGGCATTGCGGTATGTAATTTTCTAAAGTGTGTTTTGCGATTTTCTTGAGTGTTTTCGCCGTACGTTTTGTACTGTTTTAGGTTTCGTTGGACAAAGAGGGTTAACGGTAGCACGTTGCTGTAGGCTGCTGTGCTATGCTAGCGTTTTTGCTTTTGTGTGTCAATGTGTTTTGTGGTTAAAAATAACTGCATGTTATGTGTGTTGTAAGCTAGAAGTTGATTTTGGATAGAAAGTGATTACAGACTCCTGCAGACGATTGCCTTGTTAAGACTTAAACGAATTTGAATTTTGTTAAATTTTTCTGGTTAATTAGGATGTAATATTTTATGACATGACTGGACGTTTGTTAGAAAACGGCCTCAGATAACTGCTCAGATAAATTTTGTTTGCTACTCATTTGGACTCCCTTCGGCAATGTTTTAGCACATTTTCTACAAAGGGCAATTTAAGCTGTTTCACATTTAACTGAACTGTTACAATACGGAGATTAAAGATTAAGAAGTACATGCTGAATTTAGTTAACTGGTTTTGCCAGAGAAGGCTCAATTTATCACATGAGGAGAGCATGTACATTTATTGGGATAATGATGCATGTTACAATTAAACGCAAATGACTAAGAACAGTTACTCATGAGTCGATTCTGACTTGGTGAAGTTTTAATTTTTGATTTCATCTTTAAAATTAAAAAGAGGGGAGTTTATAGTCAAAATAAAAGTTGTGCATTTTTTTGAATCTTTAATTAGGTGGATTTGTTGCTTTTTGATTGATCTAAGCAGGATTTGATTAAGTTGGCCTAAATAAAGATAAAGCTATAAGCAGTAATTATAAGAATAGAACATTCTTAAGGATTTTGTGGACACTAAATGCTTTTTGGATTTATCAAATTTCAACTGGGGTTCAAGGAGTAACCCAGCATATTTCAATTCCGTTACAAATTGAATGTTTTTACCATGCAAAACAATACTTATCATAGTGATATTTTCTAAACTAGTGGGATTTGAATGTTTGAGTTTGAAAAAAAAAAAAAAAAGGAAAACATTAAAACACAGAGTCATCTTTAAGGCATCAGTTTGTTTTTAAACAGGCTGGGGATAAATTTGGAATTGGTCTAAGGATTGAAAGTAACAACTAAATTCTTTGGTAGATTTGTTGAAGAACAAGTAATGAATATCAGCAGTGATCGAAATGATGGTTTAATTTACAAGTAAGAAGTAAATTCTAATTCATTTATTCTGATCGTGTAGAAGCAAAATGTGATTGGAGCAGCTACATTGAAATAATTTTTTACCATATATTTGAATGCACATTTTGTTTTGACAAATAAGAATTGGTTTTAGTTTTAAAGTTTAAGATTAATCTTTCAGATGTTATTTATTAATTGTTAGCTAGTCTACTTGATGCTGAGAGTAAATTTACATGTCCTAAAACATTTTAGAACAGTTCTGATCATAGAATAATGGCATAATATACCATTTGATTAGTGGGGACTCTGTAACTGACAATTTATTTAGATTTTTTTGATTTTATTTTCTTTATTTTTTTCTTATTTTTATTTTTATTTTATTTTTTCTCTTTCTCTCTCAAAATTTATATATTTGTATCGATTTGGATTCTGACCCAGATTTCTGAATTGCGGTCTGCTTATTAATGAGAACTTTGGAAAATGTTAATTTGAGAAGCTGGATTAAAGAAAACATGATTCAGTGGTAATTTCTTTGACATTTGTTTAGAAGCTTCAATTAAATTTAGTGTTTGTACTTTGAGACATAGAAGGAGATAATTGGGATACTGTAAAAATGCTGGTTTTTGTTTTTTATTTTAATGCTACTAGTTTTTGTTTAGAGAAATCTTATCTCTTGTATTGAATTTTTTTTGTTTTGTTTTACTGCTAAGGGGAATTAGACTACTATGTATCCTACAAAAATTTAAGAGGAGTTTTAGTTGCACAAATCAGTTTGACTATGTTTGATTCACTTCACAGAATCTGACAGATGTTCTTGAAGTATGAACTGTTTCGTTATTTACAACCAGAATATCTTGCCCAGTTGGCTTTTTGTGTTTGTTTAAAGAGGAATCATATAAGCAAAAGTTACTTTGAATTTAGATTGGATTGTGTTAATAAATAAGTACTTTAGGTTTGATAGTCTGCGATTACATTAATTGGAGCAAGGAGTGAGACAGGCTTTGTATGCACAACAAGCCTGCAAGTTTCATATAAATCTGTAACGAAAGTTGTTCCGTCATTTGTTTCATGTTTTTGGTTTTCATAATTTTTTTTTTTTATGCTTTGGGTTATTTTTTTCTCTGCATTTGTTTTTACTAACTTTTTTTTTTGTCTGAGCCAGCTTGATAGAGATCCAGTACACTTAAGTGATGGGGAGTTTGGAGACTGAGTGGGTGCTTATCATTGCTGGGAGGAGCATCACAGGAAGGAAGTTATGGGGGTGATGAAAGAATTTGCAGAGTGGGTAAGACTGACTGATAGAGGTTAACCTGCGTTTTTCTATACTTTTGATTGTATTTGTGATCAGACCATAGATCTACTTGTTTGGACATGTTTAGTAAAACTAAATAAGATTATATTGATTTGCCAAATTAGGGCATGGGACATGTATGGCTGTTTGTCCACTGTTGACGCACTCCAATGGCTGCAAGGAAGCTCGGTGCTTTGTGTTGAGGCTGGATGGAACGTCTGGTCTGCTTATCTGTGGAATGTCTTGTCTTAACTGCCTTTCGACAATAATGCAGGAGACAATTTGCTGGGATTAACAAACGTTCTTGGCTTTATCCACAGCAAGCACCTGAGGAAGTGGGGAGAGGCACAAAGCTGCTGCCCCATTAGGACCAGGCCTGTCTCGAGTGCTGGATGGGAAAACATGGTTCTGTTCCAATGCCCAGGTTTGGTGAATTTGAAGATAATTGGATACTTTAAATTTATAGGTTTAGTTTTGTTAATTTATACTTGGAAAATGTACAGGGTCTGACAGCTAAAGTGGGAAAAACTCAGGCTAACTAGGTTAGTTTTTGCGTACTTTATGGGATATATTTCTGGCTATATGACACATGTTATGGGTTTTTTAAGCTGTAAGGAAGAATTCAGAAACAATGTGAATGTTAAATTAATCATTTGATTCCATACCAGGTTTTCTTAATGGGATCAGATCGCATCTTCCTGCACCTGAATGAATTGGCTGTGTTTGGGAAATTGTCAATTACGGGAGTAATTTACCATTAAAGAGGGATTATTATTGTAATCATCTGATTATGATTTCATTTGGAAAAGACAGTTCCTTTATTGACATTTACTGAATGCAGCTCCCAGCAGCCTTGGACGGAATGCCAGCGGTGCGGAAGAGAAGATATGAACTTTTAAAAGAACAAAAATGTTACTTCTAACTATTTTTTTTCTGTTTCACAGGGTTCTTCCCACTTTAAGTTTGATTTATTTCAGAATATAACATAGTAATAATGTCTATGTTCATTGGTTTTCTAAGCTTCTTCCACAGTATTAACATATATCAAGTCAGATTTAATTATCTCTTCACATTTAAGACATTCTTATACCTACTATTACATTTTTGGGTTTTGAATTTAGTAGTTTTTGGGAATTGTTAAAATACATTTTTTGGATAATGCCAAAAGAGGGTGAATTTATAATTAACAGATTTACATTTTTGAGTAATGGGAGTTAAGGTTAAAAAGGTATTTTAACAGGTTGTGTTTTGAATTTTAATCTGGAAGTCTTGTTGTGGTATCATATGAAAGACTTCATGTTTAAAACTGATAAAATTTCTTGGGTTTGACTTTTTTTTTTGCATTCTCAAATGCTTTACAGGTTTTAGATCTTAAGTTTTAAACACTAACCCTGAAGGAGAGTACAGAAGGTGATCCATCTATAATAAATATAGATGGAAAAGAGGGATTTGTAGTATGCAAAATTTGATCATATGTGTTAAATGTCATGTATGATGGCATATTGAAAATCGCACGATTACAGGATGTGAAGGCTGGATAATTGGGCACCCTTTGAGGAACATCAAAGCCCTTGTATATGTTGGAAGTATGTGTGACCTTTTGAGGACCTCTGAGACAAAGAGTTTTATTGCAGGCCATAAAACTAGGAGGTTTGCTTGAGAGGACCCGGGACCATAAAACCATAAAACTCAGAATGAACTTTTGACCTGGACCCAGGAAATGGCAGTTGTAAAAGCAAAGAGGAGGACACTTCCATCTTATGAATGCATAATTCTTGAGGGACCAGTTGGTGTCAAGACACTTTTTAAAAACGTTCTGATTGGAGCAGATTCCGAGGGAGAAGAGACGCCCAGATCCTGGGAAGTTTTGGATGTCTATAAAAGTTATGGCATGAAAACCATTCGTTGTCAGATGTCTTTAATCTGGCCCAGAGAAAATGGGCATGTTTCTCTGTAAACTGCATATCTTAATCTGTTTAAAATAAAACTGAGAACTGGAAATTGGCCCCTTTGTCTCTGCTTGAACATGCACTGAATTATTGTTTTACAAAAATGTAATTCTACAGTCCTTACCACTTTTTATACCTTGTGAAGATGGTGAATTAAAATAATACAATGTTGAAAATGTGGCAGTCTTTGGCGAATGGTTTTGCCTACTTTAACAGCTGTGCGAAACCCACTGTTATACTTCTGCATGGTGATCCAGTAAGATTACTTAAGAAGCGTTGAAACAAAATAAAGTTCTCTTGTGTTTGGAGAAGGAGCTCAAGTTTTTGTATCTTGTGTGGGTCACTAACGGTGTGTTCACACCAAAGCGTCAAAAACGCACTGGCCACCCCAAGTTTGCCCCTTGAATATTTGCACCTTGATGTAGGTCCAAAGCTAATTGGACACATGTCCAAGCATAACATTTAGATACGCGTCAAGCCGGAAATACGCAACTTGTGGGAGGACCTCGACTAGGACCGCTTCGTTGCTGTCCACTGACCTCCTCCTCCTTCCGTCCTCCGAGGCAGGGCTCCATCTCTGGCGGGCCCTGCATGTGCGGTCTCAGCTGCTGCTGGACTCTGGTCTCCGAGCTGACCGCGTTACATGGTCGGATCCTCAGACCTGGCCTCTCACCGCGTCAGTTGTCCAGCGTAGTTCCATGCAATAGTTTAACCTGTTTATAATATTTTATGTTTTTTACTCCTTTCTCTGTATAGAAAACAACTGTCATATAGCTCGGAATGATTAGCTACGCCGTTTATCAGTATTTACTTCATGTCATGCTGATGCTGGGACTCCATGTCAGTCACATCATCACTTAAAACACTTCGCCAGGCGCCTGATTGCTTGACGCTGCACAAATTGATGCCAAATTTCAGCTTTTTCAACTTCAGCAGTAAACGTTATGTTCTCAATGTGTTGTCTAGTTATTGATGTACAGCAACCTTATCTGCATTTTTGCTGATTTGCTTGTACCATTTTTAACCTTTGGGTTTTTTAATGTTATTGATGTACAGCGACAAAATAAAATTCAAAATTAAATTAAATTCAAAGTAAAAATATTTTTTTTCCCCAAAATACACTTCTAATTTAAGTAACCATTATAATTATTGTGGATGTGCAGTATTTGTTTATGTTTTTCCATAAATCCAACAATGAAAATGTAACAGGAAGATCATTGAGAAGAGACCAACAGGGGCAGAACATTTTTGTAGGAGGAACTGCTGCTGGTTGGGGGCAGACAGATCCAAAGAGAGGATGCTTTAAGTTTATGTGATTATGCAGGCAGATGTTAACAGATCTATGATTTCTCTCCCTTTGCTATTTTGACTTTTGCACATACATATCTCTTTAGTTTTATCTACAGCACTGACTGCAAAAGGCGCTCGACAGAACTTGAGCAAGTTTCTTTGGCAGGTGGAGGACCAAGAGATGGTTCAGCAGCAGAGACTTTATTTTCTATTAGGTTTGCTAAATTTATGTGGGGAGTTTTAGCTGAGTTAACAAATTTTGGGAGCTTTGTTTTAACCGTTTTAAATGAACATTAACATTACTCTGTCAACAGCATATTGTCTAAATTATCGAGCAAACACAGCGAATATAAGAGCACTCAACAGCAGATGTAAATACTAATGCAGCATAATGGAATAATCTCCTGATCAAACTTAGCTTCCCGGTTATTATAAACTGCCTCTGGAACCCAGTTATGCTACAAAAATCTATTCAACAAAAATAGGCAGAAATTGTATTTTCCCTTCTTCATCCATTCTCTGTTGATGTGTGGAGCAGCTGTGTCAGTCTCTTTTCCCCTCCCATCCCCAACTCCTCACTTAATCATCCACGGTCTGTTTTCTGCATTCTCATGATGAAAGTGTATGTATGTATATATGTATGTATGTATGTATGTATGTATGTATGTATGTATGTATGTATGTATGTATGTGTGCAAACTTTTAAAACTAGATATTTGTTTAATCTTCATCAAACAGACACAAATAAAGTAGAGCTTTTATTGATCAATCTTACTTTCAAAATATAAATATAAATTAAAAACGTGATAACTGGAAAAAATTGATTTAAAAAAGGTAGGTGCCTTTCCTCATGTATAATTATAACTGTACATTTTTGTTGCACTCCTAAACTCAAACTTCGACTTGATTATATTGAGAGTTGCTAAATTATTTTTGCCTTAGAATCCCAGTCCATGCTGATATAATATCTAAACCTCTAAACCATTTTTACATGTTGTTTGATCCGTCTTTTGAAATGCTGGCTTCATGTCACAAGGAACATTTATGGTCTGGAGACAGGTCAGACAAGCTCACACATTGTTGATTAGGCTGGGTGGTTGTAAGTCATTGAGATATACACTTGGCATAATTCTGCATTAAAATAAAGAAAATATAAGAGGAAATCAATTTGAAATATCCTGCATAAATATTGTGAAATACGGTGGAATTGCATTGTTTTACACGTTAGTATTGAATACAGCATTCAGCCATTTCCTCTTTTGTCCATTAGGTGACACTATTAGGACCAAAACGATTAATGCACCAAGCAATGATATGTCATAAATGAAATGTTGCAGATCGCTTCATCGGTGGAAAAAAGGACACTAAATACAAATCTTTCAAAACACATTTTCATGTCATTTCAGAAGACAAAATAGGCTTAACGATTGTACTGTAACTGTAACAATTGATCTGAAATTAAATTAAGCATGAAATCAGCAGATGGTTCTTTGTGCTAGATTTGACACAGGACATTTTAAGTAGGTAGGGTAGGACATTTGTTATAAATCAGACATTTAGTCAATGTACTTTGATTGAATTCAACCTATAAAAAAGTATTTACCAGTATTTACAGTATATTTCCCCTAGATTGGTTTTTAGCGAACAGATTACCAGTGTTAACAGATGAATATATTTTCAGACAATCAATTATCAGCATCACAGCAGCAGGCTGGAAGTCTGTGTCCCCATATAATGCCAAGAGATAGGTGCTGTGCTTCTCATTCTGTAGAAGTACAGCTTCTAAATACAATATGAAATGGTTAGTTTGTGTAGTTTGCATGCATGTTTGAGGTAGTCATATATATACATATTTTCCCTAGGAATCTTTTCATTTTGTCCTTCCTGCCAGCATCTGTACTACTTGGTCTTCAGCTTCCTGCCTAAATTATTCTGACTTAAATATTTAAATCAAATCAAATAAAACTTTATTTATAAAGCACTTTTCAAACTACAAAGCTTCTCAAAGTGCTTTACAAATTAAAATGACCCCAAAAACATCGCCACAACTATACCCCAAACCACCCACATCCTGCCCATGTCCCATCTCTCATGCATGCACATACTTTAAAGCAACAGTAATGATTGCTGGATTGATGATGAGTATGATATCCCATCTTTGAGTGGTATCAATTAGTATGCATGACATAGCAAAAAACTCAGTCTGTTACAGTTTCCATCATGTGTAGTTCTTTGTGTGTTCTACTCCCTATTCCCATCTTTAAAAATGTCACTTTTTCCCAGGGTTCCACAACCTATGGATGCGTGAAACAATCTTAAAAGAAGAACTACATTTTTAGGCTTTTCAGCAGCTTTCAAGTTTATGCAATTCACTTATTTTGCAGCGCTAGACTTTTTTTACTTTATAATAGCTACGGTAAATGTTTAAAAAGTTGCCGATCCCTGATGCCAGACATAATATTGTAAAATGATTCCACCAACCAGCATATAATGAAGCTGCAAATGAAAATACAAGTATATAACTTGTTTTTATTTAACACGTATAAAAAAAATTCAGAAACAAAAGTCCAATTGCACATGTCTGGGGGTCATGGTGTACAATCTGTCCCAGCACCCAAGGTTTGATTGAAGGCAGCATCATGTCATCTCCACCCTCCGTAAGCCTTTTTTCTGCTCATGTCCATCAGAAGAAAGTGATGATCCTGCTGCATCTAATTGCAGTAATTTCTTTTTTAAAGTACTATGTTTATAGTGCTTTTAGAAACATACATTAAGAAATCAAATTAAAGAATAGAAACAAATATGCACCACTGCGACTCCGCCCTCCAACCAATCAGTGACCGACAGCCGTACTGATGTCGCTGTTCCGTAATGTGCTGGAACCACAGCGGAGCTGGTACGAAAAATAGCATCGTGTTGGTGCAACTTGGCGCGACTCAGCCCGACTTCTGCCAGTAGAGAATAAAAGGTACTAAGGCTGAGTCGTAATGAGCCTAGCTAAGTCGTTGCAGTGGAGAAACACCTTTATTTTCGAGTGAACGGCTTCAGAGACATAACGCGTCTCTCATCGTCCTTATGTTGAGCCAGATTAGGTAGAATGTAAATAAGTCTCCTCCAACTTTAGTCTTTGAGTCCCAAGAATTATGCTATATTCACCAGATGCCTTTACTAATAATTACTCATCACTAAACAGAACTAATCTTGAAATAAGTTTTCCATTACAGTATACTTTTCTGATCAAACAAAACAATGTGGAAACACTGAAAATAATCAAGTAGTTGTATTTGTAGAAATGCAATTTTCAAGGTGTTTCTAATGATAACATCTAGTAATAACATCCTTTATTACTTAATAAAAGGAGTGAAGCTTCAATTACTGTATTTTTAAAAAAAGGTCATACCTGAGTTTTTCAGTGAACAGTGAATTTTATATGCTCTAAACTGAAAAAAAAATGATAACATGGTGTTAATAAAAAATATCAATAAAGGGAATGAATTAAACATTAATCACACAACAATTATTATACCTTCATTGATGAATAGACTGGCCAAATTTCTGAACATTACTGATTCTGGAATAATTATAAATTACTCTATGATCCATTGTGCACTTTCAATAGTACAAACATTTAATATGACAACATAAAAAGGAACACTGTTGCAGAAAATCTGTTTTACAAGTGATAAATAGTTAATAAATCACCAGATTAAATAAAATACTTCATATTGAGGTTACCCCCATATTCACTGTTCCACTTTAGAGCACATTTTTAAATGATCTTAAAAATGAAATACATTAAAATGCTACAAGTCTTTTGGTCCACTAAAAGTCTTGTTTCAAATCTGAACCTATTGAGATCCATCGTCTGAGTCCAGCTCTGAAAAGTCAGTCTCACTGTCCCAACCACTGAAGTTACTCTCGAGGTCTTCCTGTGTGGTGTCGTTCAGGTCAGTAGCAGAGGCATATGCTGAACTTGAGTCTGCACTGGGCATAGAGTCCATCTGGAAAGAGATTAGAAGAACATTAATGGATAGAGATACTACAACACCTTTAAAAACATCCAGATGGGAATTTCCCTGAGTTCATCAATCTGAACCCTTGGTAAATCATTTGACAGATAAGAATAAATACACAAAAAACACAACAAAATTGTAAAACAAATCTTACTTCATCCAGAGATTTCAGAAAACGCTAACAAAATGCTTATCCTGATAATTAATCACTCATTAGTGGTGCCAAAAGATTTGTTAAATTATTTGTATTATTTTTGTGTTTTTATCAGTACTTAAAAAAGTGTTTTATTTATTAGTATTATTTATTTAAACCAGTCATAATGTACATCTCAGCCTATTATTGTATCAACATTAAGACATGCAGATTCATTCTTATTACTCAATATCACCACCAAGAGGTACAGTTAACGAGCACCGGTAAGGCAGATGTTCCAGATAAATATCTATTTAATTTGCTTAAAGAGTAAGTCAACCCCATAAAAAAATGCCTCATCACACCCCGAGCAACATTTGAAAAATTATACTTAAGTGGGCAGGGCGAGGAGGCACGGATGGACATGGTCAAGTGTGGGGCATGAGAGGGAGATGTGGGGCTGTTGTCAGGAAGAGGGTCATGGCTTAGCCAACTCATACTAATATGTTGTGGGGCCGCTGACCTCCATACTTGCGATCTTGTTCCACAATAAATATGTTTAACTTTTGGAATTGATTGTTTTATGCAAGGTCTGTGGGTTTACGTCAGGAAATACAGTAGATCTTGATGCTAAACATGGCCTTATCAACACTTTAGGAATTTTATACTTTAATTTTACTTAATAGCATCACCTATTAAGATTTAAATAGGGTCTCTAAGGCGTATCAAAATTTCCCAGAAGGGCTTACGCAGTGACCAGTGTCTACAAGTCTGGATAAAGTTTCTAGCAGTCTGCAAACTGTCCAGCAAAGGGGGCTAGTTTGTACTACATTCTGGTTTGTTATTTAAATCCTAATTATTGTCTTTAATTGCTATGCTAAAAGATAAAGTTAGTTCCAAGCTTGTTTATCAAGTTTAGTTCCCAACACAGTATGTTTAATTTACTTTAAATTGCTAAACACTAACTCTTTTGTCTGTATATTATTATCTATTGTCTCTGTTCATTTTTCAATCTACTACAACAGTATTGTTCTTTGTGAAGCCCAGTTACACTGTATAAGAAGCTGCTTTCTCACACTTTGTTTATTCTAAAGTAATCTAGTCTATCAATTAAATGAGAAAAAAAACATTTATCTATACCTTAAAACAACATACCTCTGTTTAAAAAAATAACTATGGAGCTTTTAAATCTAATTTGTAGAACCAATTTAATTTATTTATTTTATCATTAAAGCACAATTGGTGTGTCATTAGTGATATAGCATAGTAAAACTACAATCAATCTTTAGGTTTAGTTTGAGTAATAAACATAAATATTTAATACCTTTTTCATTGCAGATTTCTGTTGCTTTGGCTCCGTTTCCAAAAATGCCACATAATGAATGAGGGTGAGGAGTCTGAATACAGAACATAGAATGTTATATTTTATCTTCTTTCTTTTATTTTACTCTCGTAAG
The DNA here is from genome assembly GCA_028564705.1 of Apricaphanius iberus. Taxonomy (NCBI): domain Eukaryota; kingdom Metazoa; phylum Chordata; class Actinopteri; order Cyprinodontiformes; family Aphaniidae; genus Apricaphanius; species Apricaphanius iberus. The sequence continues at coordinate 1,389,668 of JAPXFQ010002461.1, read as the reverse complement.
TGAAATATTGTTGTGAAAGAAGGAATCTGATTAGTGCTCACCTGTGGTAAAACATTCCAATAAATTGGAGCAAAACTGAAAGAGCAAAACCCAGAAGGAACATGAGGCTCATTGGTTCAATTTGCATTTTTCCACCAGTTTTCTCGAGGTTCAAGTCAACAATGTCAATCTCGATTTGAAAGACCTCAAAGACTTGAAAAAGGAAGGCTGCCACAATCCAGAGAGCATTCAAGAAGAAGAACGAAAAGTTGATCTGTGTTGGGAAAGAATTCCAAAGTTTAGCCTGAAAAATTCAAGATTTTCTAGTGTATGTAAAACATATTCCAGTCCACATTTACCTTGTTTCTCAGCTCTTTCAGGTCATTTTTGACCTTTTCCTGTTTTTTTTTGTCATTTTGCAAAGGTTCCAGGTACCTTTCAATAAATTCTTTCCAAAACTGGTCTTCATCCTGCAAGAATTAAATATTTCCATCACTAAAAATAAGAAAAGGTAATGTTTGAAAATATCTTTGTGAATTTTAAGTCATAGAAAAATTACTGGTGACTGACTATAGGAACAATTGAATAAATTACAGTAATACTGTCATTTATAGCATTTAGCTGACAGATTTCTTCGCAATGCAACTCAATGAATGCTCTCTTAAATGTAAATCATACATCATTACTGACTTATGTAGCTGTCAAGTCATTATAGGATAAATAGCATCACAGGATCATTCTCATTCAATGTAGCATTTGTTGAATCAGGTGAATAAACTAAATTGAACTAAACTAAACTCTAACAAAGTAAATCAGCTTTAAGTATTCAATACTTGAATAATGTGATGAGCAAATGTGCTAGTTGACATAAAATTAGTAAAACAGAAAATTCAGTCAAATGACCTTAAGTATTTATAATAGTTCATAAATATGTCATTTCACAGTTAAAACTCTATTCTGCATACAAAAAGACACGCACCTCATCAAGAGATTTCACCTGCATTTGAATGTCTGTGGACAAGCTTTCAATTTGTGCTTTCCAACCTAAGCAAGAGTACGGAGCAAAAAAGTATTACATAATGTGATATTATCAAGTTTTTGAAAAAAAAACATAGATGTATTAATCCATAGAACAATAGCAATGTAATCCAGTTAAAGTATTCAGTACTCTTTTTTTTGGCACTTACATTGAACTGGAGAGAGAACAACTGTCTCCTCCTCCCTAAAAGAAAATAAATAAAAAAATTATTATCACCCATTGCTTGATTGGACTACTGTGCAGTCTGATTGTTTTTCATATGCGTAAAACTGACTCTTGTTTGTTTTCTGGGACATCATCCACATTAGTGTTCTGGGGTTGATGTTCAGGCTGTGTAGGCTCTGGGATCAAATCCTGCTGTGTTACACTGAGCTGTTCATCTTCTGATCTCTGTTTGGATTTTTTACAACATTTAATCCAAGAACAGAGCCTCTTGAAGGTTTTTTTTGCTGAAAAGGTAAAGCTAAGTATCAGATAACTTGGTAGAAAGAACACCTGTTCACTCCTAGTGGGATCAATCTACCTTTTTCTGATTTAGTTTGCTGGACAGTGGCAGCCTCTGCAGCAGGCTTTGTTTCTCTGGTGCCCCAAGAGACACTGTTCATGTTGACCATGGAGTAGATGATGAGCAGCATATAGGCACTTGGGATGCAGATGATGTAGAGAAGGCCATAGAACACTAAAGGAAGTTCCTGAGGATGCATCAGTGCAGTGACAATGTAAATGATGGCCATGACCACAATGAAAATGCTGCTGGGTGTTAGAATGGTATTCTCCTTCACCATTGCGGCTGGTAGAAAACAAAAAAAAATAACTTTTAGAGTCAAACAACACAATCCAAATACATTTGTTAGACATAAATTTGTACTTACCGATTATAGAAATTGTCACGACCAGCATGAGGATTGCATACATGACACTGAGCACTGCCGCAATAGTGATCTGAGTGTCCGGTTTGAGCTTAAAGCAAAGACCCAAGTAGATGGCAGGAGGTATCACAGCAATGACCAGAGCTCCAGCAGAAGGTATTTCAAATATGAAGGACAGACTCCCTGAAAAGAGTAGAAACAATATATTTGAAGGTATTTTCACAAGCTAATTGTTGATGGAGTACAATTATTTCACTTGTGTACAACACATGATGACAGTTACCTCCAACCATGAGAATGATGGTGGCTGGAGCAAGGATGGCTGAGATCATTGCAAACAGCTGGTAGAACATGAATGGTTTGGACATAGATGGATTCTTCTTGGAAACGATGTTGGTGGAACCAAGCAGATCTATTACGTTTGCCATTGTGGATGGCCCCCATCGTTTCCGCTAAGTTAAAAAAAACATTCATTATTGTTCAGGTATTGTCTCTTTTTTACATGAAAAGATTTATATACTTATTTCAATCATTTAACCATCTATTGAAATTTGTCAGAACTTTAAAAAACAAAAATGTGAAAAAATTAGCAAGCCTGATCCAAACTGGAGCATAAGTGAAGCACAGTCACAGATTCAGTGCTTGGCAGAATTGTCAGTTGGATAAAACATATTTTTAAATCCTCAAATAGTGGAAGTGAGTATTTGAGGTCTTTTAAACTAAAGCACCATATGGCATCATGGTGGCCAAATCACCTCGATCCACAGAACATAAAGGAAGAAGCAACTAGAATGGCCATTTATAATATTTTATCATGTTCTGTTTCTTCAAAGGTCTTATTATATAAGAAAGGCTGCCAAGTTAACATCAGTATCAGATGCTAATTTTGGTGGCATCATTGTTTATAAATGTGTTATTATATTTCAATTAAATGCTCAAATATGCTCTTCCACGCACCTGGTTGTACAGTTCTTTGAATTCCTGTGGTGCATTGGTGTAGGCATCCGACGCTGCATTGTATTCCACTCTCCAGCCTTGTTTCAATAACAGTGTGCACAGCCAGCGGTCTTCACCTGCAAAAAAAAGAAGAATGGTTTCTTTGTTGGATAATTACATCCATTCATCCCTCAATCTTTTCTTTATATTCATTTAATCCATTTATGGTCATTGCAGGAAGTTGTTTATCATCACATGACAGAGCCGTAAAATACATGACAGACAAATATTTACACCAATTAACTAAACCTGAATGTTTTGTATCCTTCGGGGGTATTGCACATGTAACATGCAATTGGAGGATATGCAGAGTTCATACACAAAGGCCTCAGTGGGTTATTTGCTGTCAGAATCTTCTTCCTGTGACTTTGCAAACAACAGCACCATCGTACAGTACAAAAAAAACTACTGTGAAATGATTTCCTCACACTAGTGTTTTAAGATAAAATAAAATATCCCAAAATGTCAGCATAGTTCAATTTTTTACCTTGGTCATACTGGATGTATTGACTGGGCTCTGTGGATATGGTTGAATATTTCTTCATCACGTTGTCATCCATTAGCGCCTCTGCTCTGAACAGACTGAAGCAGCCTGGGCTGCACAGTACACAGCCGAAGACATGCTCGGCTGTTTTCTGAAGCCAGTGACTGACCGCATATTCAAACTTCTGAAACCAAACAGCAGGACCTGTAGGACAATTAAGCAGGTGTTTTAAATCCTATCCACAGCTTTTTGTACAGTGTATAATTAGCTCTGAGTTCATTGGTACCAACCTGATCCAGTGGGATGAATTCTGCCACATGCTGCACCAACATGAGGATACATTTTCAGACGATCGATGAGCAGCATCACGGCAGCGGGCTGAAAGTCTGTGTCCCCATCTAATGCCAAGAGGTAGGTGTTGTGCTTCTCTTTCTGGAACAAAAATGCATTTTTGTTTTGTCTACATTCATCTTTGCAGTTCTTGACCATAAAGTGAAAATAAAATCGGAATGCTTGTTCAACCACTTTAGGAAATACACAGAAAGTCTGTCCTATCTTACCTGGATCTCTCTCTTTAGTTCAACATCATTGAATCCCAGCTTCCAGCGTCTGTGATATTTGGTCATGAGTTTCCATCCCAAAAGATAATAGAGATACATAACCTGTAGAGAATAAATAATAATTAACAAACCAAGCTGCACTTGATGGAAAAGTTGTGATGTTCCATGAGCTGTTCCCTACCTGAGACCATCTCTTCTTGTTCCGAATTTTCTGTTTGTCTTTGAAGTGAGCTACAATGTTATTCCCATGAGGCATTTCAACAACAAGACGAGCTCCATATGGGGTCTCTATGATTGACTGATTAGGAATTTGCTGCTCTACATCAAATAAAGTTTTATCAAGGTTCTTGAATATGCTGACAACAGAGAAAAAAAGATTAATTTATAACCTAAAAAATTTACATCTGTAATATTGTGTCAACTGTTGCCTTGAATGAGTAACATTAATTGAAAGTAGTTCATCGGTAGGTTTAGATAAGTAAAGATCAATAGATATGAGGTGATTCTAAAAGGCAAGCTGACAAGCCGAAGTCTCTTTGCATTTAAAAAAGGGCAGAGACTAGCAGATGAATGATTTTATATAATTTAACAAGAGTGCATCAACTCTTAAATATACAAAAACGTGGACTGAATCCATGGTATTTTGCATCATATGAATATATTAGTTCTGTACAAACTATCTAGAATCTCATACGCAACCACAGCAATGACCCTCACCTATAAACCTCTGTGATGATTTTCACAAGATCCTTTGCATATTGGTTCAGATGACGAGCTTGACTCCCTTCAACATCTTCAAAGGCATCGTCAAAGTAGATATGGACTTCGAAGGTGAAATCATCAAACACTGATTCTGCCTTCGGTCTGTACTTGTCCAGTCTTTGTTAGAGAAACAGATAAAAAGCAGAAAGAATAAATTTTTTTTAAGGTAAAAATTAGGACTTTAAGATGACACTCTTTCAAATTAGCTGGACTTATCTTCCAGTAAAGTTTGATCAAAATAGTTTTTGTCTGAAATGTTTGTTATTTTATCCACAATAAATCTTAATTATGAAGTTCAGATACTATCTTTGTGTATAACACGGGCTCTAAAGTTATCAAGCAATTACTTTAACTCACCTGAAAATTGAGATCATGATATTCATCATCTCCTCATAGGTCTCATGCCACATTGTGGCACAGAGATACACCATAGCAGGACTGGCTTCCTCCCTTTTACTTATTATGACAATATTTGCAAATATGAGAAACATGCATCCATTGTAATGTGATTATTGTTACACACAAGAAAATAAACATCATGCACTGATACTGAAATTGCTACCTGGTTGAAAAGATAATAGACTTGTGCAAAACATGTTCACATCAACTTACTGTTTCTTTTTGCCTATTCTGGTCTGGATGTGGAATCGGGTGTTGAGGAGTAAGGATTGCTCAATAAAGGCTCCCTCATAAGTTCTTCGAACAAACAAGTCTTGTGTCTTCTGGATACGAGAGATATGAAGGTAGAAAATATGGATAGTGGCCAACACAAGGCCAATCCACCACAATGCTGCTGCACCTGAGGAAAAGAAATGTAAGTAACAGGAAAAAAATACATTTTTACAACTACTAAAGCTTACATGGGAGAACAACCATGCAAAATATTCCAATGCATTGAATAATATTATAAACTGACTTTGGCAATAAGTAATAAAGTTGGTTTTTAAATTTTATTTTTACCTGTAAGTAAGCCGATGTCCGCTGTGTTAGACATGTCCAAGAAGCACAGAGTTTGTGCAACATCCAAAACTAGCTGAGGGAAAAGGTTACCACTCAGACTTTGATTTCTTGCTCTCACTGCTACAGTACAGTATCTTGTGAAATTGATGTTTTCCGTTGTGTTCAAGTTTATCTTGAAGTCCTGATAGTCAAAAATAACAGGGACGATGAACAACACTATCACAGCCAGTGAAGCCAGGTACAAAGGCACGACGAAGCATCGGCGTACAGCATGCATCTTACAGGCTGCCAATGCAAACCAATGACAGAGTGGTGAGGAGATCAGCTGGACCCCAATTATTATGGCGACAATTATTGTTTCCCGGGTTGGAATGGTGGTCAAGATGTTCCAGTCCATTTTGGCCAAAGGGACGTAGGCACCAAGCACACAGGCTGTAACTACAATCCTGAGTAGGCTGGACATTATGTGCAGCATGTTCTGACACTTGGTCAAGTCATTAAACAGATTTTTTTGGAAAATGGACTTGCTTTTCACACATATCAGCCTAAAGTAATTCTCCCACCAGTTGAAAGACACCAAGATGGACGCACCAACAGCAAGACCCACCCAAATAGCTGTCTTCACATCAGCAGGATCTTTCAGAATGTACAGGGCAACGAAAATACCGTAACCCAAAACAATAGCCACAGAGGCGATGATGGAAGGCAGCAGGAAGACATTTGTCTTTTTGACAGCACACTGAGCGACTCCTTGCAGGAATGCAGAGAGGACAGCTACACCATTCAGGATTGTTATATTAGTCACAATGTCCAAGTGTGGCATTGCTACAATGGTAAGCACTGCCAAGCCCAAAGAAACTATAAACTCAAAGAACAAAACCTAAAAAGACAAAAAAAAAGTACAATTCAACAAATTTCAGAGAAAAATATTTACATACAGTATAAAGAGTATATGTGTTTTTAGGATCAGTAAGATATAAGATACAGTTAATAAATATTTACTTGTCTTACCAGTGCTACAGAAGCTTTTTTAGGCAGCTTTGCTGATTTGTAACATGTTTTCCATATGCTTTTGAACAGCAGAAGAACACTGGGCGCAATGAGAGAGCAGCCAATACACAGCAGTGTGAGGGGTTTCTGTTCCGCACTGATGGTCTTTGTACCTTCATGGGACAAAGTTATGAGCAGAAGGAAAGAAGTCTGGAACACAGAACATGGACATGATGGTTTCAGCTACTTGTAATATCCTAGCCTTATTCAACACCTATTGGTTCCTTGTATATAATTACTACATCTCTCTTCAATTAAATTCAAATTTTCTTATTAAAATGATTCCAAAGACACAGATTAAATCAATAAAAATAGCCAACCTTGCTACATATTGCCAGTCCAAACACAACGATAGATACTGCAAACAAAGCAATGATCTTTAGAAGCTTTAACAGTTTCCAAGGTGTGTGCTCGTCTTCAATTATAGGAACCTCCCGACAGGTGTCCCACGGCTCCCTGGAATGAAAACGCAGATGGAGAAAAAAATCCATGCGAATACTTCGACATTTTACTGAAGAAAGGAAGTCAGACGGATGGAACGACAGACAGACAGACAGGATTAACCCCACACGTAATCAGGTGAAATGTATATTAACATCTACTACTATTGATAGAACAAATATAAAAGGACACTTTTAGGATTTACTTACTTGAGATCTTCGTTTTTCTCAACATTCTCCTCCATCACATCTGCCACTTCAGGATGCTGTGTGTTTTCTGCTTTTTTCTTCTCCTTCCATCAAACCTTTACACACATCCGTATGACTCACAATCTATTTTAAGTCCCACCCACAATAAATAGCTGGAAAGTGTGTTGCAGGTTAAGCAGGTTCAAGTAAATGAATTCACAAATAGTGACATGCAATAAGACAAGCTTACAAAACAATATAGAAACAATTTGTTTTTAAGTAACTGTTATTGCTATTGCATTAAAGACATTTTAAATGAAGACCTGTCATCTTGAAAACTGTTCATTTGTCACAACATACAACTATTAAAACAAGATTTCATAGTAAAAGCTGAAACAATTTTATAATATAGTAATTGAAAATACATTAAAAATACACAAAAAACAGTGACTACAGATTTGTGTTAATATGTTTCATCAGGTCGGTTGTAAAAAGATTGTTTATAGAAAAAAACAGCATCCATTTTTAAGGCATTTTTTATAAGTAAAAGATATAAAAGGACCACAAGCTGTAGTTATTTATAAGTTATTTTCCATGCCAATAGTTTTTGTTGACACCAAAAAACTGGGACACTGTAGCTGTACGAATATTTGAGGAGAGTGGGTGTCTATGGAACACAAGTTTTCCGTTAGGAGTAACAATTTAGTTAACAGACTAACTAATAATACCCTGTATTTAATGGCTTATCAGTGAAAACTGTGTAAAAGCTGATGTGTTTATTAGCTGTTTTGATATCTGAACCAATAATCACTTTTTTCTTCTTTTTTTTTTCCTTTCGATAGGTAATGCTGAAGCAGCAGGTAGAATATACAGCAGACTGACATCTACAAAAACCAAGAATCAGATAAGGATTATGTGATGACAGTCTTCTAGACTCTGAACAGATTTTACCATCTTTTATTTACAAAACCAAAAGTAACTAATTGAAAGAAGATATCAAAGGGTTCCAAGCCCTACCCAGCAAGTCAGCCTCTAGCCCCGCCTTCCCCATGCCATATTAGAATGAATCACCAGGTCGCACCTCAATTGATTTAGGAATTTGCAGGGCAGCGCTTGCTCATTAATGGTGTTGAAATTACAATGCATTTAGCCTCTGGTTATTGAGGTACATGCAAATCTATAATTTGGCCACACCCTCCTTCCACACTTTCCTCCCCCTGTCCTATCATCTTACCAAACCAGGTCTCTTTGAATTTTGACATAGAGTTCAGAATTGGCAGGACACTGCTTCCTCCATAAAAATAAAGATTATGTCTATGCAATGTGTTGGGTGGTAGCCTACTGTCAAAAATAAAACTTTTTGGGTGAACATAATGAAATTATGTAAATCATTTCCACCCAACTGATTTGGTTCAATTTAGCAATAAAGAATTTTGTTGAGTGAACTAAATATAAACATGTTGGGTCAACTTAATACATTTGGATTGTTATAAGGCACAATAATATACAGGAGGGGGTGGGACAAAAACTCAGACAAGGGTCTCTGTTGTCTGAGCATCTGCACTACCCACTTTGCTAAACAATAATAAATTTGTATATAGTAACACATATGATGTAATTTCCAGTGTTAACTAAACGTGATGATAATGATTTTAGTAGTACAATTCCTTCACTTTTTTCATAAAAAAAAGGGAGTTGGCAGTTTTTAAAAATATTTTCAGTGTTAAATGGTCATTGCTGATTTATGGAAAAACATTGAACAATTGCACATCCTTCTTTCTCCTTCAGCTTTACCTTTCAGGGGTCAGCACATCAAATCATCTGTCTCCATTTAGTCCTGTCCTCTGCATCCTCTGTCCTCACACCAACTAACTTCATATCCTCCTTAACCACATCCATAAATCTCATTTTTGGTCTTCCTCTCTACCTCTTGCCTTGTGGCTCCATCCTCAGCATCCTTCTACCAATGTAATTGTAATCTCTTCTTTGAACATATCCAAACCATTTCATCCTGGCCTCCCTGACTTTATCACCAAAACATCTAACTTGAGCTTTCCCTCTGATGCACTCATTCCTGATCCTATCCATCCTCGTCATTGCCAAAGAGAATCTCAACATCTTGATTTCTGCCACCTCAAGTTCAGCTTCCTCTCTTCTAATAATTGGTACTGTCTCTAAACCGTACAACACCGCTGGTCTCACTACACCTTTGTACACCTTTCCCTTCATTCTTGCTGAAACCCTTTTATTACACGTCACACTCCTCTCTACCCATTCGAACCAGCTTGCACAAGATTCTTTACCTTGTTTCCACACTCTCCATTCCCTTGTACCATTGACCCCAAGTATTTAAAGTCCTCTACTTTCTTCACTTCCTCTCCCTGTAACTTCACCGTTCCACTTGTGCCTTTCTCATTTACACACGTGTATTCTGTCTTCCTGTGACGAATCTTAATTCCTCTCTTTTCATACATACTTTCATCTTTAGCTGTGTCTCCACCTTGGCCCTGCTCTCACTGTGGATCACAATGTAATCTGCAAACATTATAGTCCATGGAGACTCCTGTCTAATCTCGTCTGTCAGCCTGTCCATCGCCAAAGCAAACAAGAAGATCTCAGAGCCGATCCTTGATGCAGTAGCACCTCCACCTTGAACTCCTCTGTCGCTCCTACTGCACACCTCACTGCTGTTTCACAGCATTCATACATGTCCTGCACCACTCTTAAGCTGCATTCAGACCGCATCCGTTGGATACATCGAGCAACGCATCCAACGGATGAAGTTTGACGTGTGTACTTTTTGGCTTCCATAGCCTGCTTCTGAGGAAAAAACAACGCATGGGCGGGGCTTCCTCTGTTGCCGCACGTTCTGCACTATGGTGGATTGTAACGAGAGTGGCTTGGCTTTATTAGCTAGATAAAGCTAGACAACGTTGACATCGGGTGCATCAGCGCCCATTTTTCAGATGCATTCTGAGTTCGGGGAGTTTAACCATTTGCTCCAGGAGCTGCGTATGGATGAGGTTCGCTTTCAGTGCTACTTCCGTCCGTCCCGCACCTAATTTTACGACCTCCTCGGCCGCATCGGAGCTCAAATCTCCTATCAAGACATCAACTACAGGTTCTCTGTTCCTCTTTAGGAGCGCCGGACCATCTGACTTCGGTAAGTATTATTTATGATTTTTTAAATCTGCGTTTGTTGAAAATGTTTTCACTGGGCCCGCGCTTCATTCAACATACGGCGTATAGTGACATAACTACAGTGAGACGCTCTGATTGGTTGCTTCACTGCGTTAACTGCGTTGGATCCGTCAAAAGTTCAGCTTGCTGAACTTCTGTGACGCATGTGTTGGTACGTTGCCGTATGAAACGCAAGCGTCATTGACGGAGCCAACGTACTCAACGCAACGCAGAACCCTTGACGGACCTCTGACGTACTTCACCATAGTTTACATGTAATCTTGCCGCAGCTAACGCAGACCAAATGTGCCGTGTGAATGCAGCTTAACATATTTCTCTGCCACTTCAGACTGCCTCAAGCAAAAACACGGCTCTTCTCTTGGCACACTGTCATACGCTTTCTTTAATCTACAAAGACAAAATGCTGCTCCCATTGACCCTCTTTATACTTCTCCATCAGCATTCTTAACGCAAAGATTGAATCTGTAGTACTCTTTCTTGGCATGAAACGGTACTGCTGCTCACAAAGGCTCACTTTATAACCTAGCTTCCAACACACTTTCCCACAGCTTCATTGTACGACTCATTAACTGTATTCCTATGTAATTTACACACACACACGCACATATATATATATATATATATATATATATATATATATATATATATATATATATATATATATATATATACGTATATATATATATATATATATATATATATATACGTATATATATATATGTATATATATATATATATAGGCCCCTTATCTCCTTCAGTCCTAAATCCACCCCTGCTCTACTTTTCAGTCACTATCTCCTTTAGATCAGAATGTCTACATAAGCTGTAGTCCACCTAGTGCTCGTTTCTTCAACTCTTATAAGTCACCCCATGTTCCTCCCTCTTCTGGAAGTGTTTACAACAGCCATTTTCATCCTTCTTGCAAAGTCTACTGTACCACCATCTGTCCTTCTTCATTCCTAGCCTGAACACCCAAACTGCTTATCACTTCCTCCTCACCTCTGCTCCCTTCACCATTTTGTTCATTCAAGTTTGCATCAATCACCACCCTCTCAACTCTCGGGATACCCTGCATCAAATCATCTACAGGTCCTTCTAAAAAAATTAGCATATTGTGATAAAGTTCATTATTTTCTGTAATGTACTGATAAACATTAGACTTTCATATGTTTTAGATTCATTACACACAACTGAAGTAGTTCGAGCCTTTTATTGTTTTAATACTGAGGATTTTGGCATACAGCTCATGAAAACACAAAATTCCTATCTCAAAAATTAGCATATCATGAAAACATTCCCTAAACGAGCTATTAACCTAATCATCTGAATCAACTAATTACCTCTAAACACGTGCAAAAGATTTCTGAGGCTTTTAAAAACTCCCAGCCTGGTTCATTACTCAAAACCGCAATCATGGATAAGACTACCGACCTGACTGCTGTCCAGAAGGCCATCATTGACACCCTCAAGCAAGAGGGTAAGACACAGAAAAAAAATTTCTGAACAAATAGGCTGTTCCCAGAGTGCTGTATTAAGGCACATCAGTGGGAAGTCTGTGGAAAGGAAAAAGTGTGGCATAAAACACTGCACAACGAGAAGTGGTGACCGGACCCTGAGGAAGAAGCAGTGGACTGAGTCTGGAGTAGAAATATCCAGAGCCACCGTGCACAGGTATGTGCAGGAAATGGGCTACAGGTGCAGCATTCCCCAGGTCAAGCCACTTTTGAACCAGAAACAGCAGCAGAAGTGCCCGACCTGGGCTACAGAGAAGCAGCACTGGACTGTTGCTCAGTGGTCCAAAGTACTTTTTTCGGATGAAAGCAAATTTTGCATGTCATTCGGAAATCAAGGTGCCAGAGTCTGGAGGAAGACTGGGTAGAAGGAAATGCCAAAATGCCTGAAGTCCAGTGTCAAGTACCCACAGTCAGTGATGGTCTGGGGTGCCATGCCAGCTGCTGGGGTTGGTCCACTGTGTTTTATAAAGGGCAGGGTCAATGCAGCTAGCTATCAGGAAATTTTGGAGCACTTCATGCTTCCATCTGCTGAAAAGCTTTATGGAGATGAAGATTTCATTTTTCAGCACGACTTGGCACCTGCTCACAGTGCCAAAACCACTGCTAAATGGTTTACTGACCATGGTATTACTGTACTTAATAGGCCTGCCAACTCTCCTGACCTGAACCCTATAGAGAATCTATAGGATATTGTGAAGAGAAAGTTGAGAGATGCAAAACCCAACACGCTGGATGAGCTTAAGGCCGCAATCGAATCATCCTAGGCCTCCACAATACCTCAGCAGTGTCACAGGCTGATTGCCTCCATGCCACGCCGCATTGAAGCAGTCCTTTCTGCAAAAAGATTCCCGACCAAGTATATTGAGTGTATAACTGAACATAATTATTTGAAGGATGACGTTTTTTTAATTAAAAACACTTTTCTTTTATTGGTTTATTATGAATTATGAAATATGCAAATTTTTTGAGATATGAATTTTGGAGTTTCACGAGCTGTATGCCAAAATCATCAATATTAAAACAATAAAGGGCTTGAACTACTTCAGTTGTGTGTAATTAATCTAAAATATACGAAAGTATAATGTTTATCAGTACATTACAGAAAATAATGAAATTTATCACAATATGCACATTTTTTGAGAAGGACCTGTAGTTCACTCCAGAATTTCTACTTCTTTTCTAACACACATACCACCTGTGGAGCATAACCACTAACAACATTGATCATTATACCCAACACTTCAAGCTTCAGGCTCATCAGCCTCTCTGACACCCTTTTCACTTCCAGAACATTAACTAGTTCCTCCTTCAAGATAACTCCTACTCCATTTCTCTTTCCATATACCTCATGGTAAAACAACTTGAACCCTTATCCTAAGTTTATAGCCTCGCTGCCTTTCCATCTGGTCTTCTGAACACATAGAAAATCAACCTTCCTTCTGTGCATCACGACCATCAGCTCTCTAGCTTTACCTGTTATAGTCTCAACATTCAAAGCCCCTTCTCTTAATTCCACGCTCTTGAATTTCCTCTCCTCCTTTGACCAACACTAGTCCAATTTCCACCGGCACCTTGTGGGTCAACACCACCGGTGTCAGTCGTTGTTAACCCGGGCCTTGGCTGATCCGGTATGGAGTTCTTGTTTGTGGATAATTGATTTGGCTTAGGTTTTACGTCCAATGCTTTTCCTGACACAACCCTTTGCATTTTTCCAGACATCAATGGGTTGTGACCCCTTATGGTTGCATTAATGAGCTGCACATCCATAATGATTATAATGAATAAATAATTAAAGAATACTTACACTATAGCATAAATTAGAAGTGTACCGGAAAGAAAATATATTTTTAAGCGTATTTTGAATTTTATTTGAATAGAAATACAAATATCTGTCCCCCCTCAACAAATAAAAATACAGATACAAATAGTGGCTGCTTTGCACACCCCTGACGTGAAACTTTGATAGCTCTTGCTTTTTTTTTCTTCAACTGTTTCTGCTTTCATCTGACTGATACCTTTGTATGATGAAGTGTTGATCTTTTGTTACCTCACCACAAAGAATGTATTTGATTTCATTTTTCATTTCAACATGAAAATTTGAATAATATTCTTTGTTCTAGGTTGATCTGATTCACCTCAGTTGATGCCATGTTTGATGCAGAAAGACTGGATGCTGAAACCAAATCAAAGGGTGCCCAAGCAAAGTATAAGTTTAAGGTTTTGCAGAGTTATGCAACATTTATTACAGTATTCTAGGGATTCTTTTGTCACTAATGGATTTTGTTGTTGTCATTTCTGATGAAACAAAGGAACTTACTAAGTCACTTTATGTAATCATTATGACTTTTTGACCTGATGTCACCAGCTGTTAAAATGTTTCACAGACAGGTTACCATAGTCCATATGTTGCACAGAGATTATACATGTTTAGGGAATATCTTGTTTTTTCTTATTGCTTGGTTAAATCACAATATTGCTTTGTGCTGTGTCTTTTACATGGTGGGAAAAAAGCACAAGTTGCATGAACGTGCTAAGATAACTTTAATGGCCATTCATTCTCCAGTTGTCACTTTTTAATTGGAAGAGAAGATTAAACAAAATGAAAGCTCAATATTATCATCATGAGTAACAGATGAATGTCATTAAAAAAGAGGTGTGTGGTGTCGTTTGGAGGAGGGCCAGGAACTTCTAAAGAAACAGCACACCTCCACAAACCTTTTTTCAATGTTTCCTCTGTTGTACTGAGTGTTATGTATTGTGCCTTTGTCCCTCACCAGTTCCCGCAGTGAAAAAAATTTGATGTGATGTTACGTGAGTTACAGCTAGGCTTTATTAGAACAGCGTGTGGAGTGGCAATAAAGCAACACTTGAACGCTCATACTTGAGCTTTATTTAACACATGGCCAAAAATTACATGTTGTCAGAGTTTCCTTGAACAAGGAAGGATTAGGTGAAGCAGTGCAGTTATCTTCTTTTGTCGGTAGGAGAAAGGGGGTGGGAAATCTACAATACATGGACTTCAACAGCTGACAAAGCTAAGAAGCTAAAGAGATATGACAGATTCGAAGCGAGTCTCTTTGCCAAAAATGAACACCATTTTTGCCAGATATAAGTTCAATGACAGGCTACTCGTTAAACAATGTGGGTATGCTAACAGTGACGAGATGGTGCGGGATAGGATTGTTTTTGCTACGAACCCGCCCCAAGTGAGAGAGAAGCTGTCAGGCCAAGGCTCCGACTTAATGCTCCGCAAACCTATTGATATTGCACGCTCATATGAAGTTGCCCAGGACCAACCAAAGACCATGATCAGTCCACGTGCAAGCACACAAGCACCAATGGCAGCACACGCAGTTTTCTCCAAATGGTGACAGGCACAGCACAAAAGTACACGAGTTGGCGACAGCAGCATTCAAAGACAGACATGCAGATGGTGTGCACAGCAACATGGCAATAAGGACATGTGCCCTGCTAAAGGACGTAAGTGTAAAAAGTGTCAGAAAATGAATCACTTTGCCAAAGCCAGCATATGTGCATTGCACAAGCCCAACCCTGTATACACAGTGGAGCCACATAGCTCCAGTGGGACTGAAGAGCTATTCATTGACTCCATCACAACAATTAACGAAGGAGAAGTTAATGAACAAGCTTACGCATTTTTGGAAGTAGCACACAGCATCAGATTAAAACTGGATACAGGAGCTACTGCCAACGTTATTTCAGCTCATCCCTTAAAAAAACTGTTCCCACATTTCAAGTTGACCCCAGCCACATGACAACTATCAGGATATAGAGGTGAGAAATTAGACATTAAATGTGCATGCCAACTAAAATGCAGACGTAAAGGCATTAAAAGCACACTTGTATTTGACATTGTAAAAACAGCAGACCCATCCTATCTTAGGGCTAAGAGCATGCCTTGACCTTAACCTAGTCAAGCTAGTCATTTTAGTAGAGTCCACAAGCATCATGGAGGAGTTCACAGATGTTTGTAAAGGCATAGGTAAGTTCCCAGGGGAATGTAGCATACACACAGACCCATCTTCCATATCAGCTGTGTACCCCCCAAGAAGAATATCTTTTATGCCCCGAGATCACTTAAAGCAGGAACTTGACGCAATGGAAAGAGATGGAAGTATCACCAAAGTAAATGACTCCACAGAATGGGTAAATAGACTTGTAGTCACAGAGAAGTCATGTACTGGAAAGCTTAGGGTTTGTCTGGACTCCAGTGACCGCAACAAAGCAATTAAAAGGTAACACTACCCACTTCCCACTCTGGACAATATTACACCAAAGCTGGCTGGAGTGCAATATTTCAGTGTAATGGATGAACGTTCTAAACAAACGATCCCTCTCCTCAAAGACTTTTTTAGTAAATGACGTGATATGTGATAATAAAATTGATCCAGCAGGAGGATTTTGTAATTATAAATGGGTCAACTCCTTCCAATTATCAAAATTTTCACATTCCTAGAAGTACTGGGCGAGGAGGAGGAGTTGCAACCATCTTTCATTCAGATATGCAAATTCACCATCGACCAATTATTAACTACAGCTCTTTTGAACATCTAATCCTTAGTTTTCCTCATCCAAGCTGCAAAACATTAGAACCAATTTAGTTTGTGGTTTTGTATCGTCCACCAGGCCCTTACTCTCAAGTCCTGGATCAGAACTCATATTTTTTTATCTGATTTAGTTTTAAACACTGATCAGGTAATCATAAAAGGGGATTTCAATATACACATAGACATTGAAAGTGATATCCTAACTGCAGCATTTAATACCATCTTAGACTCAATTGGCTTTACTCAGAAAGTGAAGGGACCTACGCACTCTGCTCAACACACTTTAGACATTGTACTGAAATACGGTATTGAGTGTGATGAACTAATAGTCCTCGCGCATAACCCAGTCTTATCTGACCATTTTTTTGATAACCTTTGAATTTACTTTATCCAACGTTCCAAAATCTGAAAGAAAATTTAATTACAGTAGAACTTTATCAGACAGTGCTGTAACAAGTTTTAAAGAATCTGTCTTGCTTCCCTATCCATCTCAGAATACAACAGTGGATGGCAGTAATTCCAACACTACCCCTTCAGAAATTAATGGTCTGGTTCAAAGTATTACTTCCTCACTGCGTTTGGCACTAGACAGTGTAGCCTCCTTAAAAAAGAAGGTAATCAGCCATAGGAGGTTGGCTCCCTGGTTTAATGCTGAATTGCGTACTTTGTTGAACAAGTTCTTGAGGTAGCTACTCTGTTTTCAACACTAGGCTTAAAACCTTCCTTTTTGATAAAACTAGGTTATCCTGAGCTATTTTTTTATGTGCTGCTATAGGTATAGATTGTTGGAGGAAAGACTGACCACTTCTATTCTCTCTTCTACTTTTCTCTCCTCTACTCTCCAGATATATTTTTTCTGTTGTTATTATGATTGTTAACCCAGTTTTCTCTCAGTATTTTTCTCCCGATAGAAGCTCAACACGGTCTGGTACCCTGCTCAACTATAATGCCCCCTGCTGGATGGGGAACATCGGTCCAGACGATGCTCAATGTCACTGAGCATCCTCCATGCTGTCTCTTCTCTGTGTCATCAGACCCCCAGACGGTTGTGGCAGATGACCGCTTGTACTGAGTCAGGTTCTGCTGGAGGTTTCTTCCTGTTAAAGGGGACTTTTTCCTCTCCACTGTTGCCACATGCTTGCTCAGTGTGAAGGATTGCTGAGAAATAGCTGTGGTTGGAGTCTGAATGATCCAGGCACAACCTCACGTCAATGACTCATTGCAAGCTGCTAGGATTCCTTACATAGAAAACTTTTAACTGATTAGAATGTTTGATCTATTGTATTGAAATGACTTTTGTTGTAAAGTGCCTTGAGATGACATTTCTTGTGAATTGGCGCTATATAAATAAAAGTGAATTAAATTTAATTAAATTGCATATTGGGAAATCAAGCTCACGCACGAGTCATCTATACTGACCACTTTCAACTCCACCTACGGCAGATAGTGTTTCCTTAGCTTGCCCTTTGGAATAATATCTGCCCAGGACATTTTTCAGAGGAAAATAGATTAAACCTACAGTGAACTAAAAGGTGTTGTGGCTATCGTGGATGACATACTGGTTTTTGGCTAGACCAGAGAGGAACATGACGGCAACCTTTGGGCTATGTTTGGAACGTACTAGGGAGTGAGGAGTATGCCTGAACCCAGAAAACAGCATCATATGCTTTGTGTCCGAAGTGAGTTACTTCGGACACAAAGTGACAGGAGAAGGCATACGGCCCGAAGCCCAAAAAATACAGGCTATAAAAGACAAGGACCGGGTGAGAAGAAGAATGAGCTTGAAACTATTTTAGGAATGATCAACTATCTGTCAAGGTTCGCCCCAGGCTTAGCGGAAGTCAACACATCGCTGTGCCAGCTCCTAAAGCATGAAAATGAGTTTGTTTGGGACCAAAACAGTGAGAGAGCATTCCAACAAATGAAGTATCTCATGACACTACTAAAGAGCTTCGATCGCAGGTGGATGCATCCAAACATGGCTTAGGTGCAGTCCTCATGCAGGATGGCCGCCCCGTCACGTATGCCTCAAAGTCGCTCACCCCGACAGAGGTGAATTACTCACAAATCGAGAAGCTCTTTGCAGTCCTTTTGGGATGTAAACACTTCCACACTTACATTTATGGCAGAAAAGTTGTTGTTAAATATGACCATAAACCTATTGAATCCAGACAGAAAAAGCCCATCTCCTGTGCACCTGCTTGCCTCCAGCACATGCTCCTATAGTTACAACGATACAATATTGAAATCTTGCAACTCTACTGGAATTTCAGGGATGAAATTTCACAGTACGAATGTTTTTAAATGTTCAAAGGACCATGAGACAAAGTATGCTAAAAAAAAATAATACAGGACATATGGGCATTAAGAGGAGTAAGCAGAGAGCCAGAGACGCCATCTTCTGGCCAGGTATGGGAAAGGACATAACGGCCACAGACAAAAGTTGCGCTATATGTCAGTAAAGATGCCCATCAAACTGAAAAGAACCTCTCATAACACACCCAATTCCAGAAAGGCCCACGCAGGTTGTGGCCTCCGACCTTTTCACATAAAAAGGAGAAGAATATCTTCTAGTTATCAATTACTACAGCCGATACTTTGAAATAGAAAGGCTTCACTCCACCACTTCCGGCTCAGTCATCAGAAAAGTAAAAGCCATATTTGCCAGGCATAGTGTACCTGAAAAGTTCCTCTCTGATAATGACCCACAATACAGCTCACAGGAATTCAAAACTTTTGCAGCTTTATGGGATTTTGAACATGTCACATCAAGCCCCCATTATACGCAGAGCAACGGGTTAGCAGAGATAACTGTCAGAACTGCCAAATGTGTTTTGGACAAAGCCCATGCTCAGAGAGTTGACCCATACCTGTCCAACCTGGAGCATATAAATACACCTGTTGATGTGATTAAGTCAACAGCACAGCTTATGATGAGCCATCGCTTGTGCTCCGTACTGCCTGTAACAAACAAACACTTAAAACCACATATTACAACCTGAAAAGCAGTACAAGCAACCAGAAGGAAGCAGCAAACCACACAAAAACTCTATTATGACCGCAATGCTAAGCCTCCGGTGGCCAGTTGCTTCCTGGCCGGTTGCTTCTTGGCCATCAGACAGCAATAGCAAGGGTGGTGGATGTTGGCCTGGTGGGTCGGCCGCCTGGGGTCTCGATCTGCTCACGAGCATGGTGCGGTGTGGCCAGGGTATTTGAGTCGGTGGTGCGTTGGGTTCCTACCTCAGCGCGGGGGCCCTTGGTGGTGAGAAAGTGTGTGCATAAGAGGGAGGGGACATATGATTGTCTCTGTATGTCTATGTCTACTTGTCAGGCTGGGTCTTTGGCTCCCCTCTGGCCTGGTGCAGGACAATGGGAACTTTTTCCCTGCCGTCACTCCCTGTCAGTGACGGATGCCCATGCCCACTGGTCATTGGTGGCTCTCGATGTCTGGGGCTGGGGGCCCGGATGCAGCCCAGCTCAGCCATGGTGCATGCCTGGCTGGTCCTGGGTGGGCGGGTGTGTCAGGCGGCTGGTGTTTCAGGCCGATGTCCTCCTTGGATTGACTGGGTCACCTCTTATGGGGTTGCCGGACTTCTGTGCTCGTCATGGATTGTCCATAACAAACACCTAGTTCAAGCATAAGGGTGTTCATGTTTGCACTTGGCACCAGGACACCCTAGGACGCAGCTCGATGATCGACTTGGTTGTCATTTCATCTGACCTGTGGCCTGTGTTTTGGACACTCGGGCGAAGAGAGGGGCGGAGATATCCACCGACCACTACGTGGTAGTGAGTTGGCTCCGGTGGTGGGGTAGGACGCCGGAGAGACCTGGCAGGCCCAAACGAGTTGTGAGGGTCTGCTGGGAACGTCTGGCAGAGTCCCCTGTCAGACGGAGTTTCAAGTCCCTCCTCCGGCAGAACTTCTAACACGTGTCTGAGTGGGCCATGTTCCGTTCCTCCATTGTCAAGGCGGCTGACCGTAGTTGTGGCCGCAAGGTGGTCATTGCCTGTCGCGGCGGCAACTGTCGAACCCGCTGGTGGACACCGGCGATGAGGAATGCTGTCAAGCTGAAGATGGCGTCCTGTCGGGCCTTTCCGGCCTGTGGGACTCCGGAAGCAGCTGATAGCTACCGGTAGGCCAAGCGGAGTGTGGATCGGATGGTCGCTGAGGTAAAAACTTGGACGTGGGAGGAGTTTGGAGAGACCATGGAGAATGACTTCTGTATGGCTTCGAAATGATTCTGGTCCACCATCAGGTGTCTCGGGGGGGGGGGAAGCGGTATGCCACCAACACTGTTTACTGCTGACCTCAACACAGGACATCTTGGGTCGGTGGGTGGAATAAGGAAGACCTCCTCAATCCCACTGACACACCTTCCTTTTTGGAAGCGGGGTCTGGGGACTTTGGGACGGGTTCTCCAATCTCTGGTGCTGAGGTCACCAAGGTGGTTAAAAAGCTCCTTGGTGGCAGGGCTCCGAGGGTGGATGTGATTCACCCATACTTCCTCAAGGCTCTGGATGTTTTTAGGACTGTGTTGGTTAACTCTGCAATATTTTGTGGACATCGGGGGCAGTTCCTTTGCATTGGCAGACCAGGGTGGTGGTCCCCCTCTCTAAAAAGGGGGACCACAGGGTGTGTTCCAACTACAGGGGGATCACACTTCTGAGTCTCCCTGGTAAGGTCTCCTCAGGGGTTCTGGAGAGGAGGGTCCAACAGACAGTTGAACCTCGGATTCAGGAGGAACAATGCGGTTTTCGTCCTGGCCGTGGAACACTGGAGCAGCTCTACACACTCAACAGGGTCCTTGAGGATGCGTGGGAGTTTGCACAACTGGTCTACATGTGTTTTGTGGACTTGGAGAAGGTGTTCGACCGTGTCCCTTGGGGAATCCTGTGGGGGGTACTCCGGGAGTATGGGGTACCGGGCCCTTTGATAAGCGCTGTTAGGTCCCTGTGTGACCAGTGTCAGAGTTTGGTTCGCATTTCCGGCAGTAAGTTGGATTTGTTTCCAGTGAGAGTTGGACCCCACCAAGGTTGTCGTTTGTCCCTGATGCTGTCCATAACAGCATGAATGTTATGGACAGCATTCAGTGGAGGAGTTTACGCATCTGAGGGTTTTGTTCACGAATAAGGGAAAAATGGTGCAGGAGATCGGTAGACGGATTGCAAAAGTGTCTGCAGTTATGCGGGCGTTGTACCGGTCTGTCATGGTGAAGAGAGAGCTGAGCCGAAAGGCAAAGCTCTCGATTTACCGATCGATCTACGTTGCTACCCTCATCAATGGTCATGAACTTTTGGTGGTGACCGAAAGAACGAGATCACAGATACAAACGGCTGAAACGAGTATCCTCCGTAGGGTGGCTGGGTTCTCCCTTAGAGATAGGGTGAGAGGCTTGGTCATCCGGAGGGGGCTCAGAGTAGAGCCGCTGCCTCTTCCACATTGAGAGGAGCCAGTTGAGGTGGTTCGGGCATCTGGTCAGGATGCCTCCTGGACACCTCCCTGGTGAGGTGTTCCAGGCACGTCCCACCGGGAGGAGGCCCAGAGGAAGACCCAGGACTCGCTGGAGGGACTATGTCTCCCGGCTTGCCTGGGAGTGCCTCGGGATTCCTTCCGAGGAGCTGGCCCAAGTGGCCAGGGAGAGGGAGGTCTGGGTCTCCCTGCTTTAGCTACTGCCCCCGCGACCCGACCCTGGATAAGCGGAAGAAGACGGATGGATGAATCAGTTACTCCCTTTGGCATAGGAAATGAGCAAATGTCGGCAAGTAGGGGTAACAACCTGCATAACGGAGCACCCAGGTTATGAGCCGATTGTGCTGCAAGCAGTTCATGGCACATTGCTACGGAGGTGTGGCCAAAACCGCATCTCTTATATACCCCACCACAACGGGACTGCTGTCGTCACTATTCCAAGCCTATGTCAATAAACCAAGATTAGCCAATGGCAAGGCAGGATTTGAACTATAGTGAATTGCAGTGCAGTGTAATCATTTAACCACTTGGGGCACTAAACTAATGGTTTTTGGTACAAAATTAATATTTTCACCGAAATGTACAGAAATACATAAAATAATTAACGGAAATGTAGATAGTGCTTTTATAGACTCAATTATACAGTTTATCAACAAAAAAAGTTGATTTTGGGGAGGGTTACTCTTTAAGGACTGCAGAAAAAACTGGATATGAAATTGTGATAAGATCGTGCAAAGGTTGAAACACTCATCATGCATGATATCGTCTATGCAAACTCAAACTCATCAAAGGAGTCGGGAATCTTGTCGGGTCAGTTCTAAGCAGCTTAGAGTGCAATCAGGGCATTAATATAATAGTTTTTTTCATTTTTAGACTAACGTTCTTCAGAAATGTACTTTTTTCATGTTTCTTTTAAAATACCAGAATTTGCCAATAACTTATTTTTCCTGTCTGATGAAATAATTTTGAAAATATTAAATCAAATGTTACTCAGTACTGAAGTAGCCTTTTTCCAAGCCTTTTTTTTTATTCTTACAGAAATACATTTTTGGAAAGGTAACATTTTATGGTTTACTTGAGTAAAAAATATGTTGAAGTAGTGCTGTTCTTATTTGAGGACAAATTTTGTTTACCTGACCTGAAGACAAGGGCGCATAAGTTGGCACACAGGAGCATTCCTCAATTGTTAGAATCTTTAAAGGAACTGAAGCACTCAGCGTTCCAAAAATTATTCAACAGGGCTCAAGTTGATGATGAATGATACTATTAAACTTCAAGGCAATAATTACAATAAGTTTAATCAAAAAATACCAGGTCAGGACACCACCCAGTAATTAAGAATTGTTAACAGAACAGCTTTTGGTATCTGTCAATTATCATTCTATAAATGCCTTCCTGGAAATATGATGTATTATAGAATAAATAAAGAAGTGAATTTGCGCTCTGGTGTTCTGAAATAAGCAAAGCGAACATGCAGAGAGCAAAAAAGAACATCTTTCCAAAATATAAGAATGAAGTAAGAAAATACTTTAAGCTGAAACTCTTTAACTACACTAATTCAACTAGAGAAGCAAGTAAAAATTAAAAGAATAAATGACAAAACAAAACAATTTAAATGAACAAATAAGAATAAAACATAAACCAAAAAAAACTCGGTAAAATACGTATTTATGAATTCAGTACTTGATTTTTATTAATAAAAAGCTGAATTTGATAAACACTTGACCTTAAAGAACAAGATCAAATTAACCTCAAAGTTAATTAAGAACAACAATTCTTATATGCTGAAGGATTGAAGAATGCGTCATCTAACCATCACGGTGACTGATTAAATGGAGTGAAGGGCTAACAAGATGTCAAACAATTGCCTTTTATCAGACGTTTCTTAACAACAAAGAAAAATAGCAACTGTAGCGCTATTTAGTATCCCTTAACATCCATTATGTACCTTTAAACGGCACTGATATAAATATTGTGTGTATAAGTGCTAGGGCATGCAACATCTGATTGGAAAGCAATCAATAAAGCAGTTGGAAATACATTAGAGGGAAAGTTACGTTTTTTTTCAACCTAGACCTTATTTTTAGCAGATAGTATGTATATTTACTCACCCAGAAAGGTTGGAGCTACTTGGAGCCATTCAGCAGTAGTTTATATTGAGTTGCGATTAGCGTATATCCATATAATAAGAGTCAATCAGGGCAGGAGTTCGCCACCGGTGATTAAGCATTATCTGCGCCCAAACTCCTTAATTTAACCATGTTTCATTATTAAACGTTAGCTATACTCCTCTTGGAGTTCAGAAAGTCTTGGAAGTGTTTATATGTTTTGTTCCGTGTGATTTTAGAGGAAAAAATACAACTACACTATCGTGCAATTACAATTACATAACTGCTGTGCTCCATCCCAGTTGTAGTCTGAGCAGGACTTTCACTCTGTACTCTATGGCGGTCGGTTAAATAAACTTTCTACTACAAACATCAGCACGGTTCATGTTTGTACTAACCGAAGGACCAAGTGGACTAAGTGCAGCTTCCTTCCGCTCCCTTTCAGCAACCTACGCAGAATACAGCTGTCATGGTGGTGGGTGCGAAGTCAATGAAATTCCAGGTTAGTATAAGTTGGAATCGTTTAAAATAAATCCTGTAAAAACCTCAGATGCTAATACTTTAGCACCTCAGATACAATGTAAACTCACATGGGAATATTGTTAACTATTCATAATAAAACATTGGTAAATGAAGGCGTTTTGGAGAAGATAATGCCTAATTACAGACAGCGAACTCCTGCCCTGATTGACTCAAATTATATGGATATAGGCTTATTGAGAGTGGATATAATGTCCTCCTGAATGGCTCCAAATAGCTCCAAAGATGTCTGGCTGAGTAGATGAACATAATATTTGCTAAAAATAAGGTCCAGGTTGGAAAAAATAACTTTCCCTTTAAGTAGAGCTTAAGCTTTAGCATTAACAAATAAAATACCAAAGACAAAATGTTGCATGTTTCTAAATTTAATTTTATAATGTAGGACACTATTAATGCTTCTGGAATTTCTTTCTGATTGTTTTCTACAGGAGTTTAGAAAAGCCAGGTTTAATTTCGGGCAGGCCGCAAACAGCAGATCATACTATATTTTAGATCCAAAGTTTCTTTGAAGACACTTTTTTTTTACTCTGCTATTTAGGTCACGAAGTTCAGACACACCCTCCAAAATGCAGCAGCTGCTGGAAGCAAAGAGAATGAACATGCTGCGGCAGACACAAATCATAGACCGATTTAATTCCTAAGTGAATCATGTTCTAAATACTTGTAAGCGACAACATAAAATCTTCTAAAGTTTGTGTATCTGATTTTAAGATTTATAAAGAAGAAGTCAATACTTAGAAAATAATGAACCTTTATTCGTGGACATCCAGCAAAGTTCATTTCACAAAAATATCTTAATGAAAAATAAGTTTTCAAGCAAATTAAATCGAATTTTAAACATGATGTACAGTTTTACCACATAAACAAAAAAAAACGTTATTTTGCGTGGAATGTAAAAAAAACAAAAACAAATTAACATCCTGTATCAAACAAACAAAAGTGACAGAAAAATTTACAGATTTGCATTTTCAGTCTGGTCCATAACAATCGCTTCGCTTGTACTCTGCGATTGGCACCATCATGCCGACTCTAAACAGAAGGTCCGGAATCTCCATCAGGGACTGGCCAAAACTTGAGCGGCCCGAGCTTCTGAGGTATGCAGATAACTTGGAGGATAACTTGAAGTCTGAGTACTAACGGTCTATAGCAGCTGTGTATCAAGTTGAACCAAGCATTGTGTATTATACAGAAAATAATTGTGGTTTTGATTTGTTGGACCAAGGAAGAAAGCCAAATGAAGGTTCCAGATTTGTATCCATCAAACACTGATTGGTGTCACCAAGAAAGTAAAATATCTTTGTCATATTATCACAGAGAATACGACAGATGATGATGATATGTATAGGCAGTGCTGTATATTATATACACGGGGAAATACCTTTACTATTAAGTTTGAGTATTGTCCTGATAAAGTGCAACTCACCCCAAAATCAACTTTTTTTGTTGATAAACTGTATAAATTAGTGTATAATAGCCCTATCTACTTATCTGGTCAATATTTTTGTACATTTTAGTCAAAATTTTAGTCAAAAAAAATTTGGAGCAGAAAAATACTGAGAGAAAACTGGGTTAACAATCGCAATAACGGCAGAAAAAATATATCTGCAGAGTGGTAGAAGAAAAAAGTAGAAGAGAGAAGAAAAGTGGTCAGTCTGTGCTCCAACAGTCTAAGCCTATAGCAGCATAACTACAAAAATAGTTCAGGATAACCTAAGCAGCTAACTATAAGCTTTATCAAAAAGGAAGATTTTAAGCCTAGTATTGAAAACAGTAGCTGCCTCAACAACTGGTTCCACAAAGTACGCAACTTTGCATTAAACCAGGGAGCCAACCTCCTATGGCTGTGTAAATGTAAAACTGGGAGCTGATTCCACATGAGAGGAGCCTCACAACTAAAATATCTGCCTCCCATTCTACTTTTTAGAAATCCTAGGAACTACCAGTAGACCTGCAGTCTGAGAGCGAAGTGTCCAAGCACAGAACCCTGTGATACTCCACAGGTAACCCTTGAGTGTGAAGAAGATGTACCATTGATGTGAACAAACTGGAATCTGTCAGACAGATATGATTTAAACCAGTCTAGTGATATTCCCTTGATCCCTACAACATGTTCAAACCTTTATAAGAGAATATTATGATCGACTGTATCAAAAGCAGCACTGAGATCTAACAAGACCAGAACAGTCACAAATCCATTATCTGAGGCCATTAGAATATCATTAGTAACTTTTACCAGTGCTGTTTCAGACCTATGATGAGCTCTAAAACTTGACTGAAAATTATCAAACAGGTTGTTACTGTTTAGATGCTCACATACTTAATTAGCAACTATTTTCTCAAGAATTTTGGATAAGAAAGGAATGTTTAGATATCACTTTCAATGTCTATGTGTATATTGAAAAAATGAACTTTTGGTGGTGACCGAAAGAACGAGATCACAGATACAAACGGCTGAAACGAGTATCCTCCGTAGGGTGGCTGGGTTCTCCCTTAGAGATAGGGTGAGAGGCTTGGTCATCCGGAGGGGGCTCAGAGTAGAGCCGCTGCCTCTTCCACATTGAGAGGAGCCAGTTGAGGTGGTTCGGGCATCTGGTCAGGATGCCTCCTGGACACCTCCCTGGTGAGGTGTTCCAGGCACGTCCCACCGGGAGGAGGCCCAGAGGAAGACCCAGGACTCGCTGGAGGGACTATGTCTCCCGGCTTGCCTGGGAGTGCCTCGGGATTCCTTCCGAGGAGCTGGCCCAAGTGGCCAGGGAGAGGGAGGTCTGGGTCTCCCTGCTTTAGCTACTGCCCCCGCGACCCGACCCTGGATAAGCGGAAGAAGACGGATGGATGAATCAGTTACTCCCTTTGGCATAGGAAATGAGCAAATGTCGGCAAGTAGGGGTAACAACCTGCATAACGGAGCACCCAGGTTATGAGCCGATTGTGCTGCAAGCAGTTCATGGCACATTGCTACGGAGGTGTGGCCAAAACCGCATCTCTTATATACCCCACCACAACGGGACTGCTGTCGTCACTATTCCAAGCCTATGTCAATAAACCAAGATTAGCCAATGGCAAGGCAGGATTTGAACTATAGTGAATTGCAGTGCAGTGTAATCATTTAACCACTTGGGGCACTAAACTAATGGTTTTTGGTACAAAATTAATATTTTCACCGAAATGTACAGAAATACATAAAATAATTAACGGAAATGTAGATAGTGCTTTTATAGACTCAATTATACAGTTTATCAACAAAAAAAGTTGATTTTGGGGAGGGTTACTCTTTAAGGACTGCAGAAAAAACTGGATATGAAATTGTGATAAGATCGTGCAAAGGTTGAAACACTCATCATGCATGATATCGTCTATGCAAACTCAAACTCATCAAAGGAGTCGGGAATCTTGTCGGGTCAGTTCTAAGCAGCTTAGAGTGCAATCAGGGCATTAATATAATAGTTTTTTTCATTTTTAGACTAACGTTCTTCAGAAATGTACTTTTTTCATGTTTCTTTTAAAATACCAGAATTTGCCAATAACTTATTTTTCCTGTCTGATGAAATAATTTTGAAAATATTAAATCAAATGTTACTCAGTACTGAAGTAGCCTTTTTCCAAGCCTTTTTTTTTATTCTTACAGAAATACATTTTTGGAAAGGTAACATTTTATGGTTTACTTGAGTAAAAAATATGTTGAAGTAGTGCTGTTCTTATTTGAGGACAAATTTTGTTTACCTGACCTGAAGACAAGGGCGCATAAGTTGGCACACAGGAGCATTCCTCAATTGTTAGAATCTTTAAAGGAACTGAAGCACTCAGCGTTCCAAAAATTATTCAACAGGGCTCAAGTTGATGATGAATGATACTATTAAACTTCAAGGCAATAATTACAATAAGTTTAATCAAAAAATACCAGGTCAGGACACCACCCAGTAATTAAGAATTGTTAACAGAACAGCTTTTGGTATCTGTCAATTATCATTCTATAAATGCCTTCCTGGAAATATGATGTATTATAGAATAAATAAAGAAGTGAATTTGCGCTCTGGTGTTCTGAAATAAGCAAAGCGAACATGCAGAGAGCAAAAAAGAACATCTTTCCAAAATATAAGAATGAAGTAAGAAAATACTTTAAGCTGAAACTCTTTAACTACACTAATTCAACTAGAGAAGCAAGTAAAAATTAAAAGAATAAATGACAAAACAAAACAATTTAAATGAACAAATAAGAATAAAACATAAACCAAAAAAAACTCGGTAAAATACGTATTTATGAATTCAGTACTTGATTTTTATTAATAAAAAGCTGAATTTGATAAACACTTGACCTTAAAGAACAAGATCAAATTAACCTCAAAGTTAATTAAGAACAACAATTCTTATATGCTGAAGGATTGAAGAATGCGTCATCTAACCATCACGGTGACTGATTAAATGGAGTGAAGGGCTAACAAGATGTCAAACAATTGCCTTTTATCAGACGTTTCTTAACAACAAAGAAAAATAGCAACTGTAGCGCTATTTAGTATCCCTTAACATCCATTATGTACCTTTAAACGGCACTGATATAAATATTGTGTGTATAAGTGCTAGGGCATGCAACATCTGATTGGAAAGCAATCAATAAAGCAGTTGGAAATACATTAGAGGGAAAGTTACGTTTTTTTTCAACCTAGACCTTATTTTTAGCAGATAGTATGTATATTTACTCACCCAGAAAGGTTGGAGCTACTTGGAGCCATTCAGCAGTAGTTTATATTGAGTTGCGATTAGCGTATATCCATATAATAAGAGTCAATCAGGGCAGGAGTTCGCCACCGGTGATTAAGCATTATCTGCGCCCAAACTCCTTAATTTAACCATGTTTCATTATTAAACGTTAGCTATACTCCTCTTGGAGTTCAGAAAGTCTTGGAAGTGTTTATATGTTTTGTTCCGTGTGATTTTAGAGGAAAAAATACAACTACACTATCGTGCAATTACAATTACATAACTGCTGTGCTCCATCCCAGTTGTAGTCTGAGCAGGACTTTCACTCTGTACTCTATGGCGGTCGGTTAAATAAACTTTCTACTACAAACATCAGCACGGTTCATGTTTGTACTAACCGAAGGACCAAGTGGACTAAGTGCAGCTTCCTTCCGCTCCCTTTCAGCAACCTACGCAGAATACAGCTGTCATGGTGGTGGGTGCGAAGTCAATGAAATTCCAGGTTAGTATAAGTTGGAATCGTTTAAAATAAATCCTGTAAAAACCTCAGATGCTAATACTTTAGCACCTCAGATACAATGTAAACTCACATGGGAATATTGTTAACTATTCATAATAAAACATTGGTAAATGAAGGCGTTTTGGAGAAGATAATGCCTAATTACAGACAGCGAACTCCTGCCCTGATTGACTCAAATTATATGGATATAGGCTTATTGAGAGTGGATATAATGTCCTCCTGAATGGCTCCAAATAGCTCCAAAGATGTCTGGCTGAGTAGATGAACATAATATTTGCTAAAAATAAGGTCCAGGTTGGAAAAAATAACTTTCCCTTTAAGTAGAGCTTAAGCTTTAGCATTAACAAATAAAATACCAAAGACAAAATGTTGCATGTTTCTAAATTTAATTTTATAATGTAGGACACTATTAATGCTTCTGGAATTTCTTTCTGATTGTTTTCTACAGGAGTTTAGAAAAGCCAGGTTTAATTTCGGGCAGGCCGCAAACAGCAGATCATACTATATTTTAGATCCAAAGTTTCTTTGAAGACACTTTTTTTTTACTCTGCTATTTAGGTCACGAAGTTCAGACACACCCTCCAAAATGCAGCAGCTGCTGGAAGCAAAGAGAATGAACATGCTGCGGCAGACACAAATCATAGACCGATTTAATTCCTAAGTGAATCATGTTCTAAATACTTGTAAGCGACAACATAAAATCTTCTAAAGTTTGTGTATCTGATTTTAAGATTTATAAAGAAGAAGTCAATACTTAGAAAATAATGAACCTTTATTCGTGGACATCCAGCAAAGTTCATTTCACAAAAATATCTTAATGAAAAATAAGTTTTCAAGCAAATTAAATCGAATTTTAAACATGATGTACAGTTTTACCACATAAACAAAAAAAAACGTTATTTTGCGTGGAATGTAAAAAAAACAAAAACAAATTAACATCCTGTATCAAACAAACAAAAGTGACAGAAAAATTTACAGATTTGCATTTTCAGTCTGGTCCATAACAATCGCTTCGCTTGTACTCTGCGATTGGCACCATCATGCCGACTCTAAACAGAAGGTCCGGAATCTCCATCAGGGACTGGCCAAAACTTGAGCGGCCCGCCAGCAGCTCGGAGAGCACCGTCACCTTGGCGATGTAAACAAACCTACCAGCTGTTAAGGGTAAAATGGCACCTGTGTCTTCAGCCCGCCCAGAGCTCCCACTGCAGTTAGCAGTTATTCCCAAAACTTATTTTAATTTTCTTTTATTAAAACATTATAACTATCCTCTCATGAATCAATCATTAGGTAGAAGTAGCTTTGAGATTTCAGGGATTCCAGGTTGGCATCTTTACCAATTCCTTCCTACTTGTTACTAAATTATTCAAATCCAGCTTCAGTCCAACTTCCTACTGTTGTTAGTCATGCATTTTATTTATTTTCATATATGAATATTCAAATCTTAACTAAAAGTGTAATTTTACACTAATTTTTCTCTATCCTCATTTCCATTGATTGTCATTTTAGATTCCCAAACTGCACTGGAATGTATATGAAAAAGCCAAGTTATTTATTAATTTAAGAAAAAAACAACTTTATTTCTACAATATAAATTCTTTAAAGATGTTTGTATTTATTTCTAACATAGTAGGGTGGTCTGAATAAAGTTTTTTACATAAAGCACGAACGTCACAATTAAAGGTTGATGATTTTTTAACCAGTATATCGATGACCTATCCAAGTTTCCTAAAGGTTTCTTTAAGTTAAATTAAAGTCTTTTTAAGACATTTTTAAGACCATTTATTTAAAAATGAATAACTATTTTATGGACTTATTCACTGCCCAATAGATAGACAAAGGAATCCTTCAACTTATGTTGATTTAATTCTCAGAGAAATATGTAAAGTGTAAAAGACTTCAACAACCCAAGCAGATTCATAAATTCAATGCTTTTTAAGGCTTTTTAACACCTTGTAGGAACTCTCTTATCAGTAAAGTTAAAAGTTTGTAGGACCAGTTAAATGGCTGGTATTGTCATAAAGCTTCTGAGGTATGCAGATAACTTGGAGGATAACTTGAAGTCTGAGTACTAACGGTCTATAGCAGCTGTGTATCAAGTTGAACCAAGCATTGTGTATTATACAGAAAATAATTGTGGTTTTGATTTGTTGGACCAAGGAAGAAAGCCAAATGAAGGTTCCAGATTTGTATCCATCAAACACTGATTGGTGTCACCAAGAAAGTAAAATATCTTTGTCATATTATCACAGAGAATACGACAGATGATGATGATATGTATAGGCAGTGCTGTATATTATATACACGGGGAAATACCTTTACTATTAAGTTTGAGTATTGTCCTGATAAAGTGCAACTCACCCCAAAATCAACTTTTTTTGTTGATAAACTGTATAAATTAGTGTATAATAGCCCTATCTACTTATCTGGTCAATATTTTTGTACATTTTAGTCAAAATTTTAGTCAAAAAAAATTTGGAGCAGAAAAATACTGAGAGAAAACTGGGTTAACAATCGCAATAACGGCAGAAAAAATATATCTGCAGAGTGGTAGAAGAAAAAAGTAGAAGAGAGAAGAAAAGTGGTCAGTCTGTGCTCCAACAGTCTAAGCCTATAGCAGCATAACTACAAAAATAGTTCAGGATAACCTAAGCAGCTAACTATAAGCTTTATCAAAAAGGAAGATTTTAAGCCTAGTATTGAAAACAGTAGCTGCCTCAACAACTGGTTCCACAAAGTACGCAACTTTGCATTAAACCAGGGAGCCAACCTCCTATGGCTGTGTAAATGTAAAACTGGGAGCTGATTCCACATGAGAGGAGCCTCACAACTAAAATATCTGCCTCCCATTCTACTTTTTAGAAATCCTAGGAACTACCAGTAGACCTGCAGTCTGAGAGCGAAGTGTCCAAGCACAGAACCCTGTGATACTCCACAGGTAACCCTTGAGTGTGAAGAAGATGTACCATTGATGTGAACAAACTGGAATCTGTCAGACAGATATGATTTAAACCAGTCTAGTGATATTCCCTTGATCCCTACAACATGTTCAAACCTTTATAAGAGAATATTATGATCGACTGTAT
The DNA here is from genome assembly GCA_028564705.1 of Apricaphanius iberus. Lineage (NCBI taxonomy): Eukaryota > Metazoa > Chordata > Actinopteri > Cyprinodontiformes > Aphaniidae > Apricaphanius > Apricaphanius iberus. The sequence continues at coordinate 1,356,638 of JAPXFQ010002461.1, read as the reverse complement.
CAAAAGCAGCACTGAGATCTAACAAGACCAGAACAGTCACAAATCCATTATCTGAGGCCATTAGAATATCATTAGTAACTTTTACCAGTGCTGTTTCAGACCTATGATGAGCTCTAAAACTTGACTGAAAATTATCAAACAGGTTGTTACTGTTTAGATGCTCACATACTTAATTAGCAACTATTTTCTCAAGAATTTTGGATAAGAAAGGAATGTTTAGATATAGGTCTGTAGTTAGCTAAATGATCTTGAGCCAGTGAGGGTTTCTTAAGTAAAGGTTTAATTACAGCAACCTTAATTTTCCTGAGGCACATATCCATTTATTAAAGATAGATTCATCATGTCTAGAATAGGGCCAGTAACCAGAGTGAACACTTCCTTAAATAATTTGGTTGGTATTGGGTCTAACATAGAAGGTGAGGGTTTAGATTAAGCTAATATTTGTGATAATTCCGAAAGTTCAACAGAATCAAAATGGTGCAGACATAAACATGGTTCTACAGTTCTCTTTGATGCTGCTCATTTACTGAGAGAGAGAGTTAATAATGTTTGGGAGAATGCCAATGATTTTATTCTTTATAGAATTTATTGTATTTATGAAGAAGCCCATAAAGTCATCACTACTTAGAGAAGGGGGAATAGTTGGCTCAATAGAGCTATGACTCTGTGTAAGTTTGGCAACTGTACTAAAAAGAAACCTAGCATTGTTTTTATTTACCTCTATTAATGATGAGAAAGATGCTGTTCTAGCTTGTCGAATGGCTTCTTTATAAAGTAGTAGACTATTTTTCCAGGTTAGAAAGGAATAATTTAAGTGTGTAGAGCCCCATTTTCTCTCCAGTTTCCTAGTATTCTGCTTTAAGTATGCAACTTTGCTGCATTAAACCAGGGAGCCAGCCTCCTATGGCTGATTACCTTCGTTTTTAAGGGGGCTACACTGTCTAGTGCCAAACGCAGTGAGGAAGTAATACTTTGAACCAGACCATCAATTGCTGAAGGGTTAGTGTTGGAATAACTGCCCTCCACTTTTGTATTCTGAGACGGATAGGGAAGCAAGAATGGAACAAATTCTTTAAAACTTGTTACACCACTGTGTGATAAAGTTCTACTGTAATGGAATTTTCTTTCAGATCTTGGAACGTTGGGTAAAGTAAATACAAAGGTTATCAAAAAATTGTCAGATAGGACTGGTTTATGCGGGAGGACTATTACTTCATCACAGTCAAGGCCGTATGTCAGTACAATATCTAAAGTCTGCTGACCAGAGTGTGTGGGTCCCTTCACTTTCTGAGTAAAGCCAATTGAGTCTAAGATGATATTAAATGCTGTAGTTAGACTATCACTTTCAATGTCCATGTGAATATTGAAATCCCCTATTATTGTCTGTGATAAATAATTTAGATGCCTATCATGAAATATATTAACCAAAACACATCAGAATATACGTTGCCTTACATTTTATAAATATAAATTGCTTCCCCAACACTGTCTGGTTGTACCATAATAATGGAGTTATTAAATAAAATAAATTATATAATTATCAGAACCTCCCATCACTGTAACTATCAACCATTGACCTCCAAAATATAATGTAATATAAACCAATATTTTTTTTACCTTCATCTTGTGTAAATATATATTCAAATATTGTTTTAGCTTTCTGTAATTTGAGTAATTAAAATTTTCAACTTGCTTATTTTATAAGTTCATTTTTTGGGGGTATATTTTTCAAAAGATGTATAAAGTGTATATTGAAAGTCACTGTGAATCGTCCATTCATGTTCAGTTAAGCAGGTTTCATAGTCACCAAAAACTGCAAATATATATAATATATAACAGATTTGTTTGATAGGTAGAACAATGTAAAAAAAGTTTCAAAATTATCAAGGTCCAGAGGAAGGAGGAATTCTTTATAAGCCCACGTCTTCTGGGAATCACGGCCTGATCCTGGAGACAGCACATGAGAGGACGATAATATGAATGTGCTGTCCCAGGTAACCCCAAAAGCACCTGACAAAGTTGTAGTAGGCAAGGTGTCTGTAACGGTTGAAAAATAGATGGTACTTAGGTTTTAAACAAAGTATTCTTCAAAAAATTATTTTTCTTTTGTCTCACCTCGTCTCCTACATCTCCCCAAAGAGCTGCACAAATGTACCATAAATTATTTGCAGAACTAAAAGATTTAGAGCAACTGACTCAAAATTTGCGTGCTCCGTTATGCAGGTGGTTACTCCTACCTGCTGACATCTGCGCAATACTTATGACAAAGAAAATAACTGATATCAGTAAAAGGAAAATAAAATCAGGGCTAAGAGTTCATTTTTAATGTAATATTTGTGATAATGTGAAAAGGCTTTTTGCACATTCCTGATTGATTTTCTCATCATAGTAGGATACTATATTTATACCTTGGTTACCACTCTGCAACACACATTTTCTGTTGCGGACAATGACGTACAGTGGCCACAGGTGCACCTGTTGAGGCAGACTCACATGAAATTACTAATCTATATTTAGCATTTTACATTTTAGCTTTGGCCAACAACAATTTACCACGCAGAGACGGTGCCTGTTGTTGAATTACATAATTATCATAAGTAATTCAATGTATGTTCAAGCAGAGACAAAATGGAGCCAATTTCCAATTCTTAACATTTATTTTGAACAGATTAACAAATTGCAGTTTTACAGAGGAATTTTGCCCCCGTCAGTTCCTCTGTGGTCCAGATTTAAAGAAATCTGAACAATTAACTGATCTTCATTTCACAGCTTTATAGACAACCGGGCCTCTAGGCGTTTTCTAATCTCTCCAATAGAACATTTTCATTTACAGTGTCTTTGCTCTGATTTGCCTTTCAGAAAATTTATACAGTTCTTGGGTGAGACGTTTTTTCTTAAAAGCTCATTCTGAATTTATGGTTTTATGGCAACACCCCAACTCTACAGACATCCTGTTTTTTACAGCTTGCAATAAAACTCACCCCAGAGTTTTATGACTTAAAAGCTAACCTGTATAAACAATAGTGACAGACCCATTTTTACAACCATGCAAACTATATAAACAGTCTTTTACCTTCTGAATAATAAAAGTTTAAACCTTATGCAGAATTACACCACAATTCCCTCTTTCAATCTTTTTATTAAAATAGATTGATATCTCCTCTGTACGTAAGTGTTTAGAACTTAAGATCATAACCTGTAAAGCATTTTGAAAATGCAAGAAATCAAATCCAAGAAATTTCATCAGTTTAAAAACATGAAGTATTTCAGACTAAAATTCAAAACACAAACTATTAAAGTACCTTTTTTAACCTTAACTCCCATTAAAAATGTAAATCTGTTAATCATAGATTCACCCTCTTTTGGCATTAAGCAAAAAATTTATTTTAACAATTCCCACAAACTAAATTCAAAAACCCACAATGTATAAGAATGTCTTACATGTGAAGAGATAATTAAATCTGACTTGATACATGTTAATACTGTGGAAGAAGCTCAGAAAATCCCTGAACATAGACATTATTACTATATTATATTCTGAAAGAAATCAAACTTAAAGTGTTAAGAAACCTGTGAAATAGAAGGTATTAAGAACCCTTTTAGGCAGTGTTACGACTCTTCACTTGTGAATAAAATAGTTAATCAAATAGTTAAACAACCTGTAAAATGCAAAAAATTATTAATAAATGTTCAGTCTTTATATTTGTATTCTGTTCCTCTTTCTTCACTCTCATTTTATCCCCCTCAGTGGCTCCTGGCAGCTGGAGAGCGATATACAGAGCTGATCAGTGTGGAGGGCTCCTATTTTTTTAGTGTTCCAGTTTTTACTCCCATATTTGCAGATAACCACTCTCTGAAATGCCAATTACTTCATTAATTGAGCATTTCCCCCAATATACACAAATGCACAGACAGGCCCCGCTTCCCATAGCTTAGCCCACCGATGTGGGCTGGTCAAAACCTGCTGTGCAGCTGATTGGTGAGTTGTGATCTTCTTCTGTAGATCCCTCTTTTGAGATGGCAATTTCAAATTGCCCATCTCATTCATTGGCACATAGATCACACTGGATGAGTAATATCACCACCCAAACAACTTTCTGGGTGAGCTAGGCCCCACCGCCTGTGGCCCCAGCTTCCGATTCAGCTTGGTCAAAACCTTCTCGACCCTCCTTAGGCAGAATCCTGCCGATCCTCGACCAGGTTCGTCGTTGGCGTGGAGCTGCACTTTGTGTGTGTTCCCAGCTGTCATCTGGAACTTTGCTGAACCACTGGACTCCTCACGCCTTCGACCTGGAGCTGTACCTTGGGGCATAAGCTTGTAAACATCTAAAAAAGACAGTTTTTTTGATCCGGTCTTGTGATCACTCCTTTTCAATCTAATTCAACTGCATTGTGCCAAGAAATTATTTCACCCATCTAATTAAAAATAATCCCTGGGGAAAGAGCAAATCCACATTATTTCGACACAACACCGTTGTTTTTCCTAAAAACTAAACCAAAAACACCTCCCTCATTAATGAATTTAAAAACAAGAGCAGGCTCAAGAATTTACTTTTTTTTTTTTTTTTTTGTGTACAGTTCAACTGATTACTATCCATTTGCTTGTTCACCCAAATTGATTCTTACATTTACTTATTTTATTTATCCAGTTTAAGACACTTATGTCTGTTCCATTACAATATATCCTTTCTTAAATTCAGTACATCCCTGTGGATGAAAACGTAAAAATAAGAAAAAAAAATTTTTCTCTCTCACCAGCCAGCAACCCCCTGCTATCGGCCAAATTTTTCCTTCCAAATTTTGTTCCCGGTCAATGGTGGTATTTTACCTGGAGATAATCCTGGGGAAGACAAGGGGGTATCAAAGTTCGAGGAACCTCGGCCACCTTCGATCAGACAAACAGAAACTCTTGTGGTTAATTCAGCAACAGTGACATTGAATCAACAGTCTTTGATCATCACTTCTTCAGCAGAAACAGTCCATCTCACGCCAGCCAAGTGAATTCACACATATTGTCCTTGAAAGTTCAGCTCAGCATGAGGAAACGTGCTCTTTTGAGGGTGGCCTCCAGTTCACCCCTGAAAATATACAGTCACCTGTGCCCCCCTGTGTGGGAGCAGAGCACAAGAGAGTCGTAATTCTGCGCTGGTCGTATAGATGTTTCTCTCTGTGGCCGTTACGGCGGGCGCCTGGCACTATCCGTCATCAGCCCACGCACCCCCACCCATCTCATCTCCCCAGGATCATAAATTCCATCTCAAGAATGTTTATCTGAGGGTTTTTTCTGTTGCAGGATGAGAAAAAGAGAAAAAATATATAATTAGAGTAAGAAGAAAAAAAAACAGACAGTCGATCCTCTCAGCTTATTCAAATCAAGTTACATTCAAACATTTTATTTTCATATTCATTAGTCTCCTTCCTCGAATGCTGAATTTAAATATCTTCCACACTCAGACTGCCTATGTGGGCCCTATTTTAATTTTACTTCAATCAGTTATACTAGTAATAATTTCTTCAATATTAATTCTGGTAAAAATATACCAATCAACAGGTTTGCTCTCTCCACCAGGAATAATAATCAATCCTTATACGTCTAATTAAACTGTTGTTCTAATACTTCCCCTGCGTATTTTAATTAACGATTCCTTCATTTTTCATCCAATTTATATTCTATATTTCATCAATGCAATGCCTTTCTCAATTTTTTCAATTTGATAAATGTCTCTTTCATCTCATGTGTAAATTAAACATTTATAAAGATGGAGCATCGCAATATCTCATCAACACACTTAGTTCTTAGAAAAACAAAATTAAATAAAAAAAGAAACAAACAAAAAGGCTGGATTTTTCTGTTAGATATTGCTAATACACCACTAAAACATTGCAATAACAAAAATAAAGGCAATAACCATCTGCAAAGGTTCTATCCCTTTTTTTTTTTAATAAGTCTCTATGGAAAAGTGGCTCTCCTGGTTTCGCTTCACTGAGGTTGAGACGAATAGCTCATATTGAACTAAACCCCTTTGTAATCAGACTTAACACCACTTTTCCCCGACTCTGTCCCTTTAATCAATTAATACTTTCTGCTAATATAAGTATGCTACTTACATTGAGATAACTGTTGTTGATGTTGAAAAAGGTTAAAAACATCAAATGTTTAAAACAAAACCAGAGAACAGTACTCACTGATAACACAACATAGTTTGCAAAAACAGTCTTCAGTTTGCTATACTTCAAAGTCTATCTATATTTCTAAAGAAAAATCCAAGATTTAAATCACTGACAAAACAACTTCCCCATAAATATTGCCAAACCTAAATTATATATATTTTTTTTAACACAATCCAATATCCATTCAAAGTACTTTTGCTTATATGATTCCTCTTTAAACAAACCCAAATGTGGTCACTTGCCCAAATATTCTTGATTGTAAACAATGAAAACTTTTCATACTTCAAAAACATCTGTCCGATTCTGTGAAGGGAACTGAACATAGTCAAAGTGATTTTTGCAACTAAAACTCCTCTTAAATTTTCGTAGGATACACAATAGTCTAATTCCCCTCAGCAGTCAAACAAAACAAAACAATTCAATTCAATAAAAGAGGTTCAAGAGATGAGATTTCTCTAAACAAAAACTAGTCGCAATAAAATAAAAAATAAAAACCAGCATTTTTCTTTTCAGTATCCCCCTTTTCCTCTCAGGCTTCTTTTTTATTTTATTTTCTCCAATGATAAACACCAAATTAAATTGAAGCTTCTAGAGACGTCAAATACATTACCACTGAATCATGATTCCTTTAATCCAGCTTCCCAAATTAACATTTTTCCAAAGTTCTAATTAATAAGCAGACCGCAGTTCAGAAATCTGGGTCATAATCCAAGTCGAACCAAATATATAAATTTTGAGAGAGAAAGAGGAAAAAACAAAAAATAAAAATAAAAATAAGAAAAAATAAAGAAAATAAAATCAAAAATCTAAATAAATTGTCAGTTACAGAGTCCCCACTAATCAAATGATATATTATGTCATTATTCTAGGATCAGATCTATTCCAAAATGTTTTAGGACCTGTAAATTTACTCTCAGCATCAAATAAACTAGCTAAAGAACATCTGAAAGATTAATCTTAAATTTCAAAACCAAAACCGATTCTTATTTGTCAAAACAAAATGTGCATTCAAATATATGGTAAAAATTATTTCAATGTAGCTGGTCCAATCACATTTTGCCTCTACACGATCAGAATAAATGAATTTAGAATTTACTTCTTACTTTCAAATTAAACCATCATTTCGGTCACCGTGATATTCATTATTTGTTCTTAAATAAATCTACCAAAGACTTTAATTGTTACTTTCAATCCTTAGACCAATTCCAAATTTATCCCCAGTCTGTTAAAAAACAAACTGATTACTTAAAGATGACTCTGTGTTTTAATGTTTTCTTTTTTAAAACCAAACATTCAAATCCCATTAGTTTATAAACTATCACTATAATAAGTGTTGTTTTGCATGGTAAAGACATTTAATTTATAACGGAATTGAAGTGTACTGGGTTACTTCTTGAGCCCCAGTTGAATTTTGATAACTCCAATAAGCATTTTTGTCCAGAAAATCCTTAAGAATGTTCAATTGTGTAAATAATTTAACACCAGTCTCCTTTAGGTCATTCATTCAGAGACCAAGCTATATTTCTAAAGTCTATAGAGCCATCAGAAATAAGCCAAACATAATTTTAGCATAAATGATACTTATTTAAAACACAGACTCATTTTCTGTACCATTCAACACGGTGCTTATTAAAATAATTTAAACCAGTTTGTTGCTTTCCAATTAACACCGTTTGCTTTTCGTTAAATGCTTATAATTACTACTTATAGCTTTATCTTTATTTAGGCCAACTTAACAACTCCTGCTTAGATCAATCAAAAAAAGCAAAAAATCCACCTATTTAAAGATTCAAAAAATGCATCTTTTATTTTGACTATAAACTCCCTCTTTTTAATTTTAAAGATGAAATCAAAAATTAAAACTACACCAAGTCAGAATAGACTCATGAGTAACTGTTCTTAGTCTTATATACGTTTAATTGTAACATGCATAATTATCCCAAATAAATTTACATGCTATCCTAATGGTTTTGCTCTCCTCGCAAAACCAGTTAACCAAATTCAGCATGTACTTCTTAATCTTTAATCTCCGTACCGTAACAGTTCAGTTAAACATGAAACACCTTAAAAAATTGCCCTTCGTAGAAATGTGCTAAACCATTGCCGAAAGGGAGTAGCAACCAAAAGTCATCTGAGCAGTTATCTCGAGGCCGTTTTACATCCTAATTAACCAGAAAAATTGAACAAAATCCAAATTCGTTTAAGTCTTAACAAGGCAATCGTCTGCAGGAGTCTGTAATCACTTTCTATCTAAAATCAACTTTTAGCTTGCAACACATAGAACATGCAGTTAGCCACCACCGCTAACTTAGCATAGCAGCCTAGCTCCACGTGCTACCGTTAGCTTTCTTTGTGAAACGAAAGCTAAAACAGTACAAAACGTACGGCGAAAACACTCCAGAAAATCACAACACACACTTTAGAAGATGACTTACCGCAATACCAGGACTTAATCCGCACAATTTATACCACTGTACCAAACTTTAATTCGGCACGAACAAAACATTCTCCTGTTCGTCCACGCGGACTGAAACATATGTCCCCAATTTCAGCCGTCCCGCACAGCAAACATTCAACTACGTCCGTTACAGCCCAAAACCATTAACAAAAAACACAACATTATAAGCGGTGGCTTTTAGACCTAATTAATTATTTTATCGCGGAGGTTTCAGACCAGTCTGTTTCAAGTTTCGTAGTCCGCTTTGAGAAATTTCCTGGTGCCGGCTTCCAGAAAACCCCTCAAAAGACTCGAACAGATGGCAGAAAACCGCCTATAACCACTAATTTATTTATCAAAACATATAGGCACAGCTGTCGTATGTTAGCCATGCTATCAAGCAAAAAACTCACACAGTATCAGCTCCGCCATAGCACCTAGCTTAGGGCGGCCGCTCTGATGGCCTGTCGTAAATGTTCACAACTAATTCTTATAGATATTTAATTTCAGTTATCCATCATATTCAGTTATATATTCATTTATCTATTTTAATTTATTTATTATACTCGAGTTCATTATTTATACTATAACATTTTAACCCAAAACGCAACATCACCAGCACTTCTCGCCAAGCGCCTGCGTAAAAAACATCTCACACACACACAGTAATACACCCTTGTACAAGCAGAATTTAAAACACTAACCTCGTCGGAGCTCACCAAAAAAACCAATGCCGGACCATTTTCACAATTCCCGTTCGTGGTGCTCAGCCACGCGTCTGAAAGTAACGCAGCCACTCTCCCAAGTAATCCGATAGACTTAACAGAGGGCGACCCAGGCCCTTCTGTAATCTTTATTCGATTGCCAGCCTGGGAGCTCCAAATTAGCGACCCATTCTGGGCAGGGTGGCCAACCCGTCGAGTTCCGATCCGCACGTGTGGCTCCGATTTGAGTCGTTGAAGATATCGGTCCGTCTGCTCCATTGCACTCCGGGCATGCAATAGTGAATCTGCTCAAAACAAAAAAACATATTTACCTTGCATGACAACATTACCCAATGTTAGATTAACCAATCAATAGAATTAAAAAACTACGCAACTCTGCGCAAATTGTCAATAGAGCAAATACATGTCCGTTTATTAACTTAAAAAATAACTGGATTTTGGTCCAAAACACTGCACACGTCGAGGTCACCATCTGTTGAATTAAATAATTATCATAAGTAATTCAATGCATGTTCAAGCAGAGACAAAATGGAGCCAATTTCCAGTTTAACATTTATTTTGAACAGATTAACAAATTGCAGTTTTACAGAGGAATTTTGCCCCCGTCAGTTCCTCTGTGGTCCAGATTTAAAGAAATCTGAACAATTAACTGATCTTCATTTCACAGCTTTATAGACAACCGGGCCTCTAGGCGTTTCTAATCTCTCCAATCAGAACATTTTCATACAGTGTCTTAGCTCTTATTGGCTGTCAGAAAATTATACAGTCATATGGGTGAGACGTCTTTTTCTTAAAAGCTCATTCTGAATTTATGGTTTTATGGCAACCAAAAACTCTCACAGTACAACATCCTGTTTTTTACAGCTTGCAATAAAACTCACCCCAGAGTTTTATGACTTAAAAGCTTACCTGCATAAACAATAGTGTCAGACCCATTTTTACAACCATGCAAACTATATAAAGTCTTTTACCTTCTGAATAATAAAAGTTTAAACCTTCTGCAGAATTACACCACACTGTTCTATGTCGTGATGCCACTACAGGCTCGGTGTCTGCTGCCCGTTTCAATACAATGAAAGAGACAACGGCTCAAAACGATATGACTCAGGACTGCTCGCCTCCTCCAGAGAACCTATCTCCTTCTACTCTGTTCCCTTTGGTGAAGGAGGTTGAGAAAAATCTTCAAATCACTTCCATCTGAGCCAACAGATCTCGCGTTATTACGGCTATCCATCTTTCTGGCTGTCTGTGACTCTGCGCTGTTGCAACATGCCAGTCACAGCCCAGACCAAGTTCAGCCCTTTGCCCCCCTGCTTGGGCTGGTCCACCTAGCAACGACTCCTTTTTTTAAAAAAATTCAAAATGAAATGTGGGCGGGGTTATACTCTGGTAGGGGGGTAAGTTACTCTTTAAGATACCTCTGTTAAAGGCTTATTGTACATCACTTGTGACTGTGAATATTCACAGTAATCATTACATTATGAATACCATGCTTTAACTCCATCTGCTTCACTCTCACCAGCCTCAGTTTACTCCCTGAATATAGCTGGAGGCTAACTGCTATAAGGCTAACATTTAGGGGCATATATTACCATCTTTCGTCGGGGAGTTGAATGTACATCATTTAATAATTTGATTTTCTGAGTGACATGTAAACTGGGACTCGGCTCTCGACGGGGGGGAAAGCCCTTAATCCGATTACTCCAAAAAGTTCGATTTGGATGTGCATGTAAACATACTGACTGATTGCGACTCAATGTTATCTCCTCCTAAACGACTCCAAGTAGCTCCAAACTTGTACATGTACTTGTTAATGAACGTTATATTTGCTAAAAATAAGGTCCAGGTTTAAAAGAAAAAAAAATTTCAATTTAATAGCAGCAGCTAATAAAATAAAGTACCAACTTGTTCTTACAGTATATTTTTTTATTAACACCCAATTTTTAGGTCATGAATTATATAACATATGGACTTTTTTTAAAGGACCTAATTTATCCCCCTTATTGTACAATCAGCAGTGGGAAAATAGTTTGAACCACAAAAGCAACCATAACTAAGAATAATTTATGATCAGGATCCAAGCCCTTACTAGCAGTCCACCATCCATACGGACAGCTTTTAGGGTGATTTCAAACATCCTTAGTAAGAGCTTTTTGTTAATATTTCAGAATTTCTTATTTGTAATTTTGTTTCAAACTGGTACACTTTGAGTAATAGTAATTGTAGTAGTAGTAGTAGTAGTAGTAGTAGTAGTAGTAGTAGTAGTAGCAACCTTTTTCCAGACACTTGGTCCAACATTATACAAACAAACAACAACATATAATTAAAAGTAGATATAAAGATAAGAAAACATACATAAGACATTATGTCTTATGTTAAAAGTACATATAAACATAAGAAAACATACATAAGAGATACAACATAGGACAAAGTGTTGATTAAGTGCAACATAATCATATTTTCAGAATTGTTTGGCCTACAAATAAATGTATAAATACTTTCTTTTTTATGATTATATATATATATATATATATATATATATATATATATATATATATATATATATATATATATATAATCATAAAACATACTATATATATATAGTATGTTTGTATAAAACTTACTTTACTCAGCTGCTGTTCTTTAGGAATGTAGAATGAAGTCCTGTAATCCATGCAGCCAGACACGCGTTTTCAGAGAGACATTTTAGAAAGTAAAATTCCGACAAAAAAATTGTTTCAGCTACTAAAACCAGTGCAGTGAGCTTTAAGAATGGGGAGGGTGTGTTTGCAGCTCTACTAGAGGTAAGCTTCTATTTCTGCAGGGGCCGTGCAGACACCTCCAGCACTTCCTTGTTTTCACATAGTGACGTAAAATATGTCACAATGTGAACACTCACTGGGTTGTTGAGGCAGTCATCATCTTGAGCCACAAGATCACCTAGGTCTTTAAATAGATGGCGTATTCACATGACAAGTTTTCAAGCATATTCTCTGTCACCAAGAACCAGTTGATTCTAAAATATTTCTTACCGCCAACCATGAAGTTGTCATGGACTGAGCTTGTCTCAGTTTGTTAATGGTTCCTTTGAACCTTTTTTGTGGAAAAGGGGGTATGCCTCATTTTTAAGAATGGCACACCACGTAGGAGGTCCATGCAGAAGCCATATCTGGCCAGACTAAATTAGAAATATGTTGCTCTACCAGTCTCTCTGACACTTTTTTAGGTGAAGAACCTTGTAAATAGAGTCTGTTTTCACTGGAAACATGCACATGTACTAAAGAAAAAACCCATTAAGAATTCCAAGAAAAAGAATATTGAATGTGTTTGATAAACTCCTGACAGACCAGTTTGTTCTTTAACTATTTTGTTTTTACTTTCTATTTAACTACCTGCCATTAGCTGCTCTAAGGCCACGTCCACACTAAGCCGGCTAATGCCTTAAATGTATAATTATTTATTCTACACCCCCCTATCGTCCACACTAACCCGGCGTTGTTTAAGGTCTGTGGCCGGATAACTATTAGCCGGGTAAGAGAGCCGTGTAAATCTTAATTCAACGGGTAAAGGAGCTAGTGTGGACAGCTTCCCCGGATAATGAAAGGAAGTGGCGTCAATGAATGCTGCGTCAATAACAATACGACACTACAGACAAAGGCAACAGCGAAAAGTAATAAATCGGTCTCGTCATCTGTCCACACCAAAAACTCTCTCTTCTTCTGAGCAGCTATTGTTTTCTTCGGTTAACGGGACAAGCAGATATGTACTGTGCTGTAGAGCATCTTGTATATATTATGTAGGCGCTGGCGTCACGTAGGTTATACGCGTTTTCTGTTCGTCTTTTCGCGCATGCCCAGTATTTGCACAGGTCTGTATGGGATTGCGCATTCATGGGAACTTAAACGGACCTTAAACGGGGCGTAAATGCTCGTGTTGAGTGGATAACATTAGGCGTCTAACTCCCCGTATAACCTTATCCGGCTTAGTGTGGACGTACCCTCAGTCTTTTTCCAGGAAAGGGTGAGGTCTCAGAGAACAGGATTCAGGATGATTACCCAGACATGCGTGAATTAAGCCAAAAAACCACTCTGGCAGGGTTTTTTATGAGAAAATTGCATTACAAGGTGATTAAAAACTTAAATTTGCATGATATAGGCCCTTTAAGTTTACTTAATAACAGGGTTCCTACAAGGTCTTAAAAAAGTCTTAAAAAGCATTGAATTTAGTAATTTTCCAATAGTACCTTTAAAAGACTTGAAAAAATCTTGAATTTTGATATCGGGGTCTAACAATTTGTGTAGTACATACACAAATTGTGTTACAACATAATGTTTTTTTTGTATATTATATTTTGTAAATATTTTTACAAAATCACATTGTTTAGCAAATTTTCTTGTGGATTGCTGAAATGTTCTCTGGTTTTTCCAATGGCTGTGGCTGCTTTGCTTTGTGGCCGCCATTGCTCCGCCATTGCTGTAGTACCTCCATTTGGCCGCTAGGACCCCATTGAAAAGCATTGGACTTTAGACACGTTAAAAACAACTTTAATGCATGGTTTCTTCTATGGCTACATATTCCTCCTGAGATAACGCTGGGTTAGTCAAAAAAATAGAAACCAGGCTGGTTTTCGGAAGATATTTTTTTGAAATCTTGTATAATTAATGAGGGCCTGACTTAGACAGGCCCTTAACGTCACTGCCTGGCCAAGTGGCTAGGCCTAGGCTAATAGCTCGCTGCGCCACCGCATTGTGCTAGTAGAGGCTACCTTGCTCATGAACCTGAGCCCAACGTGCCGTCCTCGACCTTGGCGGATTTCACTTTTTGAGAAATTATTTGGATGAAACATGGCTACTTGCTGTGCATATGGATGTACTAATAAAGGCCACAAAAAATGTGGCTTACGTTTTTTCCGGTAAAGCACTTTATTCTTTTATTAACTAATTTTCTCTTGTAGTAGGCTAATTTTGCAACTTGACCTGTGCTAATCATGCTAACGCTGAACAATACGAAATGGTCAAGTGAAAATATTTTCTTTTTGGGAATCTATGTAAGACCTGTATAAGTGATTTAGATTTACAATGACTGGTTTCACAAATCGTTTCGCTAGCGCATGCAAAAAGTTAGGAATAGAGATTTGAAGGTTGTGTCAATGTCATGCACAGAGGTTAATACCTCATTTAATTGTGCCTGTCTTTCAAAGCAGCCATGAATATTATGTTTTAGATGTCATAAGTGTATGGTTGATGTGGTGAGAAAAATGGGGTGATAAAGCGATGAAAAAGCAACAAAACCACGACTTAAAATCTACTAAAAAAATACAAAAAAGAGCCAAAAAGAAGAAAATTGATTTGACATTCATTCAGCTTTCCAGTAAACACTGGCCAATACTTAATCTGTAAACTCCAGTCCAGAAACTTTTAGATTTGATCCAGTCTAACTGAAGAAAATGCGCTCAGTTAAGGCGGGTGGTAAGAGGTGAAAAGTCTAGTTTAGTAGTAGACATAATCCGACAAAATAATATCAACATTCTTATTCAATTCCAGCAAAAAGCTGATGCTGATTCAATACCAAGCAACAGTCTTTTTATTTTTTATTGGACTGATCGAATATTACATACTGGTAAACTATGTAGGCCATTTTTTTGTAGGGATGTGAAGTTTAACCAGGTGTCCAAAGGTGGCATAAGATTGAAACTACCTTGAGGGGAAAATATATCTAAAAAAAATACAGGCTATAGCCTCTACATTGTCATTACTTAAAATGATGTGAAATGCAAATTATTACTTTCTATTTTATGTATTAGGAGCGTCAAATAGCACAATGATTATCCAAATTCCAAAAGTTACTTTTTAGAAACTTATAATGAGGACTACATCATTTTGGGTAAATGTAAATAGTGAGAACTAGACACTGATAAATTTACATAATATCTAAAAAAAAAATGTTGTAGTTTTCCTTTAGGTGATCCAGACCAGCTAAACCAGTGGATGCTGAAGATGAGGAGACAGAATTGGACACCTAAATCCTATAGTCGTCTATGCAGTGAACACTTCGAGAGCGATTGCTTCAACAAAGACTTACGGGTACCCAGACTACAAACAAGCCTTGTGAATGCATGTTTCCTTTTTTTATTGGACTAAAATGATCAGTTTAATATATAACTGAAAATATTTCCCTGAACCGGTGTTGCAACTTTCATTATTAATTTTTCTTTCTTTTTGTAATCGATTAATCTTTTAGTTATTTACATCTGTCAAATGAGTAATCTGATATTAGTATTTTACTTCTACTTGTATTTTACATTTGTCTCCATATTTAGATGTGTAGCCTATATTTTATGTGGTAGTCGCGGTATGACATTTGGCACAAATATGAGATGACACCGTGGTAGACAGAAATATGACACACAAGTTTTTAGGACTTATGGCAGTAAGTCATCATTCAGTTAGCTGTTCGCACTGAGGTGGCACGCTGTGAGAGCGGTGCCCTTTTGCGTTATGCTTTGACCTGATTTTTACCTCTCATCGCTGAGTTTCTTCTTGCTTGAGCAATGTCAATTTTGCAAATCATTGAAGCAAGATATTTGTATTCAATTATTTTTACTTATCCACTTAATTTATTTAGTCAATACATTGTTGCAGCTGTACTCTATAATTTAAACTTGAGTGTGGATTATAACATACATTTCATGGAATGTATTTTAATTATTTTTCTACTGTTATTTTTTCCATAGGGTAGGACTGTCTTGACCAGCACCGCTGTGCCTACTATTTTCTCCTTTACCGAGGGAAAAAGACGATCGATAAGTAGACCAAAGCCGGTAAGTGCCAATGAAAATGTTGCAGATGAGGAATACAGCAGTACTGTGTGTGTCAATTTGTCTGACAGTGTTGAAAGTCCACTTGTTTGTGATGTCAGTTGTTGTGAAGATGTTAACTGTAGTAGCAGCATTCCTGTTGAGGACGCAAAAGCGAAAATGGTGGATCACGCCTATACTAAGAACATAGTTGCGAGTAAAAATGATCATTCCTACTTTGTTTCGGAGTCTCCCAGAAAAATCAAAAGAAAGGTGTGGAAATTGGAAGACAAATACACTGAGGCCCGCCAAAAAATAAGCTTAAAAGTGCGTCAAACTCAAAGGTTAAAGGCTAAAGTTATCTCTCTTAATCAAATGACCACAGTGCTACAAAGGAAAATGCTGATCTCATCTGAGTGTGCTTCTTTGCTTGAAAGCCTGGATGTGGTTCCTCGTGAAATGTTTCAAAGACTCACCAAGAAGATAAGAGCAGTGTGTTCTGTGGATCTGAAACAGTTTGCCACAACGCTGCATTTTTATTCACCCAGAGGTTATAGCTACGTTAGAGAAAACTTTTACGGTGCCTTACCTCATCCTTCAACAATTCGAACGTGGTATAATAGTGTTTCTGCAGATCCTGGTTTCACAGTGGCTTCATTCACTGCTCTTAAAAGTTTTGTTGCAGAGCAACAGAAAGAAGGAAAGGAAACTGTTTGCTCTTTAATGATTGATGAAATTCACATCCGTAAGCAAACGATATATGAAGGGGATCAGATCCAAGGCAATGTGGACATAGGTGCCGGTGAGTTACAAGATGTTGTGGCTACACCGGCAGTTGTCGTCATGGTTGTGGCAGTTAATGGTTCCTGGAAGATTCCGATTGCCTACTTTTTTATCAGCAGCTTGAATGGAGCGGAGAGGCCAAACATAATTCGCGAAAGTCTTGTTAGGCTCCATGCAGTTGGTGTAGAGGTTCTCTCATTGACATGCGATGGTCCTTCCACAAATTTTGCTATGCTGGGTGCAGACTTGGACTTAACAAACATGAGGTCTTTCTTTGTGCATCCAGAAGATGACACTCAAAAAGTCAACGTGCTACTGGATGCTTGTCACATGCTTAAACTTCTTCGGAATACATTTGCTTCGAACAGGGTGCTAGTTAGAGCTGATGGGCAGCTGATTCTGTGGAAGTACATAGAGGAGCTCCACAAGCTTCAACTAACTGAAGGTTTATGTCTTGGAAATAAACTCAAAATGGCTCATATAGAATGGTCAGAAAATGAAGGTAAATCTTGCAGCGCAGATCTTTAGCAAGAGTGTAGCTGCTAGACTTTTGTGAACAGCACTTAAAATATCCACAGTTCAGTGGTTGTGCTGCAACTTCTCATTTCCTGCGCACAGTTGATGCTGCCTTTGATTTTTTGAACAGTCGCAATCCATTTGGTAAAGGCTACAAGGCGCCTCTAAGACCAGCAAACAAGATTTGTATCAAGGCTGTGATTGATGAAACAGAGTCACTTCTACGTGGCCTAAAGACAACTTTTACACATGTATGGATTGTATTTGCTTTTGTGTGTGTGTAAATATATATGTCATTTGCAGCGTGTCAGTTCTTCTTATTTGGCCCCAAGTCATTTCAAGTGTGTCCTTGGTTGTCATGTCTTCTCATTTGGAGCCTTCATGGACGGGGCCTAAGTCATTTCAAGTGTGTCCATGGTTGTGTGTCGGTTGGTTGTCATTGTGGCATGTATGAAGAATGTGATCCAACCATCTGAGCAACCTAAACTTTACGTTGGTGATGTAAAGCTGGATTCTGCAAGTATGGGGTACAGCTGATTTCATTATAATGAGAATGCTAAAAACACTACAAAAAGATATATGTATCATCAGGAGTGCTGCTTCTTTGTCAGTATCTCATATAGTCTGCTTGCACGGGACCAACAAATATTGACGACTTGTAGAAAAATTAATCTGCACATTTTCATTATTATTGAATTTTGTAAATAGTTAAATTTTGTATATTTAACATAAATAAACATTAGATTCTTCTGTACAAAATACCAAGCTAATTTTCTCCAGTTTAGCTCTACCCAAATCTATAAGCGTGTTAGTGAGCTAACAGCCTATAGGCCAGAGTAACGCCTAATTTTTTGAGCTGAGACTTACAAAACGTACTAAAACTGATCTTTGTCTTTGTGTTGTTGTCGACACTTTTTCATTCACATTCTATTTAATCTCATATTTGTCACTTTCATTTTGGACTTTTTTTGCTTTTGTGTGGCTTTTTTATTCCATTTTTGTCCAATTTTTTTAACTTTTTTACTTCTGTTGTTTTTGTGAGTTATTTTGTCCAATTTTGCTATTTGTGTTGCACTTTCATAGCTTTTTCCCCCCTTTTTTGTGTTCTTGTCCTTTTTTTCTTTTGCCTTCTTGTTGCTCTTTTAACACTCTGTTGTGTGCAAGAGTGTGTGTCGGCGTTTTCATTCTTTTTTTGTTTTACGCTTTTTTTTTATAACTTTTTTTTTAAGTGCCAGGCAAACTGGAGAAAATGTACTTGTTTCAGGTGGGGGTTTGGAGGTTAAAAATCTATCTTAACAAATTAACTTTTATTTCTTTTATACTGTTATACTATAGTGGGTCTTCATTGTATAATGTAATACTTATTTTTATATACCACCATACTTTTACCACTTGCTTATAATAAAGTTTACATACATTTTAACTGTGATTAGGATCTTTTTTAAAAGTTTTTTCAAACACATTTTTTCAAACTCAAAAAATATATAAAAACATAAAACTCGAATATAAAAATGTTAGGTTCATAATATTTCAATGCAGTACCACAGGCGTGTTTATATTTCAGTCCATGTTTGCTGCTCAATTTGTTTAAGTTTGCCCACTATAGTTTCCATTCACGTTTTAATGTTGTTTGTCTTGTGGCCTGTTTTTATATTTTCCCCCTTCTGTGTTGTTGTTAAATATTTTAATTTCAAATTATTTGTCTTGTCTTTTATGTTCCCACTCGAGGCATGCACTTTGTCGTCGTGTTTATAAATGTTAACAGTGTCATGATACGGTGTCACACCACAGTATACAGTAAAAAATATACCCAGGGCTGACCCCTATGGAAGCATTTACGTGCCCAAAAAAGGTGCTTGTTGCTGTTGAGTTAGCTTAAACAACATGTAGTCTCTGTTCCAGGCCAGAACAGCTTATAAAGGATGCTCCATGTAAACCAACTGAAGGAACAAACCATCAAGTTGGAGGAGTACTGAGCTGCCTTCTACATATGGTGCACGGAGGATAGCTAAGCTGGAGGTGCAGTATGCGCCTGTCCCATCAGCCTCAACCTCTTTAAGATTTAGTTAAAGCCAAATTGGAGAAAATGTGCTTGGTTCAGGTGGGGGTTAAGAGATTAAGTTTATTACAATACACATTGAATTAACTTTATGTGAACACCTTATGGGTGCAAGATACTTGACTAACATTTTTTCCACACTTCATGGAAGTTCTGAGAAATAAATCTGAAGGAGGCCGAAACATACTTGTCAAACCAACATTAGAAAGGTCTATGCTGTTTTTTTCAAAGTCACTGAAATATGTAATTATGTATGCGTAATATAATTGTTTGCTATATGAAGCTTATGCGCAGATTCAACCTGGAAGATCTACCAGCTGCATTCATTCATGGCTTCATAACCGCCAGCTGTTCTCCAACCATCCAATCACATTCCTGCTCCTGCCACTCATTGCCCAGGATCCCGTTCTTATTCTCCCTGGTCAATCACTCAGCCCTTTCCCAGCCGTGCTACGGCCTGGCCTCTCCTCTGCTCTGCTCTGCTTGTCGTCGCCTGGCAGGGTGTCGTCATCTACCACCACCAGTGTCCAGACTTTTGGGAGAATTCTGGCAATCACTCATCGACACCGTGCATTTCATATAATGAATTAAATGTTACACTGGGGTCTGAGCCCCAAACTTGTTCAATAAACTGTCCTAACGCATTCTTTCTGAGTCTTTTTAAGTTTGAAATATTATCAGTTTGACTTTTGAATAATGTATGAGCCTAAGTAGAACATGTTTGTAATTACCAGATGTAAGTTTAAACTTTTTGCCTTTTCTGTTTGTCCATTAGTAACATTTTACTGCTAATTCCAGGTCATATTCTTGCTCAAAAGGCATTAAATGATTTGGCTGTAACATATCTATTTTTTTTTACTAATCTCAATTTAATGCTTTAACTTTACCATCTATATTATAAATAATTCATCATATAGTTTACATTTTTGTGGCAAGTTATTAATTTGACTGTTCTAAATCTGGTCAAATTCAGTGTGGGTGATACTGAACAAAGAGAATGATTTTGACTAAATATTTATCAAATACACATTGAAGAATGATTGAAGGATGCTGTCCAACATATACAGTTAAGCAACTAACCTAACCTTAAGCTATTATCAATTCAAAGATGTAAACTGTGTGAGGAGCGGAATTCTTTGTTCAGATAAGTGGGAGAAACACAAATGAATTTACAAACTTCAACGACTTTTATTTAAAAAAAACAAAACAGATGCTACATAAATCTGAAGGGCAACCCACACTGGAGCGTGCCGCGTCACAGCACTTCAGAGGCTTTTCTTAAATCCAAAACCCTCCGCCCTCAGATGTGTAAGGATATTGGGGAAAGCCATGCACTGCATACTCCCCTGAGAGCTGCAGAGGTGCAAGAATTTAATACTTTACACATTACACACATTTCAACATATTGCAGATTACACTAGGCTAATACACGTCCTATACTGGGCTTTACATACATTTTTTCTGACAGCACAACAATCTGCACTTTGAGTCTCTTTTTTTATCTTCAATATCACATTGTGATAATTTAGTCTAAATTGCTGTATTTCGTTGGACTTTAATTTTAGTAACACTACATTTTAATAATTATTTCAAGTTACTAGTTCTTACATTTTGAGGTTTGAGAAATAGGAGAACCGTCGGAGGAGCGCAGATACAGCAGCAGTCAGGCATGGGGCTATTAGCCTTTAGCTTAGCTAGCCAAGTTTAGCATCAGAGCTAAATGCAGGAGCAGAATGGGCGCGATTACGACCGAACTACACGCCCATACACGCCCCGCGACGGCAGAGTCTACAGTGAAGATCCCGCCCCTATGCCCTTTTTAGGAACATGCTTCGTCAGAGCTGGGGAGGAGGAGTCTGTGAATATGCCATAAATTCCCCCTCGAACGTCACGTGGTCATTCTGGTAAACGGGGAGGAGTGAGGAGGCGTTGTCTATTCTTTTTTAACTGTCTATGGATATTTGACACCTCTGCTTGGCTTGTTGTCATCTTCTACACTTTCAATATTTGCCTGAGAATTAAATGAACACACGTTTAAGGATTTTTTAGATAAACTAAACAAGACAACATTACCGACAAAGGAACAACATAAAAATGGACAGCCCTTTGCTTCAGTCTGGCCTCAATCAGAAAGCAGTGAAAAACACCATGGAACGGGCAGAACGCCAAACTCGAGTTTCGAGGAGAACTGGCCACGTCTAAAACGAAGCTCTGAAAATACCTCCACACGCGTTTCCAAGTAAACTCAAAAGGCTGAAAAAGCTCCAAGTCAAAGCAAGTTTGCCCCCTGGAATTCCCCTAAAAAATAGATTTACAACACTAGACTCTCTACAACACACAGCCCCCACGACTGGTCAAGGCCAGCAAGAGAAATCAAGAAGCCCCCCCCTATGAATGAAAAGACAGCATCGAGCAGCAAAGAGCAAAAGCAAAAGGGAAAAATCCAGAAGTGTGAATCGGCCATATCATCAAATAAGACCCTACCCAGCTAAGGTTCTGATAATTCATGATGGCTCTGTAAATGGGATTGAAAACTTTTGCAGCAACGACATTAACGACAAATTATGGAGAAGATTTCCTCTATCCTTGCTTTTCAGCCAAGAATACACACACTCATTATACATGCTGACTCTCATATCAGCCTACACCAGAGTAAAATCCTCAGAGCTGACATGTCACAACTGCTCATGCCTCTAAATCAGATCAATATCTCAAACACCTGGATGTCTGGCCCAGTTCCAGAATGTCAGGATAAGCGAGCGTTGTGGTTTTGCAACTCATCTGTTCAAAGAAAATCAGAGCTATCTCAACAGAGCTGGAATTAAACTGCTGGCTGCTATTTTTTTTTTGCCCATTTGAATAACTGCTCTGAGATTCTCAGAACAAAGTTCCCCGAAGGGAGTGCCGCCAGAAAGAAAACTTCAGGTTGAACAAATATAACTTAACTTTGAAAACTGCAAGAGAAACATTCTTCTCTGAAATCATAAACAGGAACATTGATAACGCTGTGACTCTATTCGCAATCGTTGAAAGACTAACTAATCCTCCATTGACAGCAGCCTCTGAGCTACCCTCCACTAGGGCCTGTACTGAATTTGCCAACCTCTTCACTGAAAAGATTCTGGAAATTAGAAGATAAATCTGTAAAGCAGCACCCAACCCAACACCATTTTCATCCCCATGTAAAAACAATGCAGATAAAATGTCAGATTTCAAAAAACTAAATCAATCTCATCTTGAGGAACTTATTAAACTGCTAAACTCCTCCTCTTGCTACCTCGATATCTTACCAACACCTTTTTAAAAGAAAGTTATCCCTGTCATTAAGTCCGATCTGATGCAAATAGTTAGGCGTCTTCCTCAAAGCAGCAGTTATTACAGCAGTTAGTACAGTACTTCAATGGTTTGAGTCTCACCTCAAGAATAGGAAGTTCTTTGTGTCCATCGGAAATTTCTGACCAAAAAAAATAGAAATCACATGTGGGGTCCCCCAGGGCTCCATCCTGGGTCCCCTCCTATTCCATATTTATATTCTCCCACTAAACAAGATTATAGCAGCCAATAAAATTAGTTACTATAACTAAGCAGACGACACACAGTTATAATTTACATTGTCACCAGGTGACTTTGATTCTATCCAGACCTTAAATTAATGCATTTAACAAATCAATGACTGGATGTCCCATAACTTTCTCCAGCTAAAAGGAAACTAAACAGAAGTAATTACTTTTGGACCTAAGGAGGAACGATCAAGAGTCAGCACACAGCTTCAGCTAATACAACTAAAAACGACTCATCAGGCCCGTAATCTACTGTAGATATAATAATGGACTCAGACCTGAACGTACAGGATCACATAAATGCAATAACAAATGCAATAACAAGGTCAGCATTCTATCACCTGAGGAACATTTCTAGGATTAAAGGACTGATGTCACAGAAGGACCTTGAAAAACTGATCCAAGCGTTCATCTTTAGTCGGATTGATTACTGCAACAGTGTCCTCACAGCTCTACCTAAAAAGTCAATCAGACAGCTGCAGCTGATCCAGAATGCTGCTGCCCGTGTCCTCACTAGAACCAGGAAAGTAGAACACATCACCCCAGTTCTTAAGCCCTTCTTAAGACGGTTTAGCACCAAAGTATGTTGGAGATATGTTGTCACTATACCAACACAGCACAACAATCAGGTCCTCCAACTCGAGCTTACTAAACATTGCTAGAATTAGAACTGAACAGAGGGAGGCAGCTTTCAGCTTCTATGTTCCACAAATCTGGAACAAACTTCCAGAAGAATGCAAAAACACTGAATCGCTAGGCTCTTTTAAATAAAATATTAAAACTCTACTATTCTGCATTTGAGTCCTGAATTGCATTTTTGACCACTCTTTGATTCTCCTGATGTGATTTTTATTCTTATTTTTAACCGATTGTGTTTTATCTATTTTTAAATATATATTTTTTTGCATAAATCTGTTCTTTATTGATGGATTAATTGTGTTTTATCTGTTTTTAATCCATATTCTTTTATACAAATATACATTTGTTCTTTACACCTTCTCTTTTTATTCTTATGTTTTATTTGTTTTCAAATTTCATACTCTCACATAAATATTATTGAATGAATTGAATGAATTTCTTTTAGTAATGATCTGTTTTAATTTTCTTATTTTTCTCATGTATTTGGTTTCTCTACCACTGAATCATGTAAAGCACCTTGAATTGCCTTCGTGTCAAAAGTGTGCTATATAAATACAATTGCCTTGCCTTGCCTTGCCTAAGCTAATATTTAATAACAACACATGGTTAATTGAAAGAGTTTGGGTGCAGATAATGCCTTATCACAGGCGGCAAATTCCTGCCCAGACTCTTATTATATGTATATATGGTGATTGTGACTCAATATAAACTACTGCTGAACAGCTCCAAGTGGCTCCAAACTTTTCTGGGTGGGAAAATGTACATACAATTTTCTAAAAATAAGGTCTTGAAAAAAACTGAACTTTCCCTCTAATGTATTTACAACCGCTTTTTTGATTTCTTACCCATCAGACGTTGCATGCCCCTAATACTTATACAATATTTTTGTTAATGCTGTTTAAAGGTACATACTGGACGTTAAGGGATTACTAAATAGCGTTGCAGTTGCTATTTTTCCTTGTTGTTAAGAAACGTCTGTTAAAAGGCAATATTTTGACATGTTGTTATCCCAACCCTCCTTTCAATCAGTCACCGTGAAAGTTAGATGACGCATTCTTCAGCATATAAGAAATGTTGTTCTTAATTAACTTTGAAATTAATTTGATCTTATTCTTAAAAACACAATTTAGTTCTTAAACATACATATCCACAATGAACTGTGACATCGCTTCATTTTTTTTTCTGTTTGATTCTAATTTGTTCATTTAAATCTTCTTTTGTAATTCATTCTCTTAGTTTTTTACTTGCTACCTTAGTTGGATTAGTGAAGTTAAAGAGTTTAATCTGACAGCATTTTGTTATTTCATTCTTATATTTTGGAAATATGTTATTTTTGCTCTCTGCATGTTTGCATTGCTTTTTTCAGAACACCAGAAGGCAAATTCACTTCTTCATTTATTCAATAATACATAATCTTACTAGAAAGGCAGTCATAGAACGATACTTGACAGATACCAAAAGCTGTTCTTTTAACAATTCTTAATTACTGGGTGGTGTCCTGACCTGGTATTTTTTTGATTAAACTTATTGTAATCATTGCCTTGAAGTTTAATAGTATGATTCATCATCAACTTGAGCCCTGTTGAACAATGTTTAGAATGTTGAGTACTTCAGTTCCACTCTTGTCTGTCAACTTATATGCTCTCTTGTTGTCAGAACTAGGTCAGGTAAACAAAAAATGGCCTCAAGTAAGAACAGCACTACTTCAATATATTTTTACTCAAGTAACCGTAAAAAGTTACCTTTCCAAAAATGTATTTTTGTAAGAAAAGGGAAAAATTTTGTTAAAAGGCTACTTCAGGAAGAAAACACTTGATTTCATATTTTCAAAATTAGGATATTAAGGGAAAACATTTTATTTTCCCACAACAAAAATGTGTCACAATCAGTTCTGCAGAATGATCGTCAGTTTAAATAACACATTAACAAATCTCGAAGAGAATACGATTTCTATAGGGATTTAAAGCTGAATTAATGCACAGATTTCTTACCTCTTGTGTCACGTGTCTTTCTTTATTATCAAACAAGAACAACATTTCTTATATGCTGAAAATCCAGGCAAGGGGAAACATTAAAAATAAGTTTGTGAAGGTGGGACGTTCCTGGAAAAGTTCCTGCCCCTCCTCCAAATTACACCACCCACATCTTTTTTCATGATATTCATCTGTTACTCATCATAATAAACTTGACCTTTCTTTTTGTTTGATCATCTCTTACAATTCAAAAATGGCAACTGGAGAATGAATGGCCTTCAAAGTTATGTGGTAGAGTAGTTGGCTTGGAATCGGAGGGTCGTAGGTTCAATTCCAGCTTCCTCCAGTCACATGTTGATGTGCCCCTTGGCAAGGCACTTAACCCCAAAAAACATTGTCCTACCGAGCAATGTTGGCTGTTGGGGTATAAATGTGAGTGTGAATGGGTGAATGTGGCTTCAATGAAAAGCGCTTTGAGTGGTCAGTATCACTAGAAAAGCGCAATAAGTTCAGTCCGTTTACCATTTACCATTATGTAAAGTGTGCATTTTCCAACATATAAAAGACACAAAGCAACATTGGGATTTAACCAAGCAATTGTCCCCAGCTGATGAGCTCATAAGGAAAAACAAGATATTTCCTACACTTTAAGAAAGGAATGTGAAATACACAGTAATTTACAATGTTTGTGTAAAGTGAGTTACTGTGAATGTTTATAAAGTAAAACACTGTTTTGCATATTGGTGCAAATCTTAAAGGAACTCAGCTTCCTCAAAAAGTAAAGTCTGCTCTGTCCCTTTTTGTAGACTGCATCACTGTTGGGTCTCCAGTCCAGTCTGTTGTCCAGGTGAACTCTGAGGTATTTGTACTCCGCTTCTTGTCCATCTCTGATACACACAACAATTGCTCAATCATCTGAGTATTTCTGCAGATTACAGGTCTCCATCTTATACTGGAAGTCTGAGGTGTACAGAGTGAAAAGGAATGGTGAGAGTACAGTCCCTTGTGGTGCTCCTGTACTGCTAACCAGCTGGTTTGACACATGATTCTTCAATCTCACAAACTGTGGTATGTTTGTCAGGTACACTGAAAGAAATGTTTAATTGAATTTACTCAATTTTATTTCGTCAAGGGGTTGCACGCAATAAATGTATGTAAATCCAAATGAATATATTTTAGTAAACTGTACTCAATTATTTTAAGTAATTTTAATTAATTTCTTCTTTGCCAATTTAACTCAACTATTCAGTGTAGACATTATTCAAATTGTCTTAGTAATTCCAACTAATCAAATGCTAGATGTAATAGAATAAATCAATTCCTTTTAACTCAATTCCTTTTAACTCAAATATGAGTTCGTCCAGCCGTTCTCCAAGTTTGCCAACCCCATTTGTGGCTCTAGTTTGGCATGAACCATTGAATTGGATGAGACCATTATCAATTAGCATTAGGTGCTAATGGTCTCCTCCGATTCAATGGTTCATGCTAAGCTAAAGCCACAAATGGGGCTGCCAAACTTGAAGAACGTCTGGAAGAACAGGGGAAAGGTAAAACCCAATTGTTTAACCAGAGGGGAGGTGGAAAATGAGCATATTCGCCCAAATGGTGATGTGTCCCTTTAAGTTTTTTTTTCTCTCCAATATTTACAGTAGTAAAATTATAATATCAATATATAACCTCAATGGAAAACAATTTTGCACACAAAAAAATGACCAGTTAAACACAACTGAATTGCTGGCGATATTGTAACAAAATTCCCTTGCATGTATAGGCATAAAGTGTATACGTTTATCAATAAAAACAAAAATGTATACAACCAATGAATCACAGGATACATCATAAACAAAACAAAAAAACTGTATTATGTTAACAGTCCTACTGTATGTAGTTGAAAAGTAATTATTTGTTGTATGTCCCTTCTCACAAAGTACCTTTTCTTCCTCAAAGTAGCAGCATTTCCAGAGCTACATTTAAAAATGCATGGTAATGTTTACTAGTGTAGCACCAAAAAGCTTACTTTCCACCAGCAGTTTTGTGCTTAAGTTCAAGGAATTTAGGGGAAAGCTTTTCTCCATCCAATCAATCTCATCAGCACTTTCTGAATGAATTCATAGTAGTGCCTTAAGTCCTTGTGGTAGGCCAAATTAAGAGCATAGATTACTCCAAGCATCACTGCACAAGCCAGGGCTGGAGACCGAATGTCGTCCATGATGATCTCACCTTCAACAAATATTCCAACATCATCATTATGTCCATGTCTTTCACCCTCGTTGTTGATGGCATAAACACCAACGGTGTACTTCTGCAGGTCTTTCTGGATGCCATCGCCTTCAGTGTCCTGAATAGTCAACAAAGGCAATAAAACGGAAAACATTCAGGGCCCCAGTTAAATGGAATTAGGGTACAGACTCCAATCATAGAATATATCAATGGAGTTTTAATGAAAAAACAAAATATTAAGTCTTACCATGTACTCTCAAATAAGCCTTTCATCATCCTCACCAAGGTAAATGCAAAGTCCCTTAAGAACGGCTACTCTCTTCTCTTCAACATCACTTGCAGACTGAAAAAGATTTGCATTTTGAAAAAATGAGAGAATCGGCAAATCCAATGTTTTAAACTTACAAACATATGCATTTTTGATTAGTCAATATTATATGTTGAAAATCCTTTCAAAGATGACTTTCACAATTGTCAATCAAAAGCATTGCTTTGTTTGTAATTTAAGTGCTAGGTATCAAAGCTTGCCACCTCAAAAACGGCTATCAACAATGAGGTATGCAAGATTGGTATGGAATTAGGTATGCAAGCCAAGATTGCTTGGGTGCTTACTTTGAATGACCAGGAACAAAGAAATACAAGTGGGATTTGGTAAAGAGAATGAGCACACAAAAAAGTGTGAGATTGATCTTCCATGTTGGAGGAACCAGTGCTCTGTTCTGTAAACAATGGTGTTAACAATGTTTATTTTTTTCTATCTTTGTCTTATTGCAAATTTCTGACAAGTACGTTTTAAAATATTTTTCTTTATATTTTCTGAGTTGTGCCCTTTGCTACAGCAGCAGCTGTGTCTAGGAAGCGGTCCAGTAATTAAACATCCCATAGAGAACAATTGTTTCCAGAGGATAAGCTTTTGGCTGACCGCGGATAGTTTGGGCTTTTTTGCAGGACTTAAAGTAAAAAAAAAAAAAAATCCTGAGGCTGAAATTTTTTTGACTTCGGATACCAGCTAGTTATAGTTAGGAATAGATTTTCATGTTAGAAAATATATATTTTGGTGATTTGAGGCAAATATGTAGTTTTTCATGAGCTGGACTGCAGTGGACAGAAACTATAATATCAGGATATTGTTTACATTATACGCAGTTGGTAGGAGCTACTTTGTGCTGTACCAGCTTCTTTGTACAGGCCTTGGAAAGTGTAGAAAAGATGGCGGACAAAGTACACATTTACCTCTTGAATGATCTGCACCTGCTTAGCAAGCTTTTGGCCAGAAATACCACCCTTCTCTTGGAAAATGGATGTGAGCTGAGGTGCAAGACTGTCCAACTGTGCCGTAAAAGTTGCCTCAAGTTGAAGAGGTGTTATCCTCTGGAATTCAGCATTTATCTGTCGAAAATATAGAAAAGGCAAATCATTCACTGCTGAAACTAACTTATGTGCACATCTTTAAAAGAAGAAATCAAAGCAAAGCAGACGTGAGCTTATAATTTCATATAATCTATAATTTTCCTCGTTCCACACTGTTAACAAGCTGTGATGGTTTTATCCACCACCATTTTCCCATCCAGATATTTAAACAGGAAAGCCAGATACTGCCTTGGTTACGCACCTAATTTGCTTTGTTTTCGGAGGTATTGCTAATCCATCACTTAATGCGGAAAAAGGAGTAAAACCAACGAAAACCGCGGCGGTAGTAGTGAGCTGTAAAGCTAACATGCGACCAGGGAAAGGAACAAAAATAGAAGAGGAAGACAACATAAATGACGACAACAACTGTAGAGATGGCTGACGCTTTTGGAGAAAGGCTGCGTCCCCAGAGACTACACAATCTCGTGTGAAGAATAGAAATATCTGCCATGAAGAGAAGCACACAGACCTACAAAATTAAAATGGAGCAGGACTTAAAATGGGGGTACAAGACCAAACAATAGCTTAACAATTACAGACTATGCCACCAGTCACCATTACTGATCTACCGACATAAAAAAGAAAAAAATCACATCTTAACTGGACCTCTATACTATCATTGGAACCTGTGCATCAAATGACAGTAAAAAATAAACATAAAATAGAGTAAAAACTTTTAAACCCTGTGGGGAATTTATACTTGTATGAATTTATAAATGCATACAAACTGTATGATTACGTTTTGTTTTACAGGGACAAATTGCCTATTTAAGCAGTCTACAAACGTTTTTTTCTAAGACTTATTACTTTAACAAGGAATTTTGTCGACATCACTGATATTTTCAACCGGATTTTTGAGTGCAGCCTCCAGCTGCAGCGCTGACACTGAGTGAGGTCACTCTCGTTTTCTGCTTTTTACTTATAACGCCACGCAAAAAACAAAAGCAGCATTTTCATACAGTATTCTCTCATGACACTTAGTGACAAGTCTTCCTTTCTAGAACAATATTGGTGTTTTCGTTTAACAGCAGTGTCTGACTTTCTGGGAGAGACATCAAAGCGGCGCAGGTGGCTCACACTGGCGGGAGATGGCGGCGGTTAAAATAAGTTTATTTGTGGTCACAATTTAAAATATCCGACACACTCGTGAAAAGAAAAACACCATGTTACATCTTTTACACCTAAATTTCATCTATATAGTGTAGGATCCCCTATTAATTACTCTTATATATTATCTTAACACAGGTATTAAATTATATGGAGGAAATCTCAGCCCTTCAGTATGTTGAGAAATGAGGAGAGTTGAAAGTCTTTCCAAGTCTGCGCTGCAGCGGAGAATCGCCCGAAGCTGCAGAGAGTACAAGTCTCACAGCCGCCCAAAACGATTCTGATTCTCCTGCTGAGACAGCTCTTTTATTGAAAGCTGCACAAGGGTGCTTACATATTCATTGCACAATACAATTCCAGTAACATGAGTCATAAGCAACTGTGGCCTTGAGATAAGAGGAAGTAACACAGAGAAACAACTCCCTATGCTTTGAGATAGATTACTGGCAGAGCATGAGAACAGAACATTCTGTGTTCTTCTCTTAACGGTGCAGTCTCAGCATAATCACGCTCTGGTTAATGGACCAGTTCTGCAAAATAAGAGGAAATATCTTTGCACGCACAGTGTTATCTTAACTAAGCTGAGAATATATGTAACAAGCATCAAAATCTAAGTAAAACATCTCATAAGGCACTTCATAAAGCACAGTATAATAGAATATATTCAACATTCCCCCTTTTAATCTATTTTAATAGATTAACTACAAAAATAAGCAATAGTCAAATTTAATCAAGTGAAAAAATAGCCATAACAGAAACATGGGACACATCTGGTCAGGTCCGAAAAACTCCCCGGGAGATTTTGTGGAAAGACAGTTCATTTCTTTGACTTTGTGGGGAGAAAAGGATCCTGACACCACCTTTCCCAAGGGTCGGCTGCACTTGGTCCCAGTCTCTAACATGGTCGTATGTTCAGGCAAACATGGTATTCTGCATAACCTGTAACAGAAACTGAGTTAGTGCAGCCAGCACTGTCATAATGTAAAATGTGTTATTATACCTAACAGTCAACATATTATGAAGCAAATAAGTCAAAATAGCCAGAGAACAAGCAAAAAGTGGTTACTATATGTTTGCATTATACTAAAAAATTTTAAACAAAGGAGAGAGGATGTACATCAATTTCTTCATCATCAGTTTCAAGATCTGAGGGATCTTGAGAAGAATTTATCCTACCATCTGCAGCCAACAGAGGCATCTGAACTGCCATGTCACCTCTTTCTTTTGTGAGGGCCGTTTCAATGAGTCTCTGCATTAAAGCCCTAAGGCAGGGAATGCAGCAGCACCCACAGGTAACCAAGACAGCTGCAAATACTGAAATAGACACTAGCAGAGATGCTACCAAATTTTTATATCTGCCAAACATGTTCAACCAAGAGTCCCACATTTCTGTATCTACCCCTGAATGTTCTTTCATGGAGTGAGTGAGGGCAGTAAGACCAGTAAGTGCTTTAGTTAAAGATCCATCAGGGGCTGTGTTATTTGGAATGAAGGTGCAGCATTGTTCCCCAAATATGTGACACACTCCCCCTTGCGCTGCTAATAAAAGGTCAACTGCAATTCTATTTTGGAATGCCATCAATGAGGTTGCAGACAATTGGGTATGTACAGCTGAAAACCCATCCCTTGTGTAGTTTGCCAATAGTTGAACATTATAATGAACATAATTAATCAGATCAGTATGCACATTGATCTCTATGGGCCACAGAATAGATGCCCATCCTGATTTAATTTGATCACGCAATTTGTATTCATCTGGTACACCCCTAGGTACTCCTATTGCGTCTATGTAGGTGGGATTGGGCACTGCACTCGGTACTACTGATCTTTTAGACCTAGTAAGTGTAAAGGTGTCTTGCCATTCAGTTGTGACATACTTAACCGGAGTTACTACCACAGGGAGTAGTAAAGTTATTAATGCGCAACGTCCTCCTGCATTTTTGGGAAAGCCATCATAGAGTCTATTTCCTGAACACCACCACCATAAATCAGCACGCGCAGTTGGTCTAAAATTTGGTCTCACTTCTGTACTGGATTCACACCATTCCTCAGGCACATTACCCAACTGATGGGTTTTTCCAGTTAATACAATACAGGTAAAGTTATTAGGTGCTACTTCTGAGGAGAAGAATGGTGGTTTGCTGGTTATGTCACGAGGGGTTTTAGGAAAGTAAGACTCCAAAATTTTGCATTCTGAGGATTTTGCGTTATTCATTAAGTGTAGCATACAGGTGCTATTTACTGGTGCTGGTACTACTTTTAGAACTGGTCTAGCACCCATACAAACCACACAGTCAGACTGTACATTTTTTGCAGCTTGTTCTGCCATTAATAGCCAATTGTTTGTGTTTCCTGAAACACCAGTTAACATTTGGAAAATCTCATCCTGGGTTAAATTCTCAGGCTTGGTCATTTTAATCTTACCTAATCTACCTCCATTTTGGTGTGTAACTGGCTGTCCATTAAACTGCTCGCTATCATCTGACACTGCTGAGGCAGGTTGAGGGGATGGTGAGGGACAGATTTCCAACTGCCAGTAAAGGCCTGTTCGGTCAGTCCAAGGGGCCAGAACAAACTGTTGGCAGGAGGTCAGAAGGAATGATTTTACTGTGATTATCAGGCCAGTACCTGCTAAAGTTTTTGCCATTGTTAATTTCTTTTGAGTCCTCCAAGTTTTTGCTGCCCCCTTGGAGTATACACTCCAATCTGGACCTGTCTCATCAATCAAATTATTCCATTTCCATTGATACCAATTACCTAATGTGATATACCATGCTGCTGAGGAAAGTGTAACAGCCAGATTTTTATGCCCTTTCAATTTTTGTGAGTAATGGCCTGGTGGTTGTGGGAAACTAGCAAAGTCTACTTGTATCACATAGCTATCATTTTTGGGTATACAAAACGTTATCATCCGAGTTGTAGAGGGATTACATGATTGAGGCGAGGAAGATCGTTTTTTCCTAACCAATGAGCTATTTGGTGGAGCTTGAGTGGGCTGAGGGGTGGGCAGGCTTGAGTTTTTGGAAAGATTTGGCGGGCCTTCACAGATTAGTAGGATGGCAACTGGGATTAGGGCTGGCAGTACACATGCTAGAATGTACATTAGTCTCTGCTTGCATGTTAATGGAGTAACAAATGGCCAGGACATTCTGTGGCCGTTGCAATTAACCTAGATACTTAAACTGATGATATTCAGGTGTGTATTATTCAATACAATGTATTTCTTTAAAACAGTTAATGACTTATCTAGTTTCCTTGAATCAGATCCTTTTGCACTTCAGCCAATGATCGTGAGGGTTCCTCTGCTTCTGCACATTGGGACCAGTGGTACCAAGTGTCCCCCTTTCCAGCCAATCTGACTGCGTGTGATGTTCTTTCAGTGATTCGGTATGGTCCCGTCCACCTTGGTTCTGACCACTTTCTTTTGATGACCTTTAGGTACACATAGTCCACGGAGGGAAGAATGGACGTTGGTTCTCCAGACTCCGTTGGATTACCTTTCTGTTGAGAAAACTGTAAGACAAGGCTATGCAGAAGGTTATAATATGTCTTGGGCTCTAGAGGCTCATAATCAGTTAGAGGTAATTTTGTGTGGGGGCCTGGCATGGGGCGTCCCGTGTGCAGTTCAAATGGAGTGTGAGATGTATTTTTGTTTACTGAAGATCTGATAGACATCAAAGCTAGCGGCAGAGCATCCACCCATGTCAATTTAGTCTGTGCACAGATTTTAGCCCATTTGGTTTTTAATGACTGGTTCATTCTTTCTACTTTGCCCTGTGACTGTGGATGATATACAGTCCCAAACTTATGTTTCAACCCCAGTACTTCCTCCACTTTTTGTAGATCCTGATTCTTGAAATGGGTGCCATTATCTGACCTTACTTTTTCGGGGAAGCCATGCTGTGGGATATAATGATTAACAAGACACTTGACTACAGTTTTGCTATCTTCCTTCATAGTAGGCCATGATTCTGGCCAACCTGAATAAGCATCCACAAACACCAACAGGTATCTGTACCTACCCACTCTTTCCCCCATGTCTGTATAGTCAATGATTATCTCTTTTCCTGGGCAAGTGGGAATTGGAAAAGTTCCCTGCATGGGCCTGAGCGTTGGCTTTAACCCATACTGATTGCATTCCTGACACGTTTTGGTGTAATACTTAGCCATATCTTGTAAGTTGGGGTGCCACCAATTGGCAAGGTTTCTCATCATTTGTGCTGCTCCCACGTGTCCTATCCCATGTGCTTCTTCCAATGCAGTTTGTCTTACTCCCGGTGGTAATATTGGTCTTCCATCTGGACCCCTCCACCAGTCTGTGTTTGTTGCTCCTCTAGCCACCCACAAAGTCTTTTCCTGTGGCGAGGCTTTATCTTGGAGGCTTGTGAGTACTTCCATGGACATTTCCTCTGGTGTCTTGTTTGTTAGTTGTTCTGAGCAGACTAGCATGTGTTTGGCTCGGTATCCTGCTGTTAGTTTTGCCACTTCATCTGCCTGTTGGTTCCCTTTAGACACTAAGTCCAAACCTGTGCTGTGGCCTTTACATTTTATGACAGCCACCTTCTCAGGTAGCAGCAGTGCTTCTGCCAGTTCTTTCATTTCTGCTTCATGCTTGATGGGCTTGTTTGATGTAGTGAGGAAACCAGCTCTAAGCCACTGTTTTAGTTCCACATGCACTGCTCCTACAGCGTATGCTGAATCACTGTAGATGTTAACTTTTTTTTCTTCAGCTAATTTTAAGGCTTCAATGACTGCTGTGAGTTCTGCTCTCTGTGCTGACTGGGATCCTGTTAGGGGTTCTGCTTTTACCGTTTCCCATCTGCTTCCTTTTTGCCGCACTATAGCCCAGGCAGCTTTCAACTCACCTGTTGTGGCCCTGTGGCAGCATCCATCTGTGAACCAGTCCTCTTCTGCCTCAGGTAGTGGTGTTGCTGATAGATCTGGTCTGATTTTTTCTTCTGTCACCACGCGCCTTTCACATTGATGTGGTTCCCCTGAGCCCATGTGGTCAGCCATGTTGATGCCTTCATGTCTGTATGTGATGTGTGGTGCTTCTAGAATGGCATTCAGTCTTCTTTGTCTCAGGGGAGTCATGGTGAAAAGGTGTGACTGCACATATGCCACCACACTATGAGAGGTTAAAACTGTCAGTGGGTG
Source organism: Apricaphanius iberus (assembly GCA_028564705.1). NCBI lineage: Eukaryota > Metazoa > Chordata > Actinopteri > Cyprinodontiformes > Aphaniidae > Apricaphanius > Apricaphanius iberus. The sequence continues at coordinate 1,321,085 of JAPXFQ010002461.1, read as the reverse complement.
GTTCATTACAATGTGAGCCGTTTTTTGGATAATTTTTGCCAATCCAGCTGCGTATTGAGTGCAAGGTGGATGTTTCATTTCTGTATTATCTAGCATCACACTACTGTATGTTAATACCTGTCTTACTCCCCCTTTTTTCTGGAACAGGACACCATTCATGTGTGTCCCAGTTCCAGAAACATCCAAATGAAAAGCTAATTTGTAGTCAGGAACTGCCAATTCTGATGCTGTTAAAAGCTCCTGTTTGAGCCTGATGAATGCTCGTTCTGCCTGCTCAGTCCAATTAAGAGTAGCAGTTAAGTTTCTCATCCCATGTTCCTTCACCATTGCTCGGAGGGGAGTTGTCACACCCACATAGTCAGGTACATATGTGCGGCTGTATCCGGTAAGGCCAAGAAATGACAGCATTTGTCTCACAGTGGTTGGTTTTGGGTGATGCAAGATGGAGTTTTTGTGGCTTGGTGACAACGTCACACCTGATTGGGAAATAACCCGTCCCAGGAAGGAAACCTGTTTTCTTACCAGTTGCAATTTTTCCTTGCTGGCTTTAAAGCCCAATGATGCCAAATGTCGCAGTAAGATTTGTGTTGCCTCCAAGCACATCTCCGCAGTTGGTGCTGAAAGTAAAAGATCGTCAACATATTGCACCAACATGCAGTCTTCTGGTATGGGACAGTGTTCCAACAGTGCTTTAAGTACTTGATTAAACAGTCCAGGTGACAGTGCAAAGCCTTGTGGCAGGCGCGTGTAGCGCCATCTTTTTCCTCTGAAAGAGAAGGAAAATATATCCCTCAGGGAATCAGCAAGTGGGATGCAGAAAAATGCATTTGCCAAGTCCACACATGTGAACCAAGAATGATTCGGTGGCAATGAGGTCAGGGCCACATATGGATTGGGTACTGGCAGGGGAGAAGTGCCCAAAAGTGCAATAATTTTGCGAAGGTCATGTACCATCCTGTATTTACCTGTCCCTTTCTTCTCTACAGGTAGTATTGGAGTATTCCAATTGGAGTTTGAGGGTTCCAACACTCCAGTTTGTATCAAACCTGAAATGGTTTCAGCTATTCCCTCAGCGGCTTCAAACTTATGTGGATACTGTGGGATCCATATTGGTGTGTTATTTTGCAAGTCAAAACTGATAGGTTTAACTGACACCAGTCCCACATCAGTGGGTCCTTGGGACCAGAGGGAAGCAGGCAAAGAGTCAACCAGTTTTGCTGCAGATGGATGGTCTGTCCTTTCTCTACCATGTGTTCTGGGAATAAGCAGATGTTCAAGCACTGAGTCATCTTCTGATTGATTCACAATTTTGTAGGTTGCAGTGCTGGGTGAGTACTGTACTTGTGGGATTTGGGTATCACACCAATCAGTACACTGTTGGGAGGGTTTTACCATGCCACCCAACTCCTTAGCCTGATGAGCCGGATGAAGCGCCAGCGAGACATGTGGCACTGCCTCCTCACCCATCATATACCACTGCAGCTGGTCAGGGGTTAGTTCTACAGTGGCAGCCACACCCTCAGGAGCAACATAAATGTCTGAACTTTCGAGATGCCAAGAATGTCCTTCACATTTTTCCATGAAGTTTTGCTGATACCAGAATGTATCCTGTCTGTCATAGAAGAGGGTCATGTGGGGAGGATCAGGAGGAGGTACATAGGGGTGGATTTGGTTGATCCAGGGTCTCCATTTATTGAATGTGGATAGTATCCCAGATGGCGCAGGTTTTTCTGATTCCAGGAGTGCCCAATAGATATCAGCAGTATGTGATTGACTAGGCAATGGTTGTGCCAAGTATACTCCCAGAGATGTATTGTTCAGTCCACATTTTAAAGAAGTTCCCGTAGGCAGAGTCACTGTTAATCCAGTTGCTGAACACAGTATGGTAGCTCCCAGTTTAATAAGCAAGTCTCTTCCCAGTAGATTTACTGGAACAGAAGGCGAGCATACAAAGGAATGAGTCAAAGTTTGTGGTCCCACAGTGGTGGACAAAGGGGTAGTGTATGGCAGAACTTGTGCTTCCCCCGTGAAGCCCACCACAGTGGTGGTTCTGGTAGACATCTTGGTGAGTCTCACATGTTGGGACTGGATGGTTGACATTGTTGCCTCAGTATCCACCAAAAAGTTACATGTGTTTCCGTCCACTTTTATGGACAGCATGGGGTCTGCCGTGTTTTCCATACTGTCCTGGGCTCCTGTGGGGGTGTCCTATTGGGGAGCTCCCTGATGGGGGTCCCATCCCAACATCTGCTGTGTAGCGTGGGGCAGGGGTGGTGCTTGCATCACCTGACCTCCTTGTCCTCCAGAAGGTGGTGGGTATCTGTTTTGTGGGCAGTTTCTTGACCAGTGCCCTGGTTGACCGCAGGTATTGCATCCATCATTCCCAGATTTCCTTCCTCTTCCTGCACCACCTCGTCTCCTTCCTCTGAAACCTCCTGAATTGCCCCTGAAATTCCCTGCTGGATCATATTGTCTAGGACCATAGGGTGGGTATTGCTGAGGAACCTGGTTCCATGGAGGGACAGGATACAGATTGGGAGCAGCCTGGTATAATGTTTGAGTGGGCGGAGCTGCCTGAGGCTGAGGCTGTCCAACTGCAGCCACCAGTTGTTTTTTTGGTTTTTCCCCTTTTCCTCCTAGTTCATTTTTTGCTTTTTGTAGCTGCACCTTTAAGAGCTGCAGCTGTAAGTCCTTAACATCCTCGTTCTTGTCATCCGTTTTAGCCTGAGCTTTAGTTAGGTTAAATATTAAATGTTTCTTCCAAGTGGCAAAGTCACAATCTTGGAGTTCAGGATTGTCATCCATTTTCAGCACAACTGACTCTGGTATTCCCCTCAGAACTGCTTTTCTAAACCACATACCTGCAACAGCACCTGGTCTACCAGGGTGTTGTCCGTTTTGTGAAACCCAATCATCTATGGCCTTCTCCAAGTATACTGCTGGATTGGTGCTTGGATCCCACTTAAATTGTTGGATACCCCCAGTGTTTTTTAGTGGGAATGCTGCTCTTAAAGCAGGTCCCACTCGCATCATTACCATGTGAATTGGTAAGTTATTTGGCTCTGTTGTGGTTCCTGCATCTTCTTCTATGGCCAGTACTTTAGAGCGGGAAGTGCATGCTGTCAGTATAGCTCTCAGATCAACCAAAGCCAAATCCTGGCCTGCTGTGCCTTTTTCCAGAGCAGCTAACCATGAGTATGCTCCGTCATGAATGTCTGGGAGTTGTGCCACCAGTGACTGAATGTCACCCAATCCAAAAGGTTGATAAACTGGCGGCTGACCAGGTTTCTTCTGAAGGAGAGGCAGCTGGTGGTGAGCTTCAGTTTCTTCTTCTTGTGCTTCTGCTTCCTGTTTGCTTCTTTCCAATGCCTCTCTTGTTTCCTCCCTTTCTCGCTCTTTTTGTGCTAGCAGGTCTTTATCTCTTCTGTTCAGGCAATCTAATTCTTTGTCATAGGATGGAGTTCGGCGCATCCTACCGTCTCTCCGTGCCCATTCCTTTTCCTTCCGTCGTTGCTTCTGTTTTTCTCGAGTTCTCACTGCTTCCTCCGTTGCCTTTTCAAGTAACATACCTGATAACTCAGCAGCTGCTTCCTGTAGTAGTTCCTGAAATGGATTGATCTTACCGGTTTCTTTTTCTTGGTTTGTATCTATCATTTTTCCTGTTGCAACAATTGTAAGTGCCGTTGTTTCTTCTCCTATGTCCTCTTCCTGGTCTGGTTGTGAATTGGAATCCATTGCCTCTGCTGATGAGGGGTGTGGCTCTTTTTTGTGTTTTTGTGTTGTTGTCGGGTCAGTTAGTCCTTGGAATCGAGCAGAACTGTAAGCAAAGGCTTCTGCGTGGTTCCTTTCACTTCCTCCCTTCTGAGATGTGTGAACCTTTTTTTCAGACTTCTTTCGTGTTCCTGTATCAGATACTGGTGGTGCGTTTGGAGCCTAAGTCCAGTTCAGCACACCTTTTGATATGGCAAGGCTGGGATAAATTCCGGTACTTGCGGTGGGGCCTTGTGGGGCGTATGGCGGAGGCTTTGACTTCCTCATATGTTTCTGAGCTTGATCCCACCATGCAATCCACTGATTATATTTTATTTTTCTACCGCTCGGTCTTTCTTTTTCCTTTCTGTGCTTACCTTTGTTGAGGAAACCTGCTTTATTTTCCCGATCAGCTGCTTCTTCTTCCTTTATTTTTGCTTCCAATGCAAGATTATGCCAGATTATTGCCCAATTACCCGGGCTGTTAACATCTTTTCCTTTTTCCTTCATCAACTTGTCTGTATTCTTTCTCAACAGCTCCTTCTGCTTTTTTGCATCCTGTGGTTGGCAGGTAATACCTACCACTGTTTCCACACAAGCCAGCTGTTCACCCAATGTATTAGCCACAGCTCCTTGTCCCCATCCATCATCCATCATTTCTTGGTCAAACTCACCTTCCAGTCTCACCCTTTATAACTATACTTACTCTGTTATCTCTATTATTCACTTTAACACCACATTCATCAAATATAACACAATCAAATTCAAACACAGCAAAGCACAGCATAAAACAGGGCCTTCTGAACCTGCTAACCACACCCTAGTGATGTCAGTTAGCCAAGTCCACGGACTCCAACCGTATTTCAAAACTCATTTTCTGGTATTTTAGCAGCCTATTCCTAATAAAATATACTGCAGGGCCTCCAACCCAGTTCAAAGTTCTGGTATTTTAGCAGCCTATTCCTAATAAAATATACTGCAGGGCCTCCAACCCGGTTCAAAGTTCTGGTAAATACTTGTTACACTCGTAAGTGTAATCTTAATTATGTTCAACTTTTCAGGAATTAGCAATTATTCGTATGGAAAATAATCACAGGGACCTCCATCCTAATCTTACTTTTTAGGAATTTAGCAATTCATTCATATGGAATAATCACAGGGACTCCAACCCTAATCTTACTTTTTAGGAATTTAGCAATTCATTCATATGGAATAATCACAGGGACTCCAACCCTAATCTTACTTTTTAGGAATTTAGCAATTCATTCATATGGAATAATCACAGGGACTCCAACCCTAACCACACAATTTTTCTCTCCTTTCTCCACACACTATTACTTGCTGGTGTATTTTAGCCTCTTAATTACTAGGTGTTTTGACAATAGGAAATAATTAAATCAAGCAGAAAACTGCTTACCTTTTAGTTGGCGCCACCTTTTGTCCAAACCCCGTTCATTCAGAGATGTCCTGATGGTCCTCCGTTCCTCTGATCCTATTAATCTAGGACTCAGGATCCTGTTCATGACGCCAATTTGTAGGATCCCCTATTAATTACTCTTATATATTATCTTAACACAGGTATTAAATTATATGGAGGAAATCTCAGCCCTTCAGTATGTTGAGAAATGAGGAGAGTTGAAAGTCTTTCCAAGTCTGCGCTGCAGCGGAGAATCGCCCGAAGCTGCAGAGAGTACAAGTCTCCCAGCCGCCCAAAACGATTCTGATTCTCCTGCTGAGACAGCTCTTTTTTATTCAAAACTGCACAAGGATAGTTACATATTCATTGCACAATACAATTCCAGTAATCATGAGTCATAAGCAACTGTGGCCTTGAGATAAGAGAAAGTGTCACAGAGAAACAACTCCCTAGTTGTGGCAGAGCATGAGAACATTCGGTGTTCTTCTCTTAACGGTGCAGTCTCAGCATAATCACGCTCTGGTTAAATGGACAAGTTCTGCAAAATAAGAGGAAATATCTTTGCATGCACAGTGTTATCTTAACTAAGCTGAGAATATATGTAACAAGCATCAAAATCTAAGTAAAACATCTCATAAGGCACTTCATAAAGCACAGTGTAATAGAATATATTCAACAATAGCCAGATTATTTCCACGTTTCCCTCATGGTGGAAATTATACGGTCCTATTTCGTAGACTTGCGGTGGTTAAACAAAACTAAAGAATTTGAATACTTCCTACAACAGCAAAGCATAACATACAATGAACATGGTGCAAACAATACGGCAAAAAGCGTATTAATATGTTGCTTAAAAAAATAATCTAAACTGTACAATGAAAAAATTGATCTTGGTCCCTTTTAGATATAATATATTTATGTATATATTTTTGATTTTAATGTGTAATCTACATTTACATATAACATTTAAATAAATTCCAATTAAATTGTCTGCTTTTAAAATGAGTGAATTTGACTTAATTAAAAACAACTCGAATCACATGAGTAGGCTACTTCTGGAATTCCCCATGATGGGACATTTTGCGCATGCTCCAACACAAGCCACCATTTAGCAGTTGAAGAGGAGCGGGGTGCTGCAGCTAATTGTTAGAGGTTCCGACCGTCTAACTTTGGTAAGTCATTCACACAGGCTATTATGTTGTCTTTATACCTTAACTAGGTATTTTATAATCATGGAAACGTCTTTCGATAGAGAACGAAGTAGGGTAGTTATGCATGCGAGCTGCGCTTTCTCAAGATTTAAAGTATGCTAGCTAAGTGTTCGATTAGCTGTTACCCTTTATGGCTGTATAAATGGGGAAAGTGACAAAGAGTAGTAAATCGTTTGCAGCGTCATTGATCCAGCTGATTGTTGAGGCCTCAACCTGTGTCTTCAGGAGTTTCCAACAAAGCAAATTAGGCTGAATTGTGTTAAATGCACTAGAAAAATAAAATAATATGATTCTCACAGTGCTGCCTGCTTTATCCAGATGACAGTGGGTTGGTTGAAGCAGGTTGATGATGGCATCTTCAATGCCAACTCTGTGGCGATAAGCAAACTGCAGTGGTCCTGATAGGTTCTAGTTTGCTTACTCAGGTGTGGTAACAGGAGTCTCTCCAGACCTTTATGATGTCGGAGGTCATCAAAGTACTCCACCCACTGACCCACAGCATTCCAAGTTGAGGTCAGCAGTACACCATCCCAACCATAAACAGTGCCCTACCTCAAGGTATCCCTAGAGATTGGAGCCCTGGTGGCCCGCATCCGGGTGAGAGAACACTATGTCAATTTATATCACTATAATGTACTCCAAAAATAACCCGTAGTTTAGCAGTACAGATTAGAACAATGCTCTTTGTTAGCCTTTTCGCACAGGAAGTCAATCTGGGGCTCATATTTATGTTGATCCTACATTTTTATTTTGCTCCCCTTCTCACTTCCCCTTGCTAGTCTGCTAATTAGTCAATTGCTTGCAACTGCGCCTCTGCTCCTGTTGCTGTTCCCTGTTACTGCCTTCAAGCATTCATATCTGACCGTCTCATCATGTACTTGACCACGCCTTCGCCTCTTTACCATGCCTCTCCCAGTTCCCAGGGGCCTGTTCCAGAGAGCTTGGTTAACTTACCAGGTGGTAAACTGGAAAACTTGAATTTAAAGATTTTCTGGTTGTGGTTTTGTTTTAGGCCAAAATTACATCAAGGTCTTTTCAATGGCTTGAGCATGTGCAGCAGTCTAAGTTAAATATTATTTCAACATTACACCATTCACTTTTTATTTTCTTCTTCCTGATCAAGGTTTATGGGGATGGGGTGGTGTGATCAAATGCTTATCAAAGATTTCTGATGTACAGATGTAGTCAGGAGTTACCAACCACTCATCATGGGCATGAAAGTCATACCAATTATGGGATTGTATTTTTGATATGTACCAATTTTTTTCCCGAAAAAATGATCAAACAACTTTTCTTTCTTTTTTTTACTTGTCCTCTCTGGCAGTGTGGTACTCAGAATTGGCATCTGAGTACCAAGTATTAGCCCAACAGATTTACTTTTCCAAGCAAAGCAGTACAGCTTTTGCCATAGTACTCCACCTGATATATATGCGGAAAAATCTTTATTAGAGATTGCTGTGGGTTTAATTTCTTGAAGGTATGGAGATATGGACACAGAAACAAAAAAAGATAGAAGAAAGAAGATGAAAAACAATCAACCAATGAAATGAAGCAACATAAACAAAACATATCAAATAATATAAACTAAGAACTACACATCCACAACAAAAACAAATGTGTATATCAATATAACAACAAAGTCACTGATAAGCTCTTGGCACCAATTATTTAGTTGATAACCCACAGCCCAAAAATGTATATGTAAATACCGATATCCTCACACCTATGAGTGTGTTGTGTGTGAGCATGCTGGTGCATATAAAGTTACCCCATATCAGTGTTTGATTGTTTTATCTGATTTAGTTTTTAACACTGATCAGGCAATCATAGTATGGGAATGAGGAAAAAATGGAGCGGGAGTTTGATAGACAGATTGGTAAGGTGTCTGCAGTTATGCAGGCGCTGTACCGGTATGTTGTGGTGAAGAGAGAGCTAAGGCGAAAGGCAAAGCTGTCGATTTCCCGGTCGATCTACGTTCCTACCCTCATCAATGGTCACGAACTTTGCGTGGTGACCGAAAGAACGAGATCACGGATACAGGTCGCTGAAATGAGTTTCCTCCACAGGGTGGCTGGGTTCTCCCTTAGAGATCTTTGACAAAGCTTACAGTTAGAGATATGTTTATAGGTAGTTAGAGTCAGGTCAGACAGGTAGATAGGAAGAGACAGGTTAATGTTAGTAGTCAGGCAGAGTGTCAAAAGTTAGGAAGAGATAGGAAGAGGTAGAGTAGCTAGGTAGAGATAGATTAATGTAAGCCAGGTAAAGATCCGGAGCCGGTCGCGGCTTACCGCCGCGGAAGAAATGCGCCCCACAGGGGCCAGCCAGCGCCGGAGAGAGGTCCCTCAAGGGGATCCTCCCGCACAGTGCGGCCGCCCATTACCTGCCGGGTTGAATCCCCCGGGCAGACTGTGCGGACCCCACCCGTTTTTCTCTTAAACGTTTCTCGCCCTCTTCAACTCTGTCCTCTCAGTTCTGTCTATTTTTCCTTAAGATAGTTGTCGACTATCGGTCTCGTGCCGGTATTTAGCCTTAGATGGAGTTTACCACCCACTTTGGGCTGCATTCTCAAACAACCCGACTCCGAGAAGACCCCGGCATGACGGGGGCCGTTACCGGCCCTACACCGTCCACGGGTCATGAGGACTCAGACAGAGTGTTGGTAGCCAGGTCTCCTAGTAGCTAGGAGACAGGTTAATGTTAGTAGCTATGCTGCTTTAGGCTAGGCTGTTGGAGGACATTATTAGGGTCTGTTCCTACTTTCTCTCCTACTTCTCCCCAACTGCATGATGTGCTGTCAATTCAAGCACTAACCTGTTTTCTATTATAGTAGGTGCTCCGGATTAGCCCTGCTTGACGACCCTGACTAAGATGGCATTGCAGTGACGGAAAATTCTCCACGTCCTGCAACAAACTTGTGCATCGGTTCTGTTGCTCTTTCTGTGTCTCTGTTGTGTATTCTCCAAGCCACAGACGGGCTTGTGCTGAGCCTGGTTCTGCCGGAGGTTTCTTCCTGTTAAAAGGGAGTTTTTCCTTCCCACTGTCGCTGCATGCTTGCTCAGTATGAGGGATTGCTGAGAATTCCACGACGCAATCTTCTGTGGTTCTGTAATTTCTACACTAAACATTGTATTGTAATAACTCTTTTTGTAAAGTGCCTTGAGATGACATCTGTTGTGAAATGGCGCTATATAAATAAACTGAATTGAAATAAACTGAATTGAATTGAGATAGGGTGAGAAGCTCTGACATCCGGAGGGGGCTCAGAGTAGAGCCGCTGCTCCTCCACATCGAGAGGAGCCAGTTGAGGTGGCTCGAGCATGTGGCCAGGATGCCTCCTGGACGCCTCCCTGGTGAGGTATTCCGGGCATGTCCCACCAGGAGGAGGCCCAGAGGAACACCCAGGACTGGCTGGAGGGACAATATCTCCCAGCTTGCCTGGGAGCGTGAATACGGAACAATCTGTTTGAAGAATTTCATTCAGGTTTATGAGCTCATCATAGCACTGAAACAGCACTGGGTGAAAGTTACTCATGATATTCTAATGGCCTCAGATAATGGATTTGGGACTGTTCTGGTTTTGTTGGATCTCAGGGCTGCTTTTGACATAATCGATCATAATATTCTCTTAGAAAGGCTTGAACATGTTGTAGGGATCAAGGGAACAGCACTAGGCTGGTTTATATCATATCTTCACATTCACGGGTTGCTTGTGGATTCTCTTTACTATATATATATATATATATATATATATATATATATATATATATATATATATATATAATTGGTAAAACAATTAGACAACATGGTATGAATTTCCACAGTTATGCTGATGATACACAATTATGTTTATTCAGTACCCTGATGAATCGAATCAGTTAGATAGATTACACGCATGTCTCGAAGACATAAACACCTGGATGACTCTGAACTTTCTGCTTTTAAATTCAAATGAGACAGAAGTTGTTGTCTTTGGGCCAGAATTTTTAAAAAGAAAGTGCTGGGTCAATCACTTCATCTGGATGGCATTAATTTGGCCTCTGGTAATAATGTAATGAACCTCGTAGTAATTTTCTGACCAAAACATGACAGTTAAATCCCATATTAAACAGGTTTCTAAAATTTTATTTTGTCACCTCAGGAATATTGTTAAAATTAGAAACATCCTGTCCAGGAGTGATGCAGGGAAACTAGTCCATGCATTTGTTACTTCAAGGCTGGACTACTGTAATTCCTTGTTATCAGGAAGTCCACAAAATGCAATTAAAAGCCTTCAGTTGATCCAAAATGCTGCAGCAAGAGTTCTGATGAATATTAAAAAGAGAGATCACATTTCTCCTGTTTTGGCTTCTCTCCATTGGCTTGCTGTTAAATCCAGAATATTATTTGAGATCCTGCTCCTCACGTATAAAACCCTTAATAATCAAGCTCCATCGTACATCAGAGATCTGATTGTTCCATATCAGAATGCAGGTCTACTGGTAGTTCCTAGGATTTCTAAAAGTAAAATGGGAGGCAGATCTTTTAGTTATCAGGCTCCTCTCTTGTGGAACCAGCTCCCAGTTTTAGTCCATGAGGCAGATACTCTGTCTATTTTGAAGACTAGGCCTAAAACCTTCTTTTTTGATAAAGCTTATAGTTACAAAGGCTTAGGTTAACCTTTTTTGTAGTTATGCTGTTATAGGCTTAAACTTTTGGAGAACAGACTGACCACTTTTCTTTAGTCTTCTACTTTTCTATTCCACTACTCTCCAGATATATATTTTCTGCTGTTGTTGCAATTGTTAACCCTGTTTTCTCTCCGCGTGCAGCTGACAGAAGTCACCACCCAAGGCCACCAAAGTCGCACCCCGTGTGGGGGCCATGGCACCTAACGCCCCATCCACAAAGTGGTCCCACCCCCATGGATCCCCCATAGATGCCCACAACTCCAAAACTCCCATCAGTGACCATACCCCCACGACAAAATCAAGGGAGCCCAAGGAGGTTGATCAGATGTGGAGCCAGAGGTTGACTCAAGACCAATGTGGTCCAGTAGTAGATCTCTGTGCTGATTAATATTAAGAGAATTTTTATTTTTCCAGTTCATGAGATTACTTTTCTTAGTGATGCACCTCCAGATATTCCTGATATAGCCCATAATATTTTATGTTTTAAAAATAAATGGTACAATAACCTGGTTGCATAACTCTGCACAATCTTAAACTGATACTTTGCTGAGGCACCCTTTGATTTGGTTTCAGCATTCAGTCTTTTTGCATCACACCTGCCATCAACCAAGATGAATCAGATCAACCTGGAATAAAGATTATTAATTAAATTTTCATCTTTAATTAAACACATTCTTTGTGGTGATGTTACAAAGGATCAAAACTTCCTCTTAAGGTATTAGTCAGATGAAAGGGAAAAAAGTTGAAGAAGAGAAAAGCAAGAGCTCCCAAACGTTCACATTAGGGTTGTGCAAAGCAGCCAATATTTGTATCTGTATTTCTATTTGTTGAGAGGGAATAAGTGTGTGTATTTGTATTCAAGTAAAATTTTTAATTGGCACAAAAACCTTTTTTTCCCGGTATACTACTAATTTATGCTATAGTGTAAGTATTCTTTAATTATTCCATCCATCCATCCATCCATTTTCTGATACGCTTATTCCTCAAGGGGTCGCGGGGGGGCTGGTACCTATCTCCAGCTGTCAACGGGCGAGAGGCGGGGTAAACCCTGGACAGGTCGCCAGTCCATCACAGTCTTTAATTATTCATTATAATACTTATAAATGTGCAATTGGTTAATGCAACCATGAGGGGTCACAACCCAGTGATTTCTTGTGGTGGTCCCAAGTCTGGAAAAATGCAAAGGATGCAAAGGATACTTTGCTGAGGGACCCTTTGGTTTCAGCATCAAGTCTTTCTGCGTCAAACCTGTCATAAACTGATGTGAATCAGATCAACCTGGAACAAAGAATATTTTTCAAATTTTAATCTTGAAATGAAAAATGAAATTAAATGCATTCTTTGTGGTGAGGTAACAAAAGATCAACACTTCCTCATACAAAGGTATCAGTCAGATGAAGGCGAAAAGAGTTGAAGAAAAGAAAAGCAAGAGCTATCCAAGTTTCACGTCAGGGGTGTGCAAAGCAGCCAATATTTGTATCTGTGCATTTATTTGTTGAGGGGGGATAGGTATTTGTATTTTTATTCGAGTAAAATTCAAAATACGCGTAAAAATAGTTTTTTCCCGGTATACTTCGTAGTTATGCTGTAGTGTAAGTATTTTTGAATTATTCATTATAATAATTATAGATGTGCAGCTGATTAATGTAACCATAATGGGTCATAACCCAGTGATCTCTGGAAAAATGCAAAGGGTTGTGTCAGGAAAGGCATCGGACGTAAAACCTAAGCCAAATCAACTATGTGAGTCACAAACATGAACTCCATACCGGATCAGTCGAGGCCCGGGTTAGCAAGGACCGCTACCAGTGCTGTTGACTCACAGTATTCCAGTGGAAATTTGACTACTCTTGGTCAAAGGAGGAGAGGAGGAAGGTGTGTAGGTAGGCAGAGAAAGAAGACGGATTAAGGGTGGAACTAAGAGTAGGGACTTTGAATGTTGGGACTATGACAGGCAAAGCTGGAGAGCTGGTGGACATGATGCAGAGAAAGGTGACTATTCTATGTGTTCATGAGACCAATTGGAAAGGTAGCAAGGCTAGAAGCTTAGGAGAAGGGTTCAAGTTGTTCTACCATTGGGTTTTAAATAGGGCTTTACATAAACCGTAAGCCATAATCATCTAATATATATTCGTCTGTAAGTCTGTATAGAGCCAAACAACTGAACAGTGTCATGATCCGTCCCTGTCTGTGTCGTTTATTCCTCCCTGTTTGTTTCTTCTCCGTCTATCTGTGTTAATCAGTCCTAGTTTGTTTCACCTGTTGTTCTCCCTGTGTCTTCCCTCCAGCTCCCAGGTGTTTCATTTTTCCCTGATCATTTTTTCCCCATATATATACCTCCCTGTGCCGGTCTGTCATCGCCGGATCCTCGTCAAAACTTCCCTTGTGTTGTTCCTAGTCCTGTTAAGTTTAGGAACAAGTTCCGAATCGTCCTCCTCAAGCAAACATCCCACCAAAATTGTATCATTTTAAAACTTTCCTAATACCAGCATTATTAGTAGCATCTACTGATCTAATTTAACTAATTCTCAAAGTACATTATACAATTACAATCATTAACTGCAAAAAATTTTACACCATTACAAACAAAACATAAAAATGGGGTGATCAAACTTTTTTTTTTTTTCTATTATTTTAATGGCTCCCATGAGTTACAAAAATTATACTGTATAATGTCTTCCAAGCATAACTTACTTTAATCTACTTTTAAAATATCTAACTTTGAAATACTACTTACAAATGATCAAATTTAATTTTATAGAAATTATATCATTCAGTAAATGAACACAAAATGGCACAAATTTTCTTCAAAAACTAAATTTCATATGCAATTTTTTTTCCTTCCAGCATCTGCTGGTATTTACCTAGCTTTCTGTCCCTCCATCTTAACCAAGGATGTCCCTAGCCTGACTCTCACTCCACATGGCTGTCCAGGAGCTCACATCTGAAAAATAAACAATGGGTTTTACAATAAGGCACACCATTCTGATTATTGAAACAACACACTAACAAAGACATGTTTTTTTCACGTTTAATTTAATGCTTATTAGCTCTGTAAACTTGCATTCATTGTAATCATGTGTGATGACATGCTTGAGCTAGCTTTAACAACCTTGTAAACTAGCCACTTGTATTTATTTATTTATTTATTTATTTGTAACCAAGGATAACACTGACGTCAGTCTCATTATCTTTGTTTTGAGCCACTTAAACATTTAAACGCTTAGTTTGACTATCCAGAATTAACATTGTAGATATCAACAATGTCTTTTCTGACTAGTCGTAATTACATTTTGGATAGCTGGAATTATCATTCAAGATATCTGTAACGTAATTGTTACTAGTCGAAACGACAGAGATATCTGTAATTTAGTTTTGACTAGGCAGAATGAAAGTTAAAGATATCTCAAACGTCATTATGACTAGGGCCAATTATTCCTCATTTCTCGCTGCCAGCTCCTGTCTTGCACGGTTTGCAGCGTTAAATAGACGGTTAAAAACTCTATAGCCCTCCGGCTGCTCGGACATGGTGCTAATCAGTGCAAATTAAGTGCAAGTGCTATGTGATTTTTCCGCCAATCCGGGCCTAACTTGCATGCATACAGATATCTGCAATGTCATTTTGCCTAGTCAAACCTCTAATGCAAGATATCTGTAATTACATTTTAACTAGGCAGAATGAAAGTTACAGATCTCTCAAATTTCAGATATCTCTAATCAAAATTCATTCCAAGATATGTATAACTTGATAATAGACATCTACAATTAAATTATGACAATGTCATAACTCCCGTTACAGATATCTACAACATCATTTCGCCTATTCACAACTTAATTTACGATATCTGAAAAGAAATGTATATATCTTGAACTGGAGTTAGGATTACTCAGACCCAATTGAAGATATCTCAAACTAGAATAACAGATATCTACAATTCAATTACAGATATCTGTAATTAACATAGTGGATATCTGCAACTGAATTGTAGATATCTGTAATGAAAAATCCCATACAAATGAATGGCAAAAGTGACTCAAAGAAAAAAATGTCTTTTTGGATATCTGAAATGACTATTATTGTTGGGTCTGTATGTGGATGTGACAGGAGCCTGGACGATACACCGCCTCCACTGCGTACGACGGCAGTAGGAGGCGCGCCGTGACGTGCCTAAGTGACGTCATTGCTGGTCACCATATTGCTCAGGTCGTGGTAGTCGTTTTATCAACCGTTTGGTATAAGTAGTGTTTTTGTGTGTTATTTTAGTTGTGTTTTTAGAATAAATTCGTTAAATTTAATCTAATCTCTGGTTTCTTTTATTCTGAGTGTGTGTGTGAATTATTGCAAAGAATTCATGTCCTTCAGATAGGATCTTTCTGGTGTGATCACTAATAATTAATCATTATAAGTGAGATTATTTGTTTATAATCCCCTTTTGATTATATATAATATCTTGTTTCTAGCCCAGAGGCTAGAAATGCCCTGATTAAATGATTTAAAGAATAATTAACTACTAATCTAAAATTATTAGTTAGTATTCTTAACATAACCAGATAGATCATAACAATGATTAATTAATTATTTATTTATTTGATAAAATCCCCTACAATTATGGATAGGAAGGATGTAGTTGCGGATATCTGAAATGTTCTTTTTTACTAGGCAAAACTGACTTACAGATATCAGCAACACAAATCCAGTCTTGCTATTATATGTTAAAATGGCTTGCCATATTCTGTGTTGCTTCAGCCGGGGGCTGGTTTATAAAAACAGTCAAAAAGTGTTGCTTTTTTTCTCTTCATCTTAGATGTAAATACCGAAAATCCGCTAGCTTCTGCAACGCTCTTCCTCCAGGCTCTCTTCCTGAGTCAGTTTATCTCTTCCCGCCCACACCCTTCCAGCCAATTACGAATGAGCAACTGAATACCAAACCAATCACAGAGCAGTGCGCTGTAGTGTAACGTCAAGCATTGGCTCAGTCTTGGCATCAGGAGGAAATGTGACGCAGCAGCTCATACAGAGCAGAGGAGAGAAGCAGAGGAGAGTTTCACTTGTCGATAAATGCGAATGTAAAGAACACACAATGCATACACATGGATTGTCACTTAACATCGGCCACCTTAAATTGGTTATACAGAAATTCTTATGGCTGAGTGCAGATGCCCCTGTTGTTCTTACAGAGGCCTCTCCACCTAATTTTAACCTTTCTTATGCAACGAGGAGTAGCCAGAGGAACTGCTTTTATTAGTTCATTAACTTTTTCTGCCAAACCTGTTTAATTTGATCATTTTACCACGTTTGAATACACTGCCTCTGTTTTTAGCACTATGTGTCACAGTTTATAGGCCTCCGAAAAGAAATGCACTTTTTATTCCAGAATTTTCAGTTTTTATCAATTTTACACAACTCTTATGAAAGGATCATTTTAGCTGGTGATTTTAATCTACATATAGATAACCTTTTAGATCCTTTATCAACAGATTGTTTAAATATTTTAAATTATATGGATTTTAGCCAACATGTCATGCAGCCTACTCATAACAGAGGACACACCCTGGACCTGGTCATCACGTATGGCCTGTCCACCAGTGTGTCCTCTGTTGTTGACTTGGCTGTCTCTAGTCAATACTGTGTGTTTTTAAAAATCACCAGTTTTATCCAATCAGAGACCTCTGTCAGAACTGTCAGGAAGCGTCATCTAACGCCTGAAGTGGCTGGAGGTTTTCTTGAAGTTTCCTCCTGTACCTTTTCAAGGTCCCCCTCTGATTTTTGTAAATGATTTTAACAGTAGGCTTAAATCTGCTCTAGACCTGCTGGCTCCCCTTTAAGTTGTAAATATACATTCAAAACATGCAGTACCATGGAGAAATGAAGATTTTAAAAATTAAAGAGGAGCTGCAGGGTGGCAGAAAGGAAATGGAGGAAAAAGAAAATTACAATAAATCATCAGCTATACATAGAACATCTAAAATTATACAATAACATTTTAAGAGATTCCAGAAATGCATACTTTTCCAGAATTATCTCAGAATATAAAAATAACCCCAAAATTCTGTTTTCCACCATTGATAATCTTCTTAATCATTCATCTCATACTTTTCAGAAAACCCCCTCAACTCTGAGGAGTTTGCAGACCACTTCAGAGGGAAGGTAGACACCATCAGATGTAAAATTCTATCCTTTCAAACTAACATGGCTTTAGACAAATCTGAGTGTCTGCCTTCACCAGAGGAAACACTGGACAGTTTTGCCCTGGTGGATGCTGGGACCCTTGATAAAGTTTTCTCCTGAGTGAGGCCCACCACAAGCACTTTGGACAAAATTCCTACCTGGTATTTTAAGCAATTTTATGGTTCTTTTAAAGACGAGATTTTAAACTTCATGAATTGCTCCCTTCAGATGGGGCTTTTTTCTGCCGCCTTTAAAGCGGCGGTAGTGAAGCTCCTGCTGAAGTATAGCAATTTAGACTTTAATGATTTAAACAATTATCTAACTTACCCTTTTTATGCAAATTTTTAGAAAAAGTTGTTTTTATTCAACTTAATGATTTTTTTATGCTTATAACGTCCTAGAGAAATTTCAGTCTGGTTCTAGGGTGAACCACAGCACCGAGACGGCTCTTTTAAAGATTTTAAATGATTTTAGACTAAATTATGACGCTGAAAAGGTGACAGCGTTGGTTTTCCTGGATGTAAGCGCTGCCTTTGATACAGTAGACCACACTATTCTTTTAAGTTGTTTAAAAAAGATTGGCCTCTCTGGTGCTGTTCACAAATGGTTCACATCCTACCTCACAGACAGGACTTTTATGGTAAGTTTAGATACCTGTTCCTCTAAGGTCCATAAGATCGCATGTGGTGTGCCCCAGGGTTCAGTTTTAGGCCCAGTGCTTTTTAACCTGTATATGCTCCCTCTTGGCAGTGTCATCAGAAGACATTGAGTTAACTTTCACAGTTATACTGATGATACACAGTTGTACATCTCCATGTCTCCTGATGACACACGGACAATGGATGCACTTTTTAACAGCATTGTAGACATTAAATCCTGGGTGGCAGAAATCTTTCTCCAGCTCAACTAGGACAAAACTTAAGTTTTAGTCATTGGCCCTGAGGCTCAGAGAGAGAAACTTTTACCAAAACTACAATAACTGTCGTTTAATCCATCGTTACAACTGAAGAACTTGGGTGTGATTTTTGACTCTGAGCTGAATTTTATCCCCCACATTAAAAATATCACTAAAATAGGTTTCTATCACCTAAAGAACATCGCCAGAGTCCGCCCCATTCTCTCTCAGGCCAATACGGAGACGCTAATGCATGCTTTTATCACCAGTAGAGTTGACTATTGTAACGCCGTGCTTTCTGGTCTTCCCAAAAAGACTATATCACGTTTACAGCTTTTACAGAATTCAGGAGCACATGTCCTGATGAAGACCAGGAGGCGGGAGCACATTACAGCTGTCTTAGAATCACTGCATTGCCTCCCCGTATGTTTTAAGATCAATTTTAAGGTTCTTTTAATAGTTTTTAAGTGTCTTAATGGTCTTGGGCCTTCTCATCTTTCAGAAATACTTTTACTATATCTCTGCGCTCCTCTGGCAGCCATCTCCTTATAATTCCCAAAGTCAGGACACGGACTCATGGTGAGGCATCTTTCAATTATTATGGCCCTCACCTCTGGAACAGGCTGCCAGAGGACCTCAGGGCCACAGAGAACGTTCAGGTTTTTAAGAGCAGGCTCAGGACTCACCTTTTTAGCTTAGCCTTTAACTGGTTATTATTTACTAAAATCTATTTTAATTGCTCTGCATGTTTTATTTGATAGAATTTTTAGTTTAGCTTTTAACTGTTTATTTATTAATCTGCTTTTTATTTTTATCTTAATTCTATCTTATCATTGTTTTACACTTATTGTTTTACACTTTATATTTTATACACTTTATATATAACTTATTTTATATATTTTATTTATTTCCTCCCAGTGTTTCCTCTCTAGGGGCTGCATCGGGGGCAGGTGGTTCGGCTGTGGTCTTCTCTTAACGTGTCACTTCGACCAGACAGTATGCAACTCAGAAATTGGTGTCTTGAGTATCCCAGTACGAGCCCAGATTTTACTGTCCAAAGGCAGAGTAATACAGCTTCAGCTTGTAGTAAGCCACATGATGTATATGTATGAAAAAATCTTTATTCTAGTGAATTACTGTGGGTTTCAATTTCCTGAACGGTCATGGACACTAAAACACGAGACACAGAAGGAGAAAGGAAGAAGGTGAAGAAAAGAAAACAAACGGACCAACACAGAGGCGCGAACTGACGACACTCATAGACAGGGAGGCAAACAAAGTGAACACAAGAGAAACAGCCCAGTCCTCCACCTCTGCCGGACGGCAGAGAAACAGTAATACAAAAACAAAAACAACAAACAGAACAGAACCAACCAAATAGTCAGGATTCTAGAAGAATAAACTAAGACATTACTCCTTCACTACACACAAGCATGGGATTAATGAACAATAATCACAAATGTTTTCTGGTAAGCTCCTGTGAACAACTAACTACTGATATGATAATCCTCAGTCTTAAGAATATGCCCGTCCACACCATGTCCCCACACCTATGTGTGTGTGCGAGCATGCAGGTCGGTATAAGGTTTTCCCCATGCAAGTGATTGAAAGCTGGTGTAAGGAACACGTCAATCCGTGCTTACAGGAATCGTCGACACAAGGACAAGGAAGAGGGCAGGAGAAGTATGCATCCCAGGGTCCCACAGAGTACAGAGGCCACAGCAGGCGGATCAAGCGCAAGGGTCGTATCACACCACCAAGAGTAGAGAACAGATGGAAGCCCCCAGGGGGAACACCCACGCAAGCCGCCAATGGCTCGGGCCTCGAGAGATCGCAGTGACGAGCCCACGCGCTCGCCGGAAACCGGCTACGCCAGGGCGCTGGCCCGGAATCAGGATCCGGCCGGAGGCCACGGGACAAGGGTGCTGCCTCCGCAAGTGCAAGACCCGCAGCGAACCGAAACGGACAAACACACGCACGAGCCGCGCACCTTCCGCCGGACACAATACCCCTCGCCAACAAACCCTGGCCCGCCCCCACAGAGAGCAGTGGCACCCACAAGATGCGCCAGGGAGCCACAGCAAGAGCCACAGCGGAATGTTCGCGCCCTCCCCAGGCCGCGCCCAGATCGGCACCTGGACATCCAGATCTGCCAGCTTCCGGGTCCCAGATCCCGCCCCTGTAGGGCGCCAAGATCATAAGCCAGCCAATGCACGGACAGCCTCACCAGCGTGAACAGATCCAGCCCAGCAGAAGTCCTGGAACCCGGCATGGAGGCCTGGGCGCCAATGCAACGGTCCCTCACGATCGATCCAGCCGTGACGGCACCAACCTATTCTATCAACCCCCAGCACCCCCATAAGAGGGTGCCTCCAGTCCAATCCAAGGAGGGACGCGGAGGCCCGGAAACAGCGGCCGGCCCGACACACCGGACCACCCAGGACACCGTCCGAGAGCATGCACCAAGGCTGAGCTGGTGGGCCGCAACCGTGGACCTCCCGGCCCCCAGGCAATCGAGAGCTCAATCATCAACCAGCGGAGCAGGTGGCTATCCATTCACCTGAGACAGAATGGACGGGGAGTGGAAGAAGCTGCATCAGGCCAGCAGAGCACCAAACACCCAACCTGACAGGTAGGACATAGACAGAAAAAAGGAGGCCTATAAACTCATTCATACACATACGTACACTAGTACTCCATACTCCCAGGGCCCAGGGACAGATGCCCCAATAGCGGAACCCCTCGCCTGCACCCCAGGAGTCCTCAGACCCCTTTGCCCACCAGGAAGAGCACACAGCAGACCAGCCATAGCACCACCGGCAAGGAGCAGCCCACCAGTCCCGGACCCCGGAACCAGACGGCTGCATGATGTTCTATCCGGGCTCCGACTGAAGGTCCCAACGAAACAGGGGTGTGGAAAGACACAGAGCGTAGCTCTCCGGCACCGCTCAATGTGTGGAGTTGTTGCTATGTTGTTCTCTAATGGTGCACTTAAATCAGAGGCGTGGACATTGGGAATACTGTCCGGGTACCCCCATCTCGCGGCCCTCAGAGTCTAGATTCGGTTTTTAAACAGTGGGAGCCCGGCACCACAGAGCGAGGCCCACCACAACGGGCCCCTATAGCTCCATGAGGGGTCCCGCCCCCAGCGCCAATGCGCCCACACCGCCAGGTTCTCCTACCTGTGCGTTCCATGTTAAAATGTTTGGCAAGTGTAAGTGTCTCTAAGTTGCTCAATAAAATTCAGGACCCAACGCCGCCACCTGGGTAGCAAAGACGGAAGCTCCATCCGCCGCCACCGCCCAGTGAGACGTGCCCACGTCCCAAGGCGCCTGTGTGTATGGTTATGAATGTAAGGAGCAGAGTGGACAGAGCATGGGGACTGGGGAGAAAATTCACTGGGAGACCATTGCCAATACAGGATGCCAGCTCACCTGCTGACTTCCAATAGGCACCCCCGTCTCGGCCCGATCCACCATGGGTGAGGAGGCCCAGCCACCACGTCAAAGTACCGCCCAACGGGCAGCGGCACCCCCGAGTCACCCATGAGCCCCGGCAATATATCCACCAGCCCCCATCCCAGGGCATTACCTAAATACCTTCCCAACAATTCACAACTGCTAAGCAAAACACATGTCACTAGCACAACCCAACGTAGAGTTAAGAGCATCCTCCCTCAACGCCCGACTCCCCATCCCAGCGCGGCACAGCACCGTTAAAAGAGCGCTCTGAGTGCTAGATGGTTAAAAAGCCTCGCCAATATATAGAGACGCCCCCAGGCACCGCCAGACGGTCCGAGGGCCACGCGCGCACGAGGCCGGAAACCCGTGCGCACCCAACCGACTCGGAGTACGGACACGTCTCCCAACCTCATGCTCAGCGCCAGGCCCGTGAGCAGAAACCGAAGTTCAGCGCGGCCAAAAGACACCAAGGCCGACATCCCACCAGTTCCTTGCTACTACCGCCCGATGGTCCGGGAGGCAACAGGAACCCAGCGCACCTGTACCACCCACCAGGCCCACACTCACTAAAGTCGGCCAGTCACCGTGGAGGCCGTGACCAACACCGGCCCAGAGGCCCCCCACCTCACCACTGAGCGCTAAGACCATAGACCCAGGAGCCCTGTCCAGTGTCAATATAGCCGATCGGAACCCGGAGACGTCGGCCACCCGTCCGCGGCCTCTCGCCGACGCCACGGACGCGGCAAGCGGCAACCGGGGAGCATCTAGATATATAGCTGACAAAGAACCAGAGCCCGGGGATGATGGAAAAGGCCAGCAGCGCCCGCACAACCACCGGCACGGACCACATCAGCGCAAGCCGGCACACCGTCAGCAGCGCCTGCGTCTGTCCAAGCCCCCAGCAAGGGCCCAGCCGTGGTGGGCACGAGCCGCCCCCAGTAACCCCGAGCCCCAAGGCCCAGCCCAGACCCTCCCCAGAGCATGCACAGCCACCAGGCCGAGTAACCCGTGTCCCGCCAGCACGACCCGCTCTAAGGCGCCGCATGCCGCCACTAGGAGGTCAACCACACAAAGCCCTCCAAAGTCTCCACGCCAGGCGAGAGTCACGGCACCTACCGCCCCAACCGCTCAAGCGGACCCACCCACCAAGTAACCCTCCCTGCAGTCACCACCAGCCCTTTATAGCTCCATATATCAGGCAAACCGTGTACCCACAGAACGGAATCAAGGGCCCAGACCCCACCTAGGTGGATGGAAACTGATCAATGGTGACCAGGAAAGATTGATCAGATGTGGAGGCCAGACGCCGTTTTCTAGACCAATGTAATCCCATGAAGGAGATCTCTATATTTGACTAATATTCAGGTGTATTTTTATTTTATCCAGTTTCAAGAGGATATTTTTTCTTAGCGATGCATAAGGCGATGTAAAATTAATTGCATAGACTTCTGTACGCAATGGTAACTTCAATGTACAATTTTCCCAGCTAAGCAAACTGTGGGAAGCAGGTGTGATATTTACAATTTCAGACACTTTGATAGATCTACACATATCTAGTACCAATATTATTCTAAACAGGTGAGGCAGGAACCAAAGAGCATGAATCTAATTGTCTGTAGTAGATTGCTTGTACAATTGTACACCAGGTATACAGACGGCGTATAACCCATCTTGCAACATCCCGATGACCTGTATAATTGCACACTATGAAGGGATTTTAATATTGTATTATGTCGATAGATTTAGGATTTCTACGAAATTTCAAGGTTCTTAATGAAAGTTTGAGACCAGATGGTTTTGGTCAATTGAGATGGACATAGTCCCATCTTCCCAGTTTTGAAACTAGAGAAGGGCTATATTGATTTACATCTATTCCTATTTAATGTTTTGTACATTTTAGATAAGCAGTTTGGGAGGGATAAGATTAAGGAAGTCTAAAGACTTTTCCTGGAATTAGTAAATCAACCTTGCTATTGTGAAGCCTAAAATTTATATTTTTATAATTGATTTAATTTGTTGGGAGATTCCAGTAATTTATTCTTGTTAATTCCGAATTGTGTAACCAATGTAGTAAATTGGATAAAGTCTGATCCATCCAAATATATGCTGTCCCGGTATTCAATTTCCTTTACAATCAGGGTGGTGTTCCAGCCTGGACAGTTTGAATCATGACACTATTGTGTTAAGATATATCCGGGAGAGAGATAATATCCAGATGGGTGTACGCCTGCATGGTGACTAGTGAGGTCTTTTGTCAATTTTAAGAAATTCCCACCAAGAGCCTCGTCAGAGAGGTAGCTGATATTAAATACTCTTTTAAAGACATTCAATTTTTGTTTTTTATATTTGAGCTAACAAAAGGTAGATCTGGAAAGTTGTATCTTATTGCATAGAGTCATGTTACTAGATCTACATACCAGCACTCATCGATATAACTGTGTGTTTACCCATCCTTGGTGGATGTGTTTTGGAGTCTGTTGGCTAAGAATAATGACGAAAGTTTTGATAGTCTAGACCTTCCTTTATCTTTATGGACTTCTGTAGTGTTTTGTAAGCTGATACGTGGGTTTATCTTTCCAAAGAAATTAGACAACAAGGAAGAGTCCAGAGATCTAAAACCATATCCAGGTGATGTGTGCGCTTTTGGATCAATTTAGCGAATAAATAACTTGATTCATAGGCAAAAACATCCATTGTTTATTGTAGCTAACCCTTTCCAATAAGTGGATATTGGAAGGGATATCCATCTTGCCAGTATCAATCTTCCACTTTTTTTAAAAGTGGGACCATAGTTGTAGCTTAGATTACTGTCTTACCGACTCTTTGGTGAGATAAGGATATCCTGGATACTGTAATTATTTCCCGACCGTGAGCTGGTAAAGCAACAGGACTCTGGTAAGACCAGTTGATTGGAAGGACTGTAGATTTTATAACGCAATTTTAAGATGGAATAGTGCTGAAACTCTTCGAGTATACGATTTTTATTAACTCAATTACCTGATACAAGGAAGTTTGTGAATGCTGAGTAGCAAAACAAGTAGGTACAGTTCATCTGCGTATTAAACTGATTTAAGTTCTATTTTGTTGCATGTGTATAACCTTTAACGCATTATATATTTTTGCCTGATGTGCTGCTGCTAATGGTTTCCAATAAAAATAGCAAAGAGGTAGGGAGAAAGTGGACATCCCTGCCTGGTACCTCTCTGAAGATAAGAACCTTGATGATGTTTGATTATTGGTCTAATACATGCAGTTGGTGAGATGTAATAGATATTTTTATACCAGTTTACAAAAGAATTACTGTACTCCGAATTTATTTAAGCAGGCAAATTAAAAATTTCCAGTTAAACTCTATCAAATGCTATTTTCTGCATCAAAAGATAATTATAATGTGGTTTGGACGTTTTTACAGTGGGAACTAGTCTATTAAATCTATTAATTTCTACGTGAAATTTGTTGAAGAAGAGGTCCTACCTTTATATAAAACCAGTTTGATCAGGGAGGATTATTAGAGGTGTAATTTTCTCTATCCTTCTTTGCAATGAGCTTTGCAAATTATTTGTCAGAGTCCTCCATTTGATAGGGAGAGAAACTGGGACGACTAACTGGTAGGAGACATAAGGGTCTTTATCCTGGTTTTTAATAGAAGATTAGATTGTAGGCAGAATTCATGTTGTGGGTGGTATTCGAGCCATTTTCCTTTATGTTTCCTGCAACATTTTTGTAAAATGTTGGTGCCAGAATATTCCAGAAATCTTTATAGAAACTCACAGGAAATCCATCTGGACATGGAGCTTTTAATATTAAGGCATGGATTGGAGGGCCTCCTGGAGTTCAGACACTGTTAGCGGTGAATCCAGGGCCTTTGCTTGACTGTCTGAAAGTTTAGGAAGAGTTATTTTATCCAGAAATTGTACAATATCATTATTTGAAGGGTTTATCTCTGGTGTGTATAACGTCTCATAAAATTCTTTGAAAGTGTTGTTTATTTTTTCAGGGTCATATATTATATTCCCAGTTTTGTCTTTGATTGCAGATATAGTTGTTTTTTCTTTATTTATTTTTAACTGATTAGCTAAGAAGCTACCTGATTTATTACTATGTTCAAAGTTTTCTATTCTAAGTCTTTGGATTAAGAACTGCGTCCTTTTATTAATAATTTCATTTAATTCTAATTTTGCTTTCCTTATTTTACTTAAGCTCTCTTTATCCAGGGAAGGTTCTAATGATTTAATAGTTTCTTCTAATTCCTGAACATGTTTATTTTCTGTTCTCTTTTTATTTGATGAGAATGAAATTATTTTACCTCTAATCACAGCTTTCCCTGCTTCCCATAGAGTGGATGGCGACATACCAGGGAGATCATTAAATTCCATGTATGAAGCCCATTCTTTTTCAATATATTTAATAAATTCTTTATCCTTAAGTAATGATGTATTAAATCTCCAATTTTTATATTGAAGGGTTGCAATTTTATTTGCTAAATTTAAAGAAACAGGAGCGTGATCGCTGATCACTATAGGATGTATCTCAGTGTCTGAAATGTCATTCAACAGTGAGCTGCTGACTAACAAATAGTCCAATCTAGAATAAGAATGATGTACGTTTGAGTAAAAAGTGTATTTTCTGTCGTTGGGATGAAGCGATCGCCATGCATCGCAGAGTCCATAATCGCTCATGTACTGTTTAACTATATCTACTGATTGCCATCTGCGCTGAGCCCCTGCTGTACTTTAGGTTTTCTGACTAATGTAGTGGAGTGTCCTCATTTATGCTGAGCACTGTAGGTTCAATGGGGTCCTGTTGATGATCTAATTATTTAATTCAGGTGTGTTGAAACAGAGATATGTCGAAACAGAACAACAGCTCTTCAGGAATGGAGTTTAACACCTGTGCCCTAGCAACACATATGCTGATGACAGCATTTAGTTCAAACCAAAACATCAGAATGGGGGAGATGGAATTAAAGTCTCTCAGGTTTAAACACAAAATACACACTAAGTTTCAGTTGTGTGGGCCAAAAAGCTAAAGTATAATGATGCATTGAGAACTAGTAGCTGCCCTCAGATTGACCGTCCCAAGATGATTAGAACCAATGCATAAATTAAAGGAGAAGAGGAGGTTAATTTTAACACACACATCATATGATCATAAATTTAAATAGTGGCTTAGAAAATTGAAATGAAAATGTGTGGACGGGGCACTGTGTGGCGTAATAGTAGAGTGGGCGCACCACATGCAGAGGCCGCAGTCATCAACGTATCTGTGCTGGGTTCGATTCCCAACGTCTGAACTTGTGCCACACGTCTTCCCTCCTTCACTCTCCCATTTTCTATCAAGCAATTGTCAAATAAAGGCCACAAGTCCTGAAAAACACTTTGAAGCTTTTGTGTTCATTTACAAAAAGAAATGTTCTTGAAGCTAAGGAAAAAAATGAACGAGTGTTTCCCCCATGCAATGAACTAAGACTAGTGTATGTGTGTGTTTGCGTGTGGCTGCTTAAAGGAAGTCAGGGGCACAGTAAGAAAGCTGAGAGATTAGGGAGGGTCCCGTTTCATGGACATCTGTTCTCTCCCTCTTGCCCACCCTCCTCCTCTCTTCTGTTGAACTATAAATGCCCCCCTACCTTAGGGAGCGGTGAGCCATGGATGGAGCTAGGAATGCAGGCCTTCCACTTGCTTTTCATTAACACAGGATCTGGTAACACACCTCACTGTCAACCTAATCCCCGCTCTCTCCATCTTGTCCCTTGGCTGAAGAGCTGCTACATCAGGTACAGAACCCCAGATGTTTCACAGGCCGAGGGGGATGGATGCTGCTGATGAAGCCAGGTTAGAACGGTGTGATTATAACGACATAAAACTGAATGAATTTGCTTAATGAATACCCACAGCAGTATTCTGTTTCACCTGTCCTTCCTTTATTACAGCATAACTCATATCATCATCTTGATTCATCCCTTTCTTTTCTACCCCACCAACTTTTGTAAAATTCTGATTTATGCCCATCTATTCTGTTTTCAGACTGCCTTCCTCTTCTTACAATCAGTCTTAGCTTGCCACTACCAGCAAATAAACAACAGTAGTAGCAGTAGTAATATACAATATAGCAGCAGTAGTTGTATTGTATTCTTCTGTCAAACATCTCATGTACAGCCTCTCCCAGGGGGGTACTTCCAGCTGACTTATTACACCAGCTCAAAGGCTCAACCTTCATGAACAGAATTCTGACCTTTATCTGGGGGGAGGGGGGGGGGGGGGCAGGTATCCTTCCTTTAAAAGTGGAGGAGAATGAGTGGTGAGTGATGGAGTTGGAGCTGTTCAGGCTAAAAGTCAGCAGATACATCTATTGTCACCAGACGTTCTGCAGTGTAATTGGAGATAGTTTGTCTCCTTCAATGCCAGTAAATCTGGCAGCATTGTTTGGCAAAGCCTTTGAAGGAATTAAGCTACACTGTATATTTAGTAACAAATTCAAGTTCATACCTCTTCATTTTTTTGCATTCTCTCACACTGTACCCACAAATGCTTGCATATATTAGTGGGATTTTATCCGTTAGAATGCAGAGCTTAATTGTAAAGTGAATGGAAAATGAAGCAGCTCCATGCTTCTGATGACCATTTTGTTGTTGTACATATTTGCTGTGTTCCCAAAATTGTTTAGGGCAAACCAGATCATTTATACAGTCTACATTTTACCCTACCTGAGCTACAGATCTCTTCTACTACTCCAGAGTTACCATAGTACCAATTTGTCGCTTCTTTGGTCAATTATACCCTAATTTACAGTACTAAAGGACTTTCTCCATTACCTTTCTACTATGTTCCTTGGGCTTCATCATGATGCTTGATTACTGAGGTTCTCAAACCAACTTCTACAAAGAAAAGCTGGACTTATATTCTACATTTGTTTGGTTTATTAAAACATTCTAATGAAATACTTTCAACTTTGTCAGTTCCTACTTTCTCTTCTACTTCTCCCCAACTGCATCATTTCTGTTGCTCTTTCTGTGTCTCTGCTGCCTTCTCCAAACCCCAGAGGGTCTGGACAGATGACTGCTTATGCTGAGCCGGGTTCTGCTGGAGGTTTGTTCCTGTTAAAAGGGAGTTTTTCATCTCCACTCTTGCTTCATGATTGCTCAGTGTGAGGGATTGCTGAGAATTCACGACACAATCTTCTGTGGTTCTCATCCCTAGTTAGGGAGGAATTGCATGTAGATGCTGGGTAAGTTAAAGGTGGTATTCCGAAGTCCAACTTTTGATGGGGGCTCTTAAGGCATTGTAACATTTTCAAGCTTTATGTAAGTATAATGTTTGCTCAGAAGAAACCTAATCTTATTTTTTTTAGCTGTAACAATAACCAGGATTTCAACTAGAATCAGGAGAATAATCACAGAGATGATAATAAGTATCGTTAGTGGGTAATATGTGAGTTCTTCAGCAGAAGTGACTCCTTTTCTATTCCAGTGGTGGAAAAATAGAATATTCACATATAGTTCCCTCTATCTTCGGTTTCTGTCTCCACTGCAAAAGACTGTAATACCGGTAAACTGACTAAATTTACACCAGAGGAGATGATTTCATGCTGCTTTCATGTTTGCAGAATAGTGTCTATAAAGTTTGTCCCTACTCTGAAAACAAACAACTGGAGCTCAGCTGAACTGTATTCTTCAGCGCCAACGTTTCAAAACCAGATGACAGCTGAAAGGCTAGTGAAAATCAGAGCAGCGCAGCAGCCCTGACTATTGTGTCACCGTGCAGTTATGCAGATTTGAGTAAACAAACTGCAAATTGTTTGAGGCTTTAATTAACATTTTTGACAATCATTTTATCTGGAGTAACCCTATATTAACAACATCTGTAAAACAGATGCAGGCTCTTAAAGAGCCCTGCTCCAGCTCTTTCCTTGAACCACCAAGCATAAAAAAAAAATGTTTTGCTCAGTGGAACTGAGGTATAAAGCATCTTCTTGCAAAATGATGAGGCAGACTGTTTCTTGTTATCTACTTACATGTAGCATGTCAGTTCAGTACTCCCTTTTATCCTTCTATTTCAACGTACTGTTCAATTTGAAAGATGTGCCAAGAAATAAGAAATCTGTGGTGATTTGCTACAGCACGCTGCCTCACACCCAGCGGCACAGAGAAACTGGAGGCTTTTTCATTTACATTAGCATTAGGAGTTCTGATTGTCATAATGGAAACACGGTGATGCCTTCTGGATAACAGTGCTGATGAAGGCAAAGGTTTGTCCCAACACAAAACAAACATCTTCCTCTTACACACTCAGACGTTAAAGCACGGAAAGCTCTTTCTGAGATCCTAACACACCCACACAGATGTAATCAAATACACGCATCCCCACAACCTAAAATCCAACACTAACACAATTATCTCATGTTACAGTTTACAGACAAACCTTGTTTTTTGGCTACAGATGGCTTTTCAAGAACATGTAAAAAACAAAAAAACAAAAACAGGAATATTCCAGGGAATACTGAAATAATTACTACAGATTGTTTTCTGATCTTTTTCAGTGTGAGCCAAGGACAGAACGTCAAAACTTCCCAGCAGGATTTCACATCAAAAAAGCTTCAGAAAAGTCGAACTCATGCTTTCGAGTTGATTAACAAAGATTCACAAGAGACAACCTTCACGTAAGCTCACACACTCGGAATTACATATTAAAAACAAATGGCTTTTTGCTTGAGAGGCTATACACAGTGGAGTGCCATCAAATCCTGTCATTATTAACATGTTTGAGGGAGGACGCTTTAAGGGCCTGGAAGGATTCCTGCTGGCTCAGAAACCTAATCTGCTTACTAGATGAGTGACACAAGACCAAAATGGTACATTTATTAGCTTAGTTTAATGCATTACTGAGTTCACTACTCAAAAATGATCATCTCTGACATATGAGGTGAGGTTGTTTTCCGTAGCTCCCTGTTTCAAGAATATCATTACTGCAGTTTACTCAAAAAGAGCAGAAAAAAAGTTCAATTTTTAAACTAAGAAGGCTTTGTTGAAGACAGCATAAGACATAAAGAAAGATACTTGTATTGTACTTACCATCTATCCGAGGTCCTGACTTCATATTTAGACACGCCGTCATGGCCGACAACAACACTGTAACGCTGGGTCTCAAGGGACAGGCCTCTGTCTCCATGACTATGACGATTTGTGTGGTATGAAGGGAGACTTTGTGGAAGGACAGGGCCCTGGCAGTGCTGGCTTTACCCAGGGCTGAGGCTTCATACCGTCGGTCTGTGCGAGGTGGAAAGGCTCGTTGTGGTGTCTTTTTAGGAGATGAGAGAGGAGTGGAGAAGGCAGAGGGGGTTTTACTGGAGCTTTCCCACGTGTAGCTTGGCAAGACCTTCTGCAGGTAGGCTTTGGCCTGCTCCAGTTTTATCAGAGTTGGACTGACTTTCAGGGGACGGGACAGCTCCAAGTTTAGCTCAGCTGTAGAGTGGGTAGGAAAAGGAAGAAGAAGGCTTAGATAGAGGAAATGGATTAAAACCAAAATTAAG
Organism: Apricaphanius iberus; assembly: GCA_028564705.1. Taxonomy (NCBI): domain Eukaryota; kingdom Metazoa; phylum Chordata; class Actinopteri; order Cyprinodontiformes; family Aphaniidae; genus Apricaphanius; species Apricaphanius iberus. Next base: position 1,289,990 of record JAPXFQ010002461.1, on the reverse strand, counting down.
GAGCATTAATTCAAACTGTCCTGCTAAAAATCCTTACAAAGATTTTTTTCTTGGTGAAAAGCTTCTGATCAGAAACTTTTTAGAAAGTCTATTTGGTGCTCATCCTGATTTGTGTTCATGATGTGCTTGAAGAGTCTTGAAGAAATCCCACCAGGAAGCAGAGAGAGCAAAGCTTTTGGGAAGGTAATAAAAAGATGCTCTCTCAGTAGTACACATTGGTAACAAATCTCTGTGTTCTCTTTGTATTTGGAAACTGACATTTATCTGTTTTACCACATTTTAAAATCTCATAAAGCAAACCATGGGAGCATTGAAGCTTCAAATGAATTAAACAATCTAATGATAAGCCATTTGACTTTTGCCAATATAAAATCAGTTCTTTAATGTTTGTAAAAGTAGAAACAGAATTAGTATAAATTCTCTATTGGCTGGGGGCCTTGCTGTTTACAACGCCCCCCTTCAAATTTGGAAAACCCATAATAAACTGGTCAGAACCCATCTGGTTTTTTTTAAGACAAGGCAGGCTTCATTAGTATCTCTCCGAACCAATCTAAAACCATCTTACCCATGGGAAGTCTTGTAAAACAAATTTTGAGCTCTTTTGTTATTCTCCAAATCACAAAGTCTGCATGCAATGAGTTGGCATGCTAAACTAAGCCCAGTCTCAGTTCCTACTGGCTGTCTCACTGTAGCATCCTAACATGACAGTGCAGAACAGCAGAAGAAAATATCTTCTTCATGCCTTCTACATAAATCATATACCACTCTATCCTATTCCACCTCTCTTTCATTTTCGAGTGCACTGCTGCCTTTAAACTCTTGACTGGGATTTATAGAGACAGGAATCAACCCAATGCCATTTTACAACACTTCCATTAGCCCATTTTTCCACTTGGTCATGATGATGGGAGAGGGAAGCAGCTGAAAGCAAGCGCTGCTGTTTTTGTTGATCTCGTAAGGGAACCAGGGTTTACAGGGCTCTAAGCCTTCTGTCTTACTTCTGCCCAGGTAGGTGCACACTGGAGCAAAGCCAAAAATCTCTGTGTAAAAAAAACACACACAACCACACACACGTACATACAGTATGTACATGCACACAAAGAAGTGAGCTGCAGGCTGAAAGGAAGGGGTGACTCCAGTTCCAGTGCAATGTACTGCAGAATACCATTTTAAACGACTTATCACCAGGAACATTTGCAGCAGTCAAATAGGCTGCTTATATGCAGCTTGTCAGGTTCCTCTGCTCACCTCTCTTTCTTCCTCTGTTCTTTATAGCTTTTTCCTTCAGATTCTGATTATTTTCTCTTCCACAGTTTTTGTATCCTTTCCTTGAGCAGCCACCTAATCAACACCCTGTGATCACATAAATATGCATCAGATAACCCAGTCAGGATCAGAGCAGCCTTGGCTCACTGTACACGGAGGCCTGGTTCTGATTATTGGTTGCCCTGTTTTCCCATGTTCATTTTTTCTCCACCTTAAGAAAAATACCCAACTGCCCCAACCCAGGCAGCTCCATTGTGATGGTAAATGATTTATTACCTGTTTGATCCATCTAAGATTCACTAACCTGTGAGAGCAGAACAACTGCGCCAGGTTATTAAAAGTCAGGTTTTTTCTTTACATTTTTGTTAGGCGTAGCTATGCGCAGAAAAAGTATATTGAATCTGTGTTGTTTCTTATTCTTCCATCTAATGAATCAGCTTTTTAGAGGTCTAAACATATACAAAACAATCAAGATTTTTTTGCATACACATTAGGCATTTGTAAAATTGACACATTTTAAACTTTTTTGAAAAGTCACAAATGAAAGGGCTTAATGTAGCTCCCGAGCCACTTTAAAAATCACCCTCCTCATTTAGCTTGGTTTATTCGAAGAGGAATCAAAATTGGTACACTTTTAAAATTTCCCAAGACCTACCTAAAAGCTTAAATCATCATAGTCCAAAAAGAACAGGGAGTCTGCCATCTTGGATTTAACCAGTAATTTTACCACGTTTCCGCCGTTTACAGCCTTTGCATTTGATTTAAACCCTCCAAGGTGACTGATCACCTTCAAAATGAGTCAATAAGGTCTTCCGGTATTGCAAATATAAAGTTATTAAAATCCAGAGTTTTCCTGTTTAAAAGTGGCGGGGCCAAGTCTCAAACTTTGACTTAACGCCAAAAATATTCAAGTTAAAAGGCACAAAGGGATTAAATTTGCGCCGGTAGATTCGTGTCAGTTCCTTGATTAAGTCCAATGGTCAACTACTGACAACACTTAAGCCCCGCTTAATCAACACCAAACCGTGTCCAGTGAAAGAAGACAAGTTGGGGTATTTTGGTGTCCAGTACTGAGAGTTTTCAAAAGAGGATGGGGCTGTGATGGCATGGCGTCAAAGCACCGGGTTATGATTGGTTCCAATTACCCGATACATCATCTGATCTGCAACAAGTTTAACAGCATGGATATTGGTCGAACCCTTGACAGATATTTCTGCAAATATTTTGTGGAAGGGGCCTCACACCTCCAGAGTGCCCCCAAGTAGCATTAAAACAATCCACTACAAGGATTGTAAAATTTAGTACATCTATGTATTTTCTTACGACCTATACAAAGATGTTTTGAAGCCAGGGTCAAAACCAAAAAGGAAGTCAGACATTTTGCATCAAAGCCGCCATGTTGTGCCATTTACACAAGTGCTATTTAAACAAGCGCCTCTTGTAGGTATTGACTTAGACACTTCAAAATGAGTTCGGATAGTCTTAAGGCACTGAGAATCAAAAGTTGTTCAAAGGTTTTTGCTGCTTTAAAGCATGTGGGTATTGCGAATAAAACATGTTTAAATCATTTTTTGATTGTTTGACAACCCAGTCTCCCAGCTGTACTTGAAAACAGAAAAATCATGAGAAAATCCTCTCTCATGATCAGTAACTCTGCAGACTTGCGTTTTGTATGAAATATGGAATTTAAGGCTGATTAGATGATACTGGTAGCTATGCGGACATCAGCTGGTTTTTCTACAGTATCAGTGATGTTTACATTCATCTTGATATTGTTTCAGGTGAATAATTCAGTTCCGTGTGTTATTTACCTTATTGCTGTTCAAATATGCTGACAAAGTTCTGGTTGTTTCCGTCTATTATTTTTTTCTACAACTGTATGAAAAGCTATTAATGGTCCTAAATAGTAGAGCTTAATGATAGCTGCAAGTCCTATTTTTTGTGTCATTTTTAAAATTGTAAGGCTGCATTGCACTCTGAGTTCTGCACATAAACAATATGCATGTGTTTATACTAAAGTTACATAAAATATACATGAGATCACAGACAAGGTGACAGCAAGTTTGTATTTCTGTGCTCAAAACAAGTTCTAAATGGAAAAAAAACAAAAAACTTTTTTTTATGAATAACATATGACTTTGGAAGCAGCAGTATATGAGCAGTTCCCTCTATTTAAATACATTTTATTAAAGAATCAGCTTTAATTACCAGGTTTGTCTACACAAATAAGGAAAGTAACTTTGGTTCCACTTTTCTCTCAAAAAGCTATTTTAAATTTAAAAAATATAACCCCACCCCAAAAAAAAGAAGAAAAAAAAGAGAATTAATTTTTGTAACAGGAAAAATAAATTATTGGGTCAAGGTCTAGCAGGCACAGCTGCCAAATCAAAATTCATGGTTGAATGTTAAACCTGGAGGGATCATGTTCTGTAAATGGACCTCCCCCCCCAAAGAAAACAACAACAACAAAACACATCTCTGAACGGCATCACTTCCATCATGAGAACTTTAGTAGCAGTGGGGAGTTCCTAACATGAGTTCTTCTAATGGAACACTGACTTCCAGCATCATCATAAACCAATACTTTATCAGACCAAACATAAAGGCAGAGCTATGCATTGGTGTTAACATTTTTTAAAGATGTACCTTTAATTTGAATAAATTGCAGGGAAATATACTCTATCCTTCTCAGTTATCAGACTCTATCAGATCTAGAGAAAGTGGAACTTTAGGGTCTGACAGAAAATAGCACATTAGTATATGCATCTGTTTGGGTGGGGTTGCATTGGTGGGGGGTATATGTCTATCAACCAGGTCTTTTTGGCAGAGTCATATGTGACAGAATCCCCACTTGGCCTGGAGTTATCGATGTGTGTGTTCTCCCACCACAAACAATTTGATTTCTCTTGCTGACCACTTGTTTCTGACTCAGCAGAAAGCATGAGTCAGAAACAAGTGTCAAAGTGTCCAATAACACACAGTCCAATGTCTGTGTTTGGCAGGGGGGAAATAATATTTGGATGGATATCTTAAAAGAAAGCATCATGGCCCATGAGGCCAATGACACATATCTCATATGCCATCTGACTCACATTAAAAGAGCTTTGGATGGTGTGGAGGGGCAAATGCTTGTATACAGTAACTGACAACATTTTCATGAACTCGTTGCTACACGGGAAGCAGAGGTACACAGGAGTAATGGTTCCCATTTGTTCTATCCAATCTATCAGCTGTTCCTTCCTTATAGAGAGATGGCTGACCTTTGTCTACTAGGAGTAGCAGTTAGCTCCAGGACTAACACCCTAATCTGGTCAAAGGCAAGAGGTGTGTGATCTGCCTTGATCGATCACTAAGCTCCTGCTTATGTCAGAAAAATGATCAAATATTCAGAAAAACGTTTTATCACAATCTATACGGATGAACATGACTGGTGGTGAAGCCTTTTAAGTTCTTCCTACGAGTATTTGTATTAGCTGTGTTTATGACAGGGCGTGTGTTTGTGATGAGCGGCTGCTGAGTGAGGGTCGGAGCTAAAACACCATCCAGTTTACAGTACACATGTTACAAGTGTTTCCCACTCAGCATCCTTGGAATGGGCGCTTTGATTGGTCCGTTGGAATGAATGCTGCCGAAATTGAGAGCATATTGTTGTAAACACACTAAGAAGTGGCCTCATGGCGGTCTGCTCTCTGTTTGCGCCTGGTTGGAATAAATCAAATGTGAAGCATTGTTGAATTAAAGTAGCGCTGCCAAACATGATAAATACTCGTTGCATTATACAGACAGACATTTATAAAGGAAGAGGACAAAGGAATAAAATGTTGACATTTTCTTCCTAAATATGTCCTTACCATATTTTCCATTTCTTTTCTCAATTTTTATTCTAAATCTTTAAATTAGCTTTTTCCAACATCCAATCCCCTGAAGCCTTTTCCCAATGATCCCTCATTCTTCCTGCTCAGCTTTCTTCTGCCTAAACGTTGGGAATCTGAACCTTCTTAAAAAGCAACAACAGAGAGTTAATGATTTCCACAGCTTTATCTAGTTCTTCCTTTGTTCCATCATCCTTGAAAAGGGTAAGTATCTACTCTAGAGAGTCATCTGACTAAACAACATACAGTTGAGAATGTGTATGTGAACGTGTACTTGCATGACTAAGTGGCTGAGGGGATGAAGGGGAACCAGTAGCATATGTGGTCAATTTTAGGTATTTCCAGCAGAGCCTGACCTGCGGCAACCTCATAGAGAGCCTGGATTCTGTCTGAGGCATTTGGGACTGTGTTGTTAGTATGTGTGTATGTGGGTGGGAGTGTGTCTGTATGATTACTGAATAAATATGACTGATTATCTTCTAAACTGTACTACTAAGACAAGTCTGCTGCTTATTGGTTTAGGGAAAAGACCTGAAAGATTTTTTTAGCTTTTTTCACTTTACTCGGGAGTCAGAATATAAGCATAACTCGGTGTGTTCGGGCCCCGAAGCACCCACGGAATCTGCACCTATGACCGGCATATGGATTCATGATGCGTCTTTGGCAAAAACAAACAAAAAGAACAGGGGAAAAAATGACGTCCTCTGGCTACTAATAGGCGAGAATGTCTGTGAATTATATTTTTAGTTTCTCATTAATAAACTTAATGCATGCGGGGTACATGCACTGCCCCTGCTCCATTCAAGCATATCCCAGAGTCTGATTGGAGGTGTTGCGTTGTGCAGAACAAGGCCGCTCACAGTCCTAAGATATCCATATTCTACTAATATTGTTGAAATCCACCGTGCTTTATTACCGCACCTATTAAAAGTGTTAAGTTAAAGGTAAAATGTGCTAACATACACTTCCAGCAAAAATCTGTAGCATTTCAGAAACTGAATAAATTATCTGAAAGTATAACTAAATGGCATTCATTCTTTAAAAAAAAACATTAAAATTTAATTCTAGCTTTTCATCTAACTAAATGTTTTAGTTACTTAAATGAAGGCTGGAAATTTACAAATTAATTAGATCTGGCTTTTGTATATAATCTGAAATGTATGAATCTTGTTTTGAAAATGTCATATATGTCAGTGTGGTATTGTATATGATTATTATATCTTATTAACTGCACCCCAGGAAGATTATTAACCACTCTAGTGGAGACTAATAGAGATTCAAAAAAATAACAGCAGGTGCAGATGAGTTGAGCATGTAGTGAGTTATGATGGATCTTGGAAAAAAAAAAAGAAGAGAAAAATTTACATAACTGTGTTTACTGCAATTACAATGTTAACTACTATTATGCTATAGAATGTATGTGAATTATAATTTTTAGTTTGTCAGTAATAAACTTATGTTGAATGTGGTGGTGCAAAGTTAGGACATGCTTTTCAGAGGTCGTAAAAATAGGCGCTAAAACAGTCAGTGCAAAAAGTTTTATGTTTCATAAATCACACTGCTCGTGTAACGCCTACTTATTTGACCATTCTCCTCCCGATATTTTGTGTCTTCTGATACAAACGGCGACATTACATATCAAGGCCAAAAAGAGGTACATTGGATTGTGTACACCTTGCTGTTGGTTTAACAGGGTGTCATACCTGCATGTAGTTGGTAAATCATTTACAGCGTGTTTTCATGACAAGGTGACAACAGTAAAACTGTGATAAATAAGGCCGTAAGTGTGTGCGAACTGCAATCAAAGACATCAAGTTCTTAAACCATTTTTCCCAATCATCATTTATATATTTGCTGAAGTTATATTCACAGCGGACTGCATAGTGGTGCTGTTGGTAGCACAGTTGACTTGTAGGAAGAATGCCTGGGTTTGATCCTGGCCTGGAGTATGTGGTTTTGTCGGTTTGGTAAGGACGTGTACCAAAAGAATACACCTATTTTCTACCGGAACACATGCAGAATATTTATGTGCGGAACTCAGAGCTCAGTGCCACGTTTAGCAGCAGAAATTAAAAAACTGTCACGAAAACCAAATAATAAATGCTCCCAGCTATCACTAAACTCTGCTATTAGAGAACATTGATGGTTTCTCCTGCAGGTAAAGCATCAAAAGAATAATGGACCATAACCAGAACTTTGTCAGCAATCGCATTTTTCAAGAGCAGTAAGGTCCATAACACGTTCAGCGCCGAACTTTCAGGTTGGATATCGAAAATGATCATGATAGCGACATCTAATTTATCTAGGTTGTAGTTACAGCAACGAAAACATTATTCGAGAAGTTGGGTTGCCTGGTTAAGTGCCGATACGCCCAGTGACCAACCTGAACTGTGTCCAGTGAGAAATGTAATTTTACAGGAGTTTAACTGATAGCTAATGTTAGCCAAGTTGACTAGTAAGTTAGCTTACCAATCCAGGAGGAAAGTTGCTGTTTCCCAGTTTGTTTGATGCCGTGAAAATGTTTTATTTGGGTCCATCTAGTGTAGGCTTCACCTAAAACTACTCTAGTGTCTGCTCTTCTCCGGTCACTCCTCTCCTGAGACGGATAACAATATCTCCAGGGCTCTGAAGCAGCTGCTTGACTTCCTGACTCCACCATTCTTCCCAGTGTGAGCCGAGCTGCGCTGACCATATAGTTGGACCATAGCGACTGTATCTGTCAACTCGCAGCTGCTACTGGCTGGTAGATGTAAACATAACGTAATTGTCTTGTCCGGTTAAAATGTACCTTTTATTGTATTTTAATTGAAATATAATTTTTTAAGGAAATCACACCCCCACTAACCCCTCTAAAAGCGGATGTATTTTCCTTTAATGTAGCTTTTTATGAAAATGTTCCATATACAAACTTTAATGACTCACCTGATACAATGTCACACTATATACAAACATCACTGATACTAGAGCAAAACCAGCTGTTTCCCACATGGCTACCAGTAGCATCCAATCAGCCCAAACTCCTTATTTGGAATAAAATGCAAGTTGGTGGATTCACTGATGAAAAGGGATTTTCCCAACAGCTATCCATGGAATTATTCTTATTCAATACAGCTGGGACACTAACTTGATGAAATATCCAAAAGATCCTGAAAAGATTTAAGTAGTATATAATGTTAAAATTTCTAAGCATTATCACTGATTGTTTTCAAATGGTTATATTGTTTTCTACTCTACCTATGTCTGCTTGTAGTATTTTATAAATTATTTAAATCCAAACAAATCTCAAGTTAGTTTTATACTTTCAACTTTTTTTTAAGCTATAGAACAATAATTATAATAAAATAAAATATCAAGGACTCAAAGGAAGGAATTCAGAAAAAAACGGTTCTTTCTTTGACCCTGATCTGAATCATGATTCTTGTGTACATTCACAACCGAACCATATACAAAAGGATCAATAGCCTTTGGAATTTTTAAAAAGTTTCTGCTTAACAGCTGCAAATTTCAATATATTTTCTCCTAATTTTATGTGAAAAAAACAACACAAAACTTGGCATATTTAGGTAAACTGAAAGATGATGCATGTTTTTGAAACTGTGACATAAAAATCTGAAAAGTGGGGTGTGCATTTCTATGGCTGTGTCCCAATCCAGCGGCTGGATCCTTTGAAGGCCGGATTTGTCGGCCGGTTACGTCCCAGCGCCGCGACAAGGCCTGTCCAAATTCAAAGACTGCTTCAAATGCGGCCGACGAATCCGGCCGACTTCTCACAGATTTGATGGACCATTGAGGTGTATCCTTCGCTGGTCTACATATCCCAAGATTCATTGTGGGCTGAACGGGATAATTTTCTTCCAGCAACATGGGGGACGAAGCGGCAGGCGAAGCGAGAGAGGAGCACAGTTTTAGATGTAAGTATGTTAAGATCTGGCGGTTCAAAAATTAAAAACTTAAAGCGGTTGTGTTGTTTGCCATTTATTGTTGGCTTAGACATGTATTTTAATAATTTTTTGTAAAGCATCGCTCGTATGGTAGTGTAATGGTTTCTTCATCATTACGCAGCCAATTTCGGTTTCTGGATCTTAAGTAAAAAATCGACTGCTCTTAGGAGAAATTATTACCTCTTTACCGAGTGAAAAACAGGGAACGGTAGCTTGGAGGTTGAAGATTGAATCCAGTTACACAGCTTATGCTAGAGGACTCTTCTTGAGCCTCATACGACACAGAACCTGTGATCTGCTGTGAAAACTACAGTTCTGCATTCTTAAATCAATAAAATTGTCACGTTCCTCTCCTATTTATTTTCTATCTAATGAAGAAAATTCAGGAGAAGATGTTTCTGCAGGAGAAATTAATCCCTTTCCGGAAAAAAAATTGCGAGCTAAAAATAAACCTACTGTATGTACATTTGCAACAGCGCAAATAACATAATTTATGACTGATCACTTTAATAAATATGCATTTCATAAAGATTGTTGTGTTGCTCTTTTTTGTTAACTATGTTTATCAATTTCTTGTTTAGGACATGAAGCAACAAAGGGAGACTGGAGAGGAGAGCAGGCACTGGATGGATGTTTTTATTTATTTATTCATGTTTGTCACATTTTTTATTTAGGTGTTCGATAGTTGTGAATAAATGAATTTCTAAAAATGTTAAATATCATAAAGTAATTTAATTAAAAGTTGTATTACTGTTTTTAAAGAAGTGGGGGCAGGAATTCAACTGAAGGCTAGACCGTCCAAATTCACAGCCGTTAACATCCAGTCTACCCATACGCCAAAGGACCCAGCCCATGTAGACCGAGTAGACCGGGTCCTTCGAAGGATCCAGCCCCTGAATTCGGACACACCCTATGTGTCAATGTTTTGTAGAACCACCTTTCACGCTTTTACCGCACATCTAGAGACTTTTCAAGTGTTGCCACATGTTCTTAATTAGATTCAAGTCTGAACTTTGACTAGCCTGTTCTAACATTATATGCTTTAAATGAAATCATTTCATTATAGCTCTTTAGTTTAAGATCTACACCGGTTTCAAATCTTTTGCAGCCTTAATTCTGACAAACTTCTATGTCTTGTCGATGAAAAGTACATGAAAACCCCACAGCAAGATACTGCCATCACCATGTTTCAACATGGTAAAATCAGGGTGATGTAAAGTGTTAGATGCCACGCAAAGTTTTATTCATTTTCATTTTATTCTCCTCTGCCCTTTCTGCCACACGTAAACAAGTATTTTTCTTATTGGCACTCTGGATGAAGGGTATCTTTGCTCTCCTTTCCCAACTTGTAAACTCAGACTCACTGCTCTGTCTCCTCAGGTTTGCAGCTGTGGCATACTGTTTCTATTTTAGGATGATTGATTGGACAGAGCTCTAGGATATTGCTCCAAACCTAACCCATGACTAAACTTTTCCTTAACCTTCTCCCTGGATAGTCTACTGTGTTTCTTAGACTTCATTAAGCAGTTTACTCCCTAATGTTCTCTAAAAACATCTTAGGCCTTCACAGATTAGCTACTTAAAATGAGTTTAATTACATACAGGTGGATTTAATAATCAAGTGATTCAGTAGCTTCAGCTAGCTGCTGCTAGCCGAGATTAGAACGAGCAATAAGATTAGTTACTATAAGTATGCATATGATACTCAGTTCTACATTAAAATATTGCAAGGTGCATTGAACCCATGCAAATGCTAAACAAATGTATTGAGCAAATTAATGGATAGATGTGCCCTAATTTTCTCCAGCTGAATAGAAACAAAAATTAAATGATTATCTTTGGACCTAAAGAGGAATGATCAAGAGCTAGCACATGGCTTTTGTTAATACAGCTGGGAACTAATGATTAGACCCAAACGCTGGTGTAGTGTTGGTCTCAAATCTGAACCTCTGGGGTCACATAAAGGCAATAACAAGGCCATGAGGGCCGTGCAGAGACCATTCGAGGGGCACGTACTTCAAGTAAAATAAGGAGCACATGGAACTAGTTTTAAAACAACTTACAACAACATAATATAGTACACTATCCTGACTAACAACAACCAATATTCATCAAGATTATAATTTGGAATCTCAACATAATATAACATTTTTATAAGATGGAGACCATGCAAAGTAAAAGTAGCGTAGTTTGTTTTATATGGGGTACAATGTTGCTATTGAGATGCTGCTGCTGGGCTGTGTTGAGACCATAGTTGAGCTGGTAGCTGATTAAAGCGTTCTTAACAACAAATTTAGAGCTACGTCTTATCAATTGTTTAATAATACCTTGCACATCATGATAGTAGTATGTTGTAATGTTCTTTATATCTTGAATATTATGTTTTTCTGTTTCTATTATTTTCATTTTAGTCACATTAAGCACCTTGAATTGCCTTGCTGAAAGTCTGCTATACAAATATATTTGCCTTAACGGCTTGCTAGGATTTTATTTAGGGCAGACTGAACAACATGCATCATTAGATACGCTAGTTTTAGCTGGTCTGTCATGTAAAATCCAAATAAAATGCATGAAGGTTAAGGCGGTAATGTGACAAAACATGAAGGTGGTATAAAAGAACACACACACACAAAAAAAACTAACGCAATGCAATCCAAATTAAAAACTAGCTAAAATTCTGAAAACGTTGCACTATAATAATTTGGCTGCTAACGTCATCTGGCACATTGACATTTGGACTGTACTGTAGGGTTGCTGGCCTGCATAGAGAGAAGCAATTTATGTGATTTCAAGTGAAGAGTAAAGGGTCTAACTTAACAAAAGGAGAGGAGATGTGCGGAAGATCTATTATACAAATGCCACATTAAAGCCATCATCTGTAACACCTGGAGTTCACCCTGGTTTTCTGATTTCTAAATATGCACAATATCCATCAATGACTATGCACACGAAAGAAGGGCAGTCTATAAGTCAACGTTTGTCTGTAGTTACCGTGACAGTGTGTAAGTATCTGCAACATCTGGCCTGGGGTCAGTAAGATGAAGGATGACCTGCGCCTACACACACTCTCGAAGAAAAACCCTCACAGGGATAAAAAGGGTGCGCACACCAAGACCCTAAAAGCCCACTCACACGTTTATTCACTGTAGTTGTATTTGTGTAGGATGTCAAACACACCCTAAGGTCAACTGACTTTGCTCAAATCAGCTCATATGGATATATCGCTCTAAAAATAGCATGTTGAAGTGTATGGAAGGCATATTTCACACACGCAAACATCTACATTTAGCACATAGGAACTAGAAGCTTGGGGTTCTAAGTGAAAAGCACATCCCAGATTTCTTGTGACAAAAATGTTCAATGTTATTTAGACAACTCAATATATACAAACCCCCGAACAACCCCCCCCCCCCAGCCCAATTCTGCGCACATCCACCTCTTACTACAAGGACCATTCTAATCTCCATTGATATACGTAACCGGTATTAGTGGATATCAATGTTGGACCTTATTTTAACTTTTAATTTAAAGCTTTTGTGGGCAACTCCATTCTTTTGGCTCTTGAAAGGGAGGGTTTGCAGGGTCTAAAATTACCAGTGTTATTTATTTAACCCATCCGCAGTTTTGATGGTGGGGTATATCACAGAGTAGTTTTTGTGTATGCTTATCATCTACACAGCATTTGAGCAGTTTCCTTCAAATGGGATTAAGTGTGAAGCTGAAGCAGCATGTTGGCTGGAAAAAATGTGTGTGAATCCCACCTGGTCCATTGAGGAAGTCTTTGATCTGGAAGCAAAGCAGAGGAGGAGGGACACCCGTTTTACTGTCAGCCTCTGCGGCCACAGTCTGCAGCCAGTAGATGCTGTAGTCCAGGGTTTCTGGGAGAGTTTTTCCTGGGTCTGGACAACAGGGAACAGGCCAAGAACAGCTGATGACTGGATTCAGACAATGTTTGGCCTGATCAGCAATTACAAGGTATTGCCTGCTTTAGAAGACCAGTGAATGCACCATACGCAAGAAATGCAAGGTCAAATTGACAACAGTTTCCAACATAGATGCTGTTTCTGAGCTAAGAAAGACTCAAGATTACCTATTATCTACTTTCAACAACTAATAGAAAGGTCTAAACATGTTCCAGCTAAATTGATTTGTTTCATACTTTTGAGTATTCAGCCTGTCTGTCAGGAAACATGCTGGATTTCAAAATCCTCACAACTTTTGAGAAATGTCAAAGTCTAGAATCTACAATCTCTAGGGAATACACAAAGACAATTCAATTAATGCTAACTAAGCAAATCTTCAATTAAAGATGCTACAGCCAGTTTAAGATGTATGCTCTGGAAATGTTTCGTCATTGTTTTGAATAAAAAATTAACATGAAATAATTGTCTCATGTCATCCAATACGATGGTTGTTTAAAAAAGAAAATAAGTATTCCCTTTAACTTGAGAATACAGGTTAAAGCTTTACAAAAAAACAGAGACTGGGAATCAACCACTAAAGTCTCATTGGTGAATCTGTACCCTTGATAACAATAACTTTGACATAAACCATCCAAACATGATTGTGAGAAAAAAACGTTCTCACCTAGGCACTTGTAGTCAGAAGGTACTCCTCTTAAGGACACGTCAAACACAGACAGCTCCATCTTTTGCTTTCGATGGTGGCAACTAAGTAGAACAGAAGGCTGCATAAGTTGTAGGTACAACAAGGGTTCCAACACCTGATCCCCTGCCCCTCTTCTCCCTGGCTGCCTCACTATGGTAACACCCAGGGCTTGGCGAGCCGAGGAACGGGAAGGAGTGGGTAGACCATCAAGTGTCAGCAAGCTTCCTTTAATAAGTGGAGAAGGTGGCTGAGAGGTGTTGCTGTTCAGGATATCGTCAGCAGTCAGCCCAGTAAGTGAATCCTGGGCAGCTGGAGTTTGATCAGGGGTCGGGGAGGCTGAGACCGGGGGAGAGTCTGGCACGACCTCAGGATGATTAAGGATGCTCTTTCCCACCTAGGCATCACAGAGCATTATCAAATATTAGTTCTTAGGGCTTATGAAATTGTAAAGCATATTATTTACAAGCCAATCAATCTTTTTTCTCCCTTTACCTTATCCTCAGCTTCCTTCTTCTCCGGTGTGCTAAGTGCATCAGCCAATGTAGTTAGAGCTTTTGGAGTACTCGAACAAGCATAGCTCATGACAGATAGTTTACTGGCAGTGAGAAAGATGTCAAAAGGGATGAAGGAGAGGTTCTTAGTGATGGTGGACTTGCGCGAGGGCCTTGCAATGCAGTGATGGCTGGTCCCGCTTTGCTGTTCTATTTGGACGATGCGAATGCGGGCACTGTCGCTGCCAAAGCCACTGTCTTGTCCTGTCCCACTGTGGCGGGATGAGGAGTCTCCACCTGTTAGAGGATCTTGATGGACTCCCTTTTGCTCTCGTTTCCTTACCTGTATAAAAAATAAATAAAAGAGAGGTAATGTCTACTAAGATGCTGTTTTTTGGCACACATAGAAGTTCCAGAGTAGAGGGCAAATAGTTAGCCATCCTTAAAGTCAGGGATACCTAGACTGCCATTTCAATTTAGGGAAATAAATAATGTTAGTGACATCTGCCATTGGTACAAATGTAAAATCTTGTTGCATAAGATCTTATATCTACTTTATATCTACTTGTTGTCAGCATATGAAAGATGGAAGCATAATCTATCAGTATAGACCCAAGATATGAAGGTGTGTGCTTTAAGCTTAACACAGGTTAAACCATGGCTCAGTTGGCAGGAGTACATCCTGTAACCTGTGGGTCGGTTCAAACCCCCGCTCCCTCCATCTCGGTCATTGTGTCCCCTTGGAAGAAACTTCTCCCTCCTTACATACTGGCGGGGGTCAGAGGGGCCGGTGGTACCAGTGTTCAGCAGCATCGCTTCTGACAGTCAGTCCTAGGGCAGCTGTGGCTACAATGTAGCTCACCACCATCAGTGTGAATGTGTCCGTGAATGGGTGAATGACAGCATGTCAACAGCTCTGTGGTCCTATGACTGAAAAAGCTATTCAAATGCAGGTCAATTCCATTTAATAGCATGTTGTATCTAAATTTGACATTAATTTTGAAATTGCAGAGAAAGGTATATAATATACAATGTAAGACCAAGTCAAACCTGGACTGGAATAGTGGAAAATCATAGAAAAAATATTAAAACATATTTTGTGATTTGTGAATTCTTTATGTACTTTTGAAAAAAAAAGAAGAGGATTTTCTTAGGGCCTCTGGTCCAGACCTTTTACGCTGGTGTGAATACAACCTAGGGAACTAGGTTGCGTTTCGGAACTTCAAACCGAAACGCAGTTGAAGAGGTGGTCTCCAAATGAACCCTGGTGCAAAGAAAATCATGTGTGAAAGCAGCTGAACTTTATCTGACCCAGTTAACCAAAAAAACAAAACAGTCTTTTTTTAGTTTTTAGTTTTTTATGTTTTTAGTCTTGGTGAACACCCGTCTTTGTGGTGCATCATGAAAAGCATAGGTTTTTATATCTATTTTTTTTATTTTTATGTGTGTGCTGTCTAAACATGTGAATGTTTATACAAAATCAATCTATCTGCATCCTATTGTACAACAAATGTTGCCTCAAAAAGTGTTAATGCTTAAAATTTCTGTTAAGATCTGTAGCTGTAACAGAGGTCACGTGACAATTGTTGCTTATCAGTCATTTTGACATTCGTATCATCTGGTCATAATTTTTATTTTTGATAGCATATTACATAGCTAATTTTCATTCATTTTAGTTTAAATTAAATCCGAATAAGCTAAACAGAGAATCCACATCATGCCATGACATATGGTGCTTATTAATATGCTACATATTATGAACATTTCGCCTGTTGTTGAATACCTGTGCATAATGGAAGCTGAAGTGACACTTCAGTTTTGAAATAAGAGAACATTCCTCCAATTGATTTATCAGAAACGGCTAAATTCTCTGAACAAGGTACTTTTCCGTTTGCTTCAAAGGGAGTAAATCCCTCTGGATGTGCTCAATTTGCATCAGTGAACTGCAACGATCTGTCACCGGCAGTCTGTGTTGTGCCACCTGTTAGGCCACAGACAAGGCCTCAGTAACTCTTCAACGTGATGTCATCTTCAGTTTTTTCCAACACTGTTTAAAAAAAATCGGTAAAAATAAATAAATTGGTTAATGCGACCACTTTTTAATAAAAATGCCAGAAAGACGATAAGAATATAAATTTCCATTGTTTATTGATCTATTTTCATATGGTTTCCTGGTTTTACCCTGATTACATGTCTAACTGTCCAATGGCTGACCTTAGCACATGTGTCTTTTTGTTGAGAAACTCTGGTTCTGCCGCATTTACTCACATTGTGAATAGGAAACACAAAAAAAAAACGTAAAAAAGTAGTCAAGACCAAACAAAAGAGCTTCTGCTGTGAATACACAGTTATCCAAGAAGTATTTGCAAAATCTCATTGACACATTCTACTGCACCCAATGGCGTTTAGCTTCTCAACTCAAGAAGTGGATACATCATAACACCCCTAGTAGTAGGTATGAGTTTGCATGGTAGTGCGTATTGCTGTGTAAGCCATGCACTCCTTTGCTCTCATGCAACGTCAGCTGGTTTAGGCTCACACCTCTCATGACCCTTATTTGGATAAAATGTGTAAAAGCTTGTAAAAATTGAGAATTTGTACGTTTTTTAAATTTTTTTATGTGGGTTCACGAAGACAAATACCAAAAACCCACAGTCAAAGACGAAGAGCAGGGTACAGCCACAGACTTATTCAAGGCATGCTCTGGTACTTTTTCCTGTGGTCAAAAATTATTTTGTATTTTTTGCAATACTGAAAATATATTCAAAAAAGGGGGGCACAAAGCCATTATATTAAATTGTTTTGTGCAGTGACTGTGGTATTGTCTTTGAGCAGTTAAGATTTTATGCTCGACTATGGCTAACTGTTGTCAGGAGAGTTTCTGCCACTGCAGCAATAAAAAGCTTTCAGTAACAGATGACATGAATCAAAGTGTGGGGCTTTCTGGGTTTCAGGCGACAAAGAAAATGCTACCAAGGCATGTCATTTTAAAACTATGAAGATCCCTCAAGTTGCTATGATGAAACAGGAAAGAGAGGAGACTGAACTGAATGCAGCCTACCAAATTAACAGAATGTGCAAATTAGACCTTATGGAAACAGAGAACAGTTTTAAGAAGTACACCTATAAAAAACGTTAGACACTTCGACAAAAAAGTTAAAAACAGAAAAACTGGTCTTCCCACCTATTGCTATACACATGGGGAGTGACTAAAAAAAAGTAAAGAGGGTCTTAACAACATTTCTAAATGTTCTGATTTATATAACCACTGAATCATTTAAATTTCTCCTCTTAAGCTGCATTGTTACATGAAAAATACCAGATAAATAACTTAGGCCTATTATTCATTATTTTCAACACTGTAATAACCTTTGTGAG
This sequence comes from Apricaphanius iberus, assembly GCA_028564705.1. Classification (NCBI taxonomy): domain Eukaryota; kingdom Metazoa; phylum Chordata; class Actinopteri; order Cyprinodontiformes; family Aphaniidae; genus Apricaphanius; species Apricaphanius iberus. The sequence goes on along the minus strand of JAPXFQ010002461.1, from coordinate 1,272,434 downwards.
GCCAATCCCCATGTTTCCTTAATCATGATAATGGATCCCACGTCAGTTTCAATTAACTACTGCTGTCTCTGAAGCGTGATTTTGATAAATTGCTAATTACAGAACGCAGACCAAAGGTGCGTCCCATTCTAGTCCCGCATCATCTACTACTCCATCCTGCATATGGTTACTATTATAGCATATATTCTCAGCTGGCCTTTTTCATATCACTCCCTCCCTCCTGCTCAATGAGAATTTTAAATGTATATTATTGCTGTGGTGGAGATAGTGTTTCAAGACCTCCAGGCAAATACTAAACCAACTGGCAGCACATTAGACAGAATACTTGACTTATTAGATATTTCCTATTCAAAACAGTGTCATCAAAGGCTAAGAACAAGAGCAATATAAAACGCAGCAGCATGCCTGCCTGAATGTCTGCTCTGCTCAACCACGCTCCTGTGTCCGACTCACATAGGATCGCCCATGCCAGATCCATCTCCTTTTGCTGCCATAATCAGGACAGGATGTGTGCAATTCTTTTCTGAAGAAATGTAAGATTTTCCAAGCTACGGGGAGGGGAAAGCAGGCAGAAAAAGGCCTGGACCTTTCGCCATGTGTGTTTAGTTAGGTGAGTGAAACATTTATTGAGGTAAGGAAGTAGTTGAGAAGATATTCAGCGAAGGCAAAACATCCACTCTAAAAAAAACAGTCTCCCACTGGAAAGGACGAATACGCTGAACATCATCAGGGAAAGAACAGAAGCCAGCTGAAAAGGCAAGAAGGGTCTTCAACATTTGTGTCTTTTCCCAAGCTTTGGCTGCTCACATGCATTTACAATTAGAACAAATACCCACGTTTTTTTGTATTTTTTATAACCACCATAACCGAGAAATTGCCCCCTAAGCAAATACTTGGTCTAAATTTAGCTGTGCTTGAAAGTAGAAGAAGGGGAACACAAACGGGCACAGAGACAATGAGAAAATATGCCACAACACAATGTGTTCATCTAGTATAGGTAACACACAAGCAAGTAGTCCAGTGATATTAGGGCACATGCCTTTGTCATACGTTTTCCAAACTAGCACATAACAAGCTTTTTATGCTACTTCATCTTTCAAAAAATCTACTTCAAAGGTCTATAGCATTAACCTGATGCCAATTTATTCATTTAAAGAAGGCAATAAATTTAGAATGCAAACACTGGCTGAAGCCACAGGCCTGATCCAAGCTGAACTATTACTTTGTACTGCATTATATAAGGTCTGTACTGAAACTCTATTTCCAGAACCCAATGTAATCTTTCTCTGGACTAAGTTGATCATAGTCATGACCCCTCCTGCCCCCAACATACTGTCACTGAGACACAAACGCACACACCTACACACACAGACACACACAGACACAAAACCTCCAAGCCAATCATGAGATCATTCCCTCAGAGTCTATAGGCAGGACTTTCTGGAAAATGGAGGATAATCCCCAAAGTGTGAAACCACGAGTCTCTCGAGTGCCAATCACATCAGAGTGCATCCGTATGACTTCTGACCCCATTTCTGTCAGTGTAACTGAGAACAGCTTGACTAAGAGATGGCTAATAAGCGGAAGTAAATGTCATATCATGCAAATGCCAGTCGTTTAGTGTTGGCAGGCTAGCTTTATATGACAACATGCCCTATACTTCTGAAAACTATGGGATTGAATGTTTACAGAATAATGAAAGTAATGGGTTGCTAATTGGGTTCAGATATCAAGGAACATGGAAATGTGGGTGTCTTGGCATGCTAAGGATACCATCATGATGAAAATAAAATAAATAGAAACAAGTAATAAAGGAGATAATAACTCTCTTCCTAATATTCTCACAGATACACATAAATAGGAAGTTATGCCAAAGGAAAAGGTTGGGAGAATATAATTTAGAGGGGACAACAGAACATTTTTTGGTAGAGAGCTGATGCAGTAGTATTAAGTGTCAGACATGGATACAATAAATGAGGATTACAGAAACTGTTCTATGTTTAGCAACATATGAGGATGCAAAGGCATTACATTTTACCAAGATTTTCAGAATGGGTCCACGAACCGGAAACAGCTACACAGAGAGGTTGTCCTGTGGCTGACTGGAAACTCATGGAGAGAGTAACATTCTTTTGTGTGGAAGTTGCGACTGAGGAACACAAACATTTAGCTACTATTCACTTGAACAAGTTATTTTAAAATGGAAATGGAGGAAGCACCAAAGATGCAAGAAGCTACTAAAAAAAAGTTATGTCTATTACTCACAGGTTTATTCTTGGTGATAATGCAGACAGCCAAACTCTGGCACATTAATGATCATTTCACTCCTTTATCATTCTCACATTTGCACGTTTTGCACCAAATTTCATATTTCAAAAAAAAAAAAATGCCTTCCACAGAACATCAACTAGTACCAATCTTTGGGAGATCATCAATAACTATGTGAGGGGGGAAACTGTCCCAAAGCTGACTGAAAGTTTATTTGTTTAAACATATGTTATGCAACAAGTACTTTTTGAAAATGCTGTCAGCCCTTTGGGTCAAAATAAAATAAAATAAATACAGTCAGGTAAATACAGGTAAGAAAGGAGACTATAGCTTTCTTCCTAATATTCTATCAGATACACATAAATAAGTCTATGGCAAAGAAAAAGGTTGGTGGAATATTATCTAGATGTCACAACAGAGTTAAGAATTCTCAAGGGAGTAAAAATAACTTGGCCAATAATGCTGATCATTGCTAATGTAAGACACTATAAACTGCCTAATATGTCAACTTTAAATCATCCAGTCTTAGTATTAAATGAGTAAAAGTGTTTTTTACCGTGACTCCCTTCTCTGTCATACACAATGTGACGATACCTCTTCTCCCAACAAGATCTATAATGACTGCTAGAAATATTTGGAATGCTGCTAATTTTAGTTCTTAGAGAGAAAATGGTATCAGTAAACTGCAGCTTTACAAAATTAATTAGGTGTCATGTTTTTCTTGTGGACCAGTAGTCTGAGTGTTCCCATGCAAGTCCAGTAGAATTGCCATTGAAAAGTGTAGGAAGTCATTACTATATCTTTTTGACATACTATTCAGTTGTGCTACTTGCTTGCAGGATGCTTAGATGGAAAATTAACATCTGTCTCTTGAATACATCAAAGTTCACAGGTTTGAGCCCCTGCTGTGCTGAGCACTTTTGTTTAGCAGAAGCATAAAGTTCAAAGCAGCCCCCTGTGCTTTTGTATTCAAACAAGAAAGCCACAAAGGAGCAATATTTCATTTTGTAAAAAAAAATAAAAATAATAACAATACTTGAGCAAACTCTACAAAGATGTCTCTCATTTTCTTGTAGAAAACAGAAGGGGGAAGACATTTATAACATGAAGTCACTGCTTCATGTGCCATTACAGCAGACAAAAAGCATACTAGGCCATCAAAGACAGTCAAGCTCATACACTGAACTTTGTTTCAGCTACAAAGGCAACCTGTAATGCACTTCAACTGAACCACAACAAAGATGCAATGGAAGGTCACAACCCTGGAGCCTGAAAATGAATACAGAGAGCTTCACTGTGACAGTCAGCAGTACTTAAAACAGTGCACTCTAGAGTTCAGCTCCAAGTGGGGTCATTTTAACAAGCCCCCTCTGACATTGATTGGGGGGCTTTACCTTCTAAGATTTAATAGCATATTTTTTTGCATAAGATCATGTTTCTTTTAGCAGTATCTATTTCTCAATTTATTTAATCATCTGTAAAGGAGAGACCAAATGAAAAAAGTAATTAATATTTTCTCTGCTATGAGAAAGCATTTATTTTCTTCTCCCACCCCATGTACCAAACTTGCTTGTAGACATTCCTAAAGCACTATGTAACTCCAGGGAAGTGCAGAGATGGCTGGTTGAGAGAAGAAATTGACAGAAGCTCATGGAAGCTTTTGTGAATAAACAAAGAAAAGATGAACAGACAAGAAAACATCAATACTGGGGTGATGTTCTCCAGTGTTCAGCTGCTCTATGGCTTTTAAAAATCCTGGCTTAAAAACAAAGATACACAATGATAAAAGCCGAAGAATGAAAAAAAAATTTAATGTGAAAACAGAGTTAATGTAGTCCATGTGAGAAACTACAGTATGCTACTCAACAAAGGCCTGGCTCTGGAAGATGTGGCAGCAAAAGCCTCTGTTTTATAATTGATTGAAGTTCAAAACCATTTTTTCCATTGCCTATGCACGAAATTAGTTTACTTACAAGTATTTTTTCCACAAATAGAATGCAGATTGTCTCTGTTAAGCAGAACAGAGCTGTTTGTAAAATGCTGATGCTCAGCAGGCTCCAGTGGCGCGCTCAAATATTTGAGAGCAAGACCTTCCTAGTGACTAACTCTACGCCCTGATAGACACTCGCCAAACCCACTGCACCCCACTCCTTATCTGTGGCAATCGAGAATGATTTAAAAGGGGTTGACAGCCACCTCCCTTAAAGCTAAATGGGAGACTTATTGCTTCAGTCATCCTCAACTGAACCACCAATGTAAACCAAAACCCTAAACTTGACTACCCAATTACATCCAATAGTTAAGGTTAGGGTGAGTGTGAGGACATGAGGGAATTGCAACACCTCAATATCATGGACTGTCAAAGCAACTTGCAGCAGTACTGAAAAGTGTGTTTAAAAATCCAAGAAAACCATTTCTAGATTAACACTTTGCTGTGTTACTGAAAACAAAGAATATGTTGAAAGTAAGAAGTAATTATTTACATATTGGCTCCTTCATGCTGATGTTTTTACTAAAGTCTCCCATTGTTAATAATAACCAAGACACAAGATAAACTAAAAAGGGAGAGAAAACCTTAACTTTGAAAGCTTAATGAAGAACTTGGCAGGGCGACTGAATGATAAATGGATTAATAGACTTGATGCATGTAATATGAAAACACATTTAACTCCTCATACTTCATTCCTAAACATCTACAGAAAGCCAAGCGAAAATGTTATATGCCTAATTAATTACATCCCAGTGATGGCCAGACATGAAACAATTAGGAGATACCAATCAGCAAAAAAAAGAAGCACTTTGCTGAGGACCACTGTTCAGTATATACTTCCTTTGTCTTCTATTTTTACAGAAAACTAAGCAGAACTAGACTGTCTTTGTGTAACTTTTAATCATTTTGAGATTTGTGCGAGTTTACCACCATAATCTAATGATCTAGCCATCAACGATGTGTGCTTAAAGATGACTGATACATAATAAAATATTCAGAAAGAAAACCTTTAACCATTTTTTAATTGTGCATCATTTGTCTTTGCAATGTGATGCACAACTGATTGATTAGCAGAGGCTAAATCCTTGGTTAGCAAACTGTTTCTGCAGCTCAAAATAAAAGCACTCCTAATACATTTAACCTTAAAACATTGCATTTCTTCCCCTGGCCCAGGGGGACAGCCTTGGTCTCCATGGGGCTTGATGGTGCTGTGGCCATGTGCCCTGAGTTGGACATACCAAAGACTCCCTCCCCTGATGGACTTTGTTGAATAGGGGCACCTATTGGAGTCAGCGAAGGAAGTGGCTGCCTGAGAAGGCATTTTGTTCCCCAGTCATCTCCTCCCCATCCCCAGACACCTCTGTTCACTCCACCTCTGCTCCATCATTGTAGCACTCATGTAGGGTCTTGGGGTGTGGGCATGTCATTGGGGTGTGGGAAGGGGTTTCCATCTTTGCTATCCTGTGGTGGCCTGGGTCCCAAGTTTACTGTACAACTTAGACACTCACTTATACTTTCATGAGACATACATTTGTAGGGACCTTGTGGTGGGCAAACCTTTCGGCTCCAAGGCAAGGTATTTTTATTTGTATAGCACACTTTCAACACAAGGCAATTCAAGGTGCTTTACATGATTAGAAAAATGTGAAAAATTAAAACATAGAATCACTAAACGAAATCTGAATGAACATTTATAAAAGACAATTTATGTAATTAAAAGAAAAGAAAACATTTAGTGATTAGAGCATAAGAGAACATTTATGTAAAATTACTATAATTAAAACAGAAAAAATTTAAGGTAATCAAAAAGAAAAAATGCAATCAGTTACTCATAAGCAAGTCTAAATAGATAGTTAAAACTTAACTTTTGATTTGAGATGGTTCAGTGTCTCTGCAGTTTTGCATTTATCCGGGATTTTGTTCCAGACCAAAGATTTATGACTGAGCCTGATCATAGGTGGACCTCTGAATTATTTGTGCTTGAGGGATTGGAACTGTTGTGTCCAACACATGTAAAGAAACGGAAAATCAGAACGGTCTATGCGGCACTATGACATTTGCTATTGGAGGAAAAGTAAACAGAACAAAAAACAATATGGTTCCACAAGCCACTGGATCCATGGAAACTTAGACCCCTAATAATGGCAATGCAAAGTGTTAAAAACAGCACAGACAGGGAAGTGAAATAAGCTCTGGGTGGTCTGTTTAGCCCTGCCCCCCAAATGTAGGTTTTGACATGACATGCTGTAGGAAGACAACATGTAGAATATAGATATGGAAAGATCAGAAATCACTTTGAAGTACAACAGAAGAGATTTTTGTTGTAGATCCTTTGTCATCCAGGACATAGTACACTTGAGACTTAAAGAAATAACTCATGCAACTAAACTCCTCTTTTTAACAAAACTAACAAAATAAGTTCAGTTGCATTATTATTATTATTATTATTATTATTATTATTATTATTATTATTATTATTATTATTATTATTAAGTCTCAATACAACAGATGAGATTTACAACAGTTCTGGCACAATTTAACAAGAAAGCTGAAATTAGAAGGGTTGGGAGGACTGAAATAATCATCCTTTAATTTCTATCTGGATGTGTTCCCAGCACTCGGTGAAACAAAGGCTGATGTTCACGTTAGGTTTACAACAGAGAATGTTGCAATAACAAGTATCCTTATCCAAGTTAGCAAGGAGAATTTTGACAATATGAGCGTTTTGGCCAAAGATGCATATTGATAGAGGATTGAGTGCAAAAAAATCACATGCAGACAGCTGAACACCTTAGCCGGAAAACGCATTTCTGTTTCATCAGGACTCTTTGCAACAAGTCATCTTTTTAGACTTAGAAATAAACCTTCAGGAGGTATTACAGAGAGACTCAGAAGCAAAGACTAGGAGAGATAAATGATGGTGGTGTAAAATCAAATTTAAAGTATAGTATAAGTAAATAGTAATAGTATAGTATAGTAAAGTATATTTTAGTCAGTAGAGGAAACCAAGATGACAGGGCTTAATCATGACTCTTTTTTTTTTCCAGCAAAACACACTCCATTCTAAACAACTTTACGTGTTTAAGTGTTAAGACTTATGCTGTGTTCACACTGCCCCAAACTGCAGCATCAGTTGCGGCAGGATTACATGTAAAGGCTATGGTTGAGTCCGTCAGAGGTCTATCAGAGTCACTGTGGTGCATTGTGTGCATTGACTCAGTCAACTTTTCAAGCGTTACTTGTGTTTGAAGCGGCAACTTAGCAAACACAAGCAACACAGAAGTTCAGCTAGCTGAACATTTGACAGACTTGACGCAGTGCGCCAACTAATCAGAGCATCTCTCTGTAGTGACATCGCCCGACGTTGGCGATGTCTAGCCAATCACAATCCGCTAATGTTTTCAACATCCGCAAGAGAAAGGCCCGCCCACGTGCTTTGCGAGCTTCAGCTTAAAAATGTATATACATCAAACTACATGCGTTGGGAGAGTTGCTTGACGCAGACAAGGTGTGCAGTCTAAATGCACCATAAGATGTTTTTTACTAATGATTTACCTACACAGTTCATTTTTATATTTATTTTTTGGTATTGATACATTTATTGGCTTTCTGTATAATATGTTTTGAAGGTTTGCCTGCAAGAGGCGCTGAAATAGTAAACTTTACTTATCAGCCACCCTATTGGGTCCACCCTTCTGTTACCAGCCTTTACCTTTAGAACCTCGTTATTTGTTTATTTCATATTATTGCCAAAGATTCAACAAGGTCCCAAAAACATTTTTGAGATGTTTTGACACTTTTTGAGATACTAACATATAAAAGTTGCTGCAGATTTGCTGCCTGCACATCTGTCATTGACTTCACTAGTTCTACCACATGCAAAAGGTGGTCTATTGGAATAAGATTAGGTCACTGTGTTGGAATGCTTGGAACAGATTGTCATATTCAACCAACCAACTTTGACATACTGAATCAAACAATTATTGCTTAATTTTGGTGACTGTAATTTACTGTAATTCCTTAATATTAGAAAGTCTTCAAAATGTAATTAAAAGCCTTCAGTTGATCCAAAATGCAGCAGCTAGAGTTCTGATGAATATTAAAAAGAGAAATCACATTTCTCCTGTTTTAGCTTCTATGCATTGGCTCTGTGTTCAGTCCAAAATAGAGTTCAACATCCTCCTTCTTACGTATAAAGTTCTAAATAATCATGCTCCATTATTCATCAGAGATCTGATTGTTCCATATCTTCCTAACAGAGCACTTCGCTCTCAGATTGCAGGTTTACTGGTACTTCCTAGGATTTCTAAAAGTAGAATTGGAGGCAGATCTTTTGGTTACCAACTCCTCTCTCCTGTGGAACCAGATCCCAATTTTAGTCTGTGAGGCAGCTACTCTGTGTATTTTTAAGGGGCATTAAACCTTCCATTTCATAAAGCTTATAGTTAGAATGGCTTAGGTCATCCTACGTTATCTTTGCACTTATGCTGCTGTAGCCAGACTGTTGGAGGACAGACTTACCACGTTTGTTCACTCTTCTACTTTTCTCTTCTACTACTCTCGGAATGTATTTTTCTGCTTTTATTGTGAATCTTAACCTTGATTTCTCTCAGTGTTTTTTTCTCCATAGAAGGTCCAGCTGGTCTGGTATTCTGCTCAGGTACAACGCCCTGTTGGATAGGGAGCATCAATCCAGATGATGCTCCCAGTGAATGAACATCCTCCATGTCATGTTTATAACCTTTCTTTAATATATAAAATACTCTTACATCAGATCTTTTGTTCTTTTTGTGGCTCGTCTCTGTCTACTCAAATCCCCAGACAGTCGTGACAGATTATCGCTGGTACTGAGCCTGGTTTTGCTGGAGGTTTCTTCCTGTTAAAGGGGAGTTTTTCCTATCCACTGTCGCTACATGCTTGATCAGTATGAGGGATTGCCATGGTTGGAGTCTGCATGTACTGGGCACAACCTCACTTCAATTCAATTCAACTCAATGCTACTGGAATTCCTTACATAGAACATTTTTTACTGATTGGAATGTTTGTATAATTGTACTGAAATGTCTTTTCTTGTAAAATGCCTTGAGATGACATCTGTTGTGAATTGGCTTTATATAAATAAACTGAATGTAACTGAATACATTTTGGTGCAAAACTTGATTTAGAATAAGGTTGTACCCCGTGTTGAACCACAATTTGGTGCATTCGTCAGGGCTGCAAACCTTAACTCTCAATTTTAGACCATTCCATGTAAATCTGAGATTGTTGCATCTGAAACTACAAGAAGGGCAGTGTTTTTGAAATAATCAGAGAACTTTGTCTGGCAACAACAAACATGGTATATTCAGAGTCAATTAAATAACCTTTCTTCCCCAATTTGATGTTTAGCTTGAACTTCAGTCTCTTTTATCACACCTAGATACAGAAATGAGTTGTTGCCATGTGCTTGGATAATTCTCCATTTCTGCAAATGAGCAACTGCTTACAAGCAATGAAAATGTTTACCTAATGAACCAGACTGTCAGTCAAATGTTAAAAAAAATGTTCAATTCTGTTAAGACATTTAGAAAAATAAGCAAAATAATAGGAATAAACTTTCTTTAATATGTAATATTTAAGACAAGGTTAAAATATATCAAATGTTTGAAGAAACAACATGCTTGGTAAAAACCAAATGTCATAAGTCTGAAATGCAAATAAATACATTTCTTGAAATCCTACAAAATTGTAGTTACTTCAACATTAAGACTTAAATTAGCAGAATGGAAATCAATTTCTACCGAATTGAATGAGTTTTCCAAAAGTCCCTATCACCTGTTATTTTAGATGGAATCTTGCTTACACAGGTGTAGAGAAAAAAATGTTTCCTCTTTGAGTCTCTTTCAAAATTCTTTACTAATTCTTGTTTCTTTTTTTCACAGAACAAGTCTCAGATGTGAGTTTACAAATAAGTCTACGAGCTGGCCTGGTGTGCCCTGCTTTTACTACTCCCCAGGGTCTGTGACCCTGTTTCCCTTGCAGGCAAAGAGCGAGGGCACTACTGACTCCTGCTTACCTGACTGGTCACTTGATCCTAGGGTTCACTTTAGGGGCCTCCTGCCTCTCCTCAAAGGCACCATTTGTTCCTCTGCTTGGAATTCCAGCCTCCATGATTTTTATCAGGAGTTTTCACGCCAATTTTGCCAAAACCAATTGAAAAAGCAGAAAATTCAGCTGCTACTGATCTCAAATAGATCATGTTCCCAATGAGTCAATTTAAGAATGTGTTATGCTTATGTCTGGAAAAAAAAGTTGGTTAGGATGCTAGGGCTGAATGGGAAACATGACTTGTTATGACTGGCTGTCCATTAACAGTTCAATCAGACAAGAAGAGCAACAAGACAGAAAAAAGATAATGTTTCATAACAACAAAAGGGCAGTTGAAGGAACATTGGCTGTGAAAAGTTTTGTTTTAGATAAGCCAATGACAAGAACACCTACTTTACAGATGTGATGCAGCCAAAATGGAGGAGATAGTTGCACGAAAAGCTCTATTTACTAGTTATCTCAGTTACAACAGGGTGAATTATAGTAGAGTGAAGCAGCAGTGGAACAAACTGGGGCCTGGGTGGTGGTTCAGACCAAGAAGAGGTTATTAGCCATGTTAAGTGGTTAAAATTTAACCTCCCAAGAACGTTAACCTCCTGTTTACGGATAATTACAATAGACACAATCAGAACTCAGAGTAAACCCAGATGCTGATAATCTGTTTAACTGTATCTCACTCATATTTGAATCATCCCCATTTTTATCTTGATCCTATGTCATCTAATCAGGATGATCTGTTCCTTTTCCTCTGCTTTGTTATTTCACACATGTCTCGCGTCTCCCCGTTTCTGATAGGAATGACAGGTAAGAGGTAAGAGGTCCTTTGACATCTTACTTTCCTCATTTTACTGGAGGTCAAAGGAGAAACTTCATATACCAGACAATATGAAACACTCATCACAAAGAGGAACTTGGAAATAGTTTATAAGTTGAACATACACAGACGAGAATAAAGCCCAAGGACGCTTCCCGAGCCAAGCTTTTCAACAGCACAGTGGCTTTGATGAGCACTCCTAGGTGTTTCTGACATTCAGCAAACACTCTTAGAGCAATAAGAAGAGAACTGTTACTCAAGAGAGAAGAACACGTCTCCAGGATTCATGATTCAAACTTCTAATGTGTAACATTTAGCTGTGTTTACCTAGTTAGAGTAGGGAAGGTTTGAATTTATAATACTTAACTTGTGACCAAAGCATAGTTTATGTCGGCAAGTTTGCACTCACATTTACATGTATTGACAAAGATGTTTTCTTTTTCTACTTCTCAGTGTTGCAAGCCAATTACCCACCATAACAGCAGGGGGTGCTGACCTTTTATGGCAGGGGAACTAGAGTTTATTTACTTCAGCGTTCCGTTCTGTTGTTCTCTACACCTTCTGGTTTCTTAAATCAGCAAAAGACCATATTACATAAACTGGTTTTGTAACAAAAAGTATCTAGTACTAGGGGTGTCACAATCTCGATTTTTTATCAAAATCAATAGAAATTATGTCACGACCTTGCACATCGAAAACTCAAAATTATCGCAATTGCCTCTTGCCATGTTTACATAATGTAGCATCACTAGTGTCCCACTCGGACTTCGTAGCAGCATTTAGCAGGCAACCGTCAGTTTACTCAGATTTCTTCATGACAAGGAACCACACATTGCATTTTTTCCAAACAAGTAACTATCAGCAGTTCTTATACAACTCATAACAACACCTGGTAACATTATTAACTGCTATATCACAATAAGAGCATCCCCTGTGAACAGAGCACACCTCTACAGAGCATATTAGCTGATGCTAGCAAGTAGCTATTAGCTAAGCTATAGTTAAACCATGGCTAGGAGAGGTGAAGAAAGAAGCAGCAGCAGCCTTCTATTCTCAAATCTCCACTGAGGAAATTTTGCGTTCCCCCTTTCTTAAGTTGACATTCTCGTTGTAAACAAGACGACCACTGTTTGCTGCACATTAGCTTGTTTCTCTGAGCCAGCTGAGAGTTGCTGTGCTGCAGTAACTAAAAAGAGCCATTAGATTGCAGCCACCCTCTGTTACTAATCATTTATGTTATTTATTTAAACGAGACTGTTACACCTATAAGTGTAACAATTAATTGTAAACATAATATTGTAAATAAAATATTTCAATTTGACCATTAATGCCTAATGTGATACATTATACAAGAATAATGGAAATTGCATCACTTATATAGCTCGAATTAAGATTTACTGTACAAAATTTTATGAATAAAACCAATGATCGTAGTCAAAAAAATGGCAAAGGGCTCTGTAATGTAAAAAATTGTAAAAAAAAAAAAAAAATCAAGAATCAAATCAAATGCTCTCTGTTGTGTTCGACAAATGGTTATAACATTGGACTGTACATCATTAGTGTGTGCCGGACGGACAGCCCTTGCGTTGATGGATAATGGCCCTATGTGTCTCTGCACCTCCGCTAAGGGAGCATCACCTAGGCTTTAGTCTTGATATTTAACTAAGTGGCTTTTGGAGATCAACCCATCTGTAGCTTTAGCCTAACTGCCTTTATTTTATTTATAATTCTAAATTCTGAGCTTCCATCCTATGCCATTGAATTTAAATAGAAGAGATTATCACGCCCTTTATTCCATGAAAAGGAAAATGCAGCTTTTGAATCATGATGGACAGACGGACAGATGGAACACTTTCTGGTCTTATGTGTACCGTATACAAATATTTGGTGAATATGTTCAACCCTCAGTTTTTTTTGTTTTGTTTTTTAGTTTTTTAGAATTTACCTTCCAACCAATGTTCCCCTTAGCTGTCATTGTAGCCTGTTTTATATTAATAACACTAGTCAAACTTTGTGAGAGTACAGTCAATCTTTGGGGTGGAATTCAAGACTAGACATAGGCAGAACTGTATAAATGTATATATGAGAAACTGCGCAGAGAGGAACCCTCTCTAATATCAGCTAACCTTCTACTAGTCAGCTCTGGATGGGCCGGCAATTTCTTTAGCCGGGATTTTTGCCAGTGCAGTACAGGAATAAATTAGGAAAACAAAAATCAAACTGACAAAAGAATGCTAAAAAAAGAGCAATGAGAAGAGAAAGTGAAGAAAAGTAAATAAGTACACGCTGACAGCCGTTCTAATACAGGTACTTCCTATGTCTGATACTTCCTTTTTGTCCACGATAAACTCTAAATCTTAGGTTTTGTTGAAGTTGGATATCCTGTCCTAAACGTCTGTGGTACTCTGGAATATCTGTGGCAACCATGTGAATGTGTGTCCATGAACATTGGAGAAAATCTAAAGCCCTGCTTCCCATGCGTGTAATCATCCCAGGATGAGGTGGAGCGGGACTTCCCCCTGCACCAGAGGGTATTTTCCTCTCACACAGTGCTACACGCACATGGCTGAGCCAGACTGCATCTGTGTATGTGTTTGTGTATCTGTTTCAGAAAGAGAGGAAGCCAGACATCCTAACATGGAAATCAAGGATACGCTTATAAAACAAAACTATCCTGGATCAAGAGACCTTTAGTTCCGAAAGCACAAAAACATTGGCATGGCAGTCAATGTGACCGTAACATCACAATCCAGGTTATTGTTAGCTAACACTAAGAAAATAGCAAAAACTAGAAGTAAAACAAGATTTTTATTAACTTAAATAAAATAAAGAGACGTTGGAACAAAACGAAAACTAACTGAAACTGTAAGTAGTGTTCACAAATCAAAATAAACAGTATTTATTGAGAACATTTGCTTAAGTTACTCTGCCATATATCTTTAATACTTGTCTGATATGTTTCAAAAACACAAACTAAAGAAATTGTAAAAACTAACTAAAACTAAAACAGAATTTAATATCTTAAGTCTAAACTAAATCTACTGGAAACTGTAAAACTATTAAAACCCTGATCACAATCATAAGAAAAAAAGAAGAGTAAATCACTGTTTTGTTGTAACAGGTGCATTTTGAGCATAGTACAATAAAGTTCAGTATTTCACATTTATTCCAAAGGGAACTTAAACATTGCTGTAACTTGAATCAACCATGTGTTTTCAAAGAACCACATTCTGGAAAGAATAATTTTGCTGTTTGACAGTCTCATTACTTTTTTGACATGCTAACAGCTCAGTCTCCAGGCAACAGAGACGATATTCCACAGTAAGCACTGCTAAGTCACCTCATTTGCTTTTGCCGCTCCTCTTGAAATCTCCATGTAGCGGCATAATTAGAAAGCCACGCAGAGAGATGCTGGAGTTTGGGATATGATAATTAACCAATAGGAATAATGCAAGGGATGATTTGAACTTTCTCCTTCTTTATCTGCTCTTTGCTCCCGCTCTGCATCAATGAAGCCTACTTTCTTCTCCCCTGAGATTTAAGGCTTTGAAAAGCTAGTCAGCTGCTCCTAGTTGTAAAAGAAACACATTGTTGCTATGGTTACACATCCTTGTTGCTATATGGAAAGTAAGGTCAATATTAACTTCCGCATTGGTTAGATTTAGGTCCTCATATGAGAGGAAAACATGTAAACACACAAACTCAAATGTCAGCTGGGTGGTCATAGAGAGGTATTACTTTTGCATCTTCCAAATAAAGATGGCAGACACTTACCATGCAGGGAATGTGGAGAGCATGCGTACGCGTATTTGGTTGTGTGAACATGTGTGTGTTTGATGGTATGGCCTTTCTGTGTTGCCGGGTGACACGGCTGATGACATAGCAGCCAGATTAGTCCTGGAAACCGCATCTATTCATAGCTCCTTGGCTGTGGGACCTCCTGCTGCTGAAAGCTGCCTGATCCGAACCCAACTTCACTTCACTTCATCATCATTACAGTCAACCGGGAAATGCTGAGATGAAGTCAGACTGTGACGAACCATAGCTAATGCCATGATAAACATTCTAATAATTCAGTGATTTAAAGAGCAACACATCTGCTTATCAACCTCTAGGAAATCATGTTACACTTGCATTGCATCTTGGTCGTGTTCTAAAATAAAACTGGACCAGTAACTTTGGAATAAGGGCTTCTGAACACACTGAAGGAGAATGAAAATAAAAGACAATTAACAGATTTATGGCATTACACAATTTTTAGAAATGACTTAAAACCCTGCACCATGCTTGCACACATTACCCACGTGCCTGGCTTGCCTCCTGCTGCCAAGGAACCCGAAAGCCCCAACAAAACAAATTCATTAATCCTGACAATAAAACACAGCTGTAAGGGGGTAATGGGAACTGTTTGAAATCAGATTGGCATTCAAGACAAACTGCACATGGGAATAAGAAGGGAGAAACGGAGCCATGTTTTATTTCAGTTTGAATTGGGGACACTAATGCAAAAAAATGCTCCCGACAACAAAAAAAACTCAACCACACGAGAGGCTTGAGTCTAGGACCTCCTTCCAACTGGATCCTTTGAGCAGGATGTGCAAAGAAAACTGTCCAACTGTATACATATCATTAATAAGGTTAAAACGAATGTTAAATAGCCTCTTAAGAAATGCACAATGATTATCTTATTTGTTTTGTTGTTGCAGTGAGATTACGGACAGGTTGCTATGTGTTACATGATGTGTTTTAAATGTGGGGGAAAAAGAGAGGTTTGAACAGGAGCACAGATCTGAAAAATCACACAGCACTCTTAATAAAGGTAACCACTAGAGGGCTCTGTAGCTTGTGAAATGAGCCCCAACAGATCCCAATACACCATTATCAACAAGGACAACTAGACAGAGATACAAACAATTTAACCCTAAAGCAAAAAACATTCATTTAAAATAATATCCACTTCCCAGCAGGACACAAGCTAAGACAGATGTTCACAGTTTTATAAGTAGTTAATGAACTCTACATTATGACCAATGCATGGTTAATAGGGAAAGCAGTTTATCCTCTAACACAATGCTCAAAAGGTAAAGGCTATCCAGGCCGACAAAATAAAAACTATGAATTCAAGGTCAGTTTTCTTATTCAACAGCACTAAACACAAATAAATACAAAGGAGAAAAACAGGAATAAAAAAAATCGTCAGTCATTTTACAAAGAACACTCAGAGGTATGGAGTAGATCTTACTCCTAGATAATTGCTAAAAAGCAATGTTCTTCTGAGAAAAATGGAGCATTCACATACATGTACAGCCCCAGTAATAAGCACGACAGCGGACAGGAAACCGCTCAAACAAACCAAACACATTTTGGTGTTTCAGAGGTAAATCTAGTTGGGGTCGTAACTGGAACTTTAGAGTCCATAAAGATGCCAGAAACAAAGCCTCAAGGCCAAAACAGTCAAACAATCAAGTACATTATCTCATACTGACTACATAGAGAAGATTGTAGTGGTTAAAGGGCGACAACAATAATACCAAAAAACCACAAACTACTTAACACACCAGTAGAACCTCATCTTTATGGGTGGAAGGAAGTGTTTACCAATTTACACCATATAGAAAAAACAATCATACAACTGAAAGAGTTATTTGTACTCTTTTTCAATATAAAAACCTTAAAAAACATTTACTGATTACTTTTTCAACCTATTAATAAAAGTAAATACCTTGCCTATACTCTAGTAGTTCTGGATCATCCATGTGGTTTTAGTCTGTTCTTCTCTGTTGTTTTTCTTCTATTGCGTTTCGGAAGCCTTTAGAAGAACTGAGTCATCTAAACAGACCCTTCCAAAAAGAATCTCATAATAGGAAAACAGTGAAGTTACTTTGTGAACTTGCTTTATTTAAAGCCCTTCTCCATTCCTTTTCTTTCCCCCGTCACATTCCCGGGGAGTCGCTTCCTCACCAATGCTGGTAAATATTTTTAGATTGTGTTCCATTAGAAAGCTTCATTAAGCGGTCAGACGGGGCAAATGGCGCCCGGGTGCTCCTTGTGCTGTAAACAATAGAAAGGGCCCTGATGGCTGCAAAGGAGCACAGCACAGTAACTAATGCAACATTAGAGAACTGCTTTGCTCTGCGTTAGTAAATATTTAAATGTGTTGGATTCACCCCAAAAAAAAGAGTCAGGGTTGATATTCAGGAAAACAAGGTCAGAAGACCTATCCTGACAGATTCTAGGAAGCAATGGTGTAATCATTCTTGATCAGATTAAAGTCAAATTACTGTTTAAAAGCTGGCATTATCTTGCTCAGCGTTCAGGGGATCAATCAGACATGGGATGTATCCTCAGGACAATACAAAACATTCTTAAAAGCAACAAAGCTGACATTTTTACTGTATGACTGAGGGTATATGGTGTGAATGTTTTCAGTAGAACCTCTGAGTTGAAGTGCATCTTCATGTGGAACATTAATGGTGTGACAAGTTACCTTAGAACTTTTCTCTGGAGCATTTGAGCCCACAGTGTTGTCTCTGAGGAGCTGCTGCAGGAGCTGCACCTGGGCGACACTGAGGTAGAAATCCAGATTGCTGGTCACATTCACCTCCAGAGAGTGGCCACACACCACCACTTCCTGAAGAGACAAGGGAGGTAGCAGAAATTTAGGTGAAGAGGTGGGAGTGTGTGTGTGTTTGGGGGGGGGGGGAGGGGGTTTGTTTGTGGTCTCATTTATTGCTTTCCTCGTTTGCTTTTCCTGCAATGCTTAGGTACATGACAAACCACTCTCTGTCCTGGTCTCTGTTTAGTGTGTTCCTCTGCTCCACTCTTCACCATCTGTCCTCTCCAGGGTCCCACCCACAGCCAGCAGTGAAAACCTGAGCCAGGAGGCTCCATCTAATAGGATATTACTCACTAACACTGAGGACTGAGCCACACACATGGAGCACACCTACAGTTCCTTCTCACACTGCTGTTGGACAGAATTGACATAGAATGATATAAAACTACAATGTTTTAAATACTGTATGCTTTTTTTTGTTAATAGAGAGCTGAGTGTAACATATTCCAACAAAAAATTACTAATTGTAAAGTAGCTGTTATATATATTTGTTAAGGATGACAAAATGATATGAAAATGGGTAAAGGGGGCAGTCAAAATAACAATTTTATACTAGACATATTTCAATACTACGCAGTTCAAAGTCCAGTTTCGTTCATGTTGTTGCTGGCTCTGAGTCTCTGTGTCACAGGAGGTTATACAAATTACTTAGTCTTTGTGTGTGTGCATGTGTGTCTCTCAGTAAAAAACTATGGATTAGCTGTTACACATTGTCAAGGGGCACGTTAGCGTGGTCGGACAAGGCATCAAAGAGGCAGGAAGTTTCAGAGAGCAGTGCCAGAAAACATCAGCTGTATAAGCAGAAAGGTTTGAACTCTGGAGGTCAAAAACCTCCATTACACACTAGGCTGGTGGAGGGATTCTAAATGAGTTTTTTGCTGTAGGTTAAGAGCAAAACATAAATACTTTTGACATCCCACATAATGTCTATTTTCATATGAACAGCAGACTGTACGAGCAATGCCTACAGTCATGGCTTTAACAGGCCATAATCAACAGGCACAAGGAGCCAGCTTATGTAGTCAGTGAGCAGATTCCTACAAAGGGCATGAATACATTTGTACCCTTAAAACCGACTAATAATAGAAAATCCTTAAACTCACCTACTTAAAGTGTGGAGTTAAGATATTGTATGGGTTAAACATACAATATTTTCTTAAATCTCATACTTTGAGGTAAATACAAATAATTTAATATTACTTAACCCTGGAAAACCTGAGACAGAAAAAAATGAAAAACTTCAACCAGATTGATATCTATGAGTAATTTAGAAATTAAAATGTATTTTTTTTAGATTTTTGGTAGGGTTTTATAAAAATGTAATACAACATTACGTGATCTGGAAGGCAGAATTTCTTTGAGACTAGTGACAGTCACTCTCAGAATAACATGAATGAAAAACAACTGTTCCACTTGACTCATTGATTGCTTAATATTTTGCCCCTGACAGTACAAATTATGAATAATATCATTGTAAAACATAATAACTTAGTTAACAGCAAAGTCATACATCACGTCAGATATACTAGCTCTCAGCCATACTTAGAAGCTCCATGGGATTTGCTTGCTTCTCATCAATTGTTTGAAAATGCAATAAAACATTTTGGTCATTGGGTGTAGGCCAAAGTGTTACATCTCACTGCTGATACCAATCCATGCCATTTGACTAACATATTGTGCCTCAGTCCTACAGGGAATGCTAATGGTTGCAAATGCACCAATGCACCAACCTGTTCTACATAATATCCTAAAAAATTCTGAACTCTAGCAAATCTGAGAAAAATGTTGGAAAACAGTAACTCAGCTGTTGAAAAAGTTTCTAAACATTACCTTGATACAACATTGCAACCTACTTTTCTTGTATTAGATAGAGTTACAAAAAGTAATACAAATGAGCAAAGAAAGTTTGCTGCCATGCTGTCCCAGTGTTGTAATTTTACAACAAATATAAAACATGCTCTATTTTGTATTTTCTTCAAGCATTATTGAAACATTTTTAGCCTCTAATAGTGGCTTACGTTTCTGGATTTTTTCTGCTTTTAGCTCCATCTGTCTTCTTGTCCAATCTTACCAGTTTTTCTGAGGAAGCACATCCCAACAGCATAATGCTGCTTTGTCCATGTTTTAAGGTAGGGGTTGCATATTTGCACC
This sequence comes from Apricaphanius iberus, assembly GCA_028564705.1. Taxonomy (NCBI): domain Eukaryota; kingdom Metazoa; phylum Chordata; class Actinopteri; order Cyprinodontiformes; family Aphaniidae; genus Apricaphanius; species Apricaphanius iberus. Next base: position 1,252,508 of record JAPXFQ010002461.1, on the reverse strand, counting down.
AATAGCAATTACGCCAATAAATCTAATTTCAGTCCAGAGCACGTCCTTCCACACTTACGCAGTTTTTTTCAAAAATGTCATTCTGACACTCCTCTACAAAGGCCAGATTTGTTGAGTGCATGACTGATCACCTGAACGGTGGATCTCTGTAGCTCAGAGATGTCAAACTCATTCCCAATTCGGGCCATATAAAGATAATGAATGTCCTTAAAGGGCCGGGTGTGGCAAAAAAACTTGATAAAACTATATTTAACAAACCGCTAAAACACGAATACATATCTGTCCCAAAAAATACTTCTTGAAATTAAATGACACTTTTCATAATGATGTGATTTAGGACTATTCAAATAACACTGATTTGAGTGATTAAAGTGTATTTAAGTGCATATGAATAGAACTTAAAAAAAAGTTAGTTCTTAGTTCTTAAAAGTTCTATGTATACGATCCTCTACAGCTTAGAGGGCCACGTCAATGGCCATGGTGGGCCGGGTTTGGCCCCCGGGCCTTGACTTTGACACCTGCGCCATAGCTCCTCCAGAGTTACTCTGCATCTCTTGGCTGCCTTTCTGAATAATGTCAGTCAGTACGTTTACATGCAGCAAGAGAAAGTCAAATTATTACCTCAGTCCGACTAAAATCAGACTAAGCTACCCAGATAATGCGATAGTGAATCGGACTGCTGTGCAAAAACAAACCCTGGCCCCATCCCCCAGGATGTTAGGAGAAGCGGAAGTGCAGCTCAGCAACAACATAGTAGTATTATAAGAAGAATATTGCAGTTAAAACAACCATAAGCGGCTGATCAGTGTATGTTTGGACTGACAAAGAGACGAAGCATTTTGACTGTGAATATCCTGCTTTGACTCCATCTGCTTCCCTCCCACCAGCCTCTGTTTACTGCCTGTGTGCAGCTCGAAGCTAGCCACTGTAAGGCTAACACGTAGGGGCGCATATCGCCATCTATCGTCAGGGAGTCAAACGTACTTCATTTAATAATTCGATTTACTGACTGACATGTAAACTGGGACTCGGCTTTCAACAGGGGGCAGAGTCCCCAGCCTTTGTCAGTGTCAGCAACGTCAAGATTACATGTTAAGTCAATGGTTGAGGCTGTTGGAGGAGCATCACGGTCTCTGTGGCGCTTTGTGAGCTTTGACTTCGCCAACTTTTCAAGCTTATCCTGCATTTCAAAGCTCATAACGCTAGCAACACAGAAGTTCTCCTAGTTGAACTTTTGACGGTCCTAACACTGTTGACGCAGCACGGCAACCAATCAGAGCGACTCACTGTAGTGATGTTGTCCGACGTGTAGTCCAGGTTTAAAGATTCAGATATTTTCAGTTTTTAAACTAAAGCAGATTAAAGCTGCTGAAGTTAGTGAAATATTGGGTGGAATCGCCCTTTAGCCAGTACACCACCCTCATACCCCTCTTTATCCTGGCATGGTGTGATATTTCATGAAAAGCACCTTATGATGGTAAATTTCCACCACAGGCTGAGCTCTTAGGAGTGACCAAAAGTCTACCTGATGCCGGCATTGATGCCGGCAGTTTGTTGTGAAAGAGGTTTGAGGGATAGAAACATGCACTTTACAATCTCAAAGTTTTAGAGAGAATGCTGCTAGATGTGTATTAATGAAACGTATATTATGTCCTTACAGCACCTCATATATTTCATTATTTCATACTCTAATTGAAACTGTGCTGCCAGAGAGAGTCATACGCTGCATGTTACAATCATTTGCTGGCATTTTCAATTAAATGGATGATGTTTGTGTCACTGGAGTCTCTGGACCTTTAGGGTGTCTTCATGCTGTTTTCTCTTGTCAGCTCTAGATTTGGACTTAAAACATCCAGCAGAGAAAGGCGAGCTTCAGCTTAAAAATGTATCTTCTGTGTCGAACTAGTCGCTTTATGAGCGTTGCTCGACGCTGACAAAGCTGGCGGTCTGAACGCACCATTGTCCAATTACTCCAAAAAGCTTGATTTAGATATGCATGTAAACATATTAAGTGTAAATGGATGGCCATGTCTTTGTAGGGCTGCAGCTTTTCCCCATCCATTTCTCCATATAAATGATGGACTGAGTTGTGCTGTGTGAGATGTGACTCAATTTTCCCAAAACTTCCTGTAACTTTCTTCCTGGCCAGTCTGCTGTGAACTTTGCTCAAAGTGTTGCAGTTTATTCTCTAACAAACCTCAAAGGCCTCCATGAAATGACTGGATTTCTACTGAGATTCAGGTTTTCCTGATGGGCGTGGCTGAGTAGCTAGCTGCTGCACGCCTGTCTATCATCAAGCTCATCAACTGGAGCTCAAGAGGAGCCGTTTACTGTTCAATGGAAACCTGCGTGTCAACCCAGGTGGTATCTCTAGCCCTCTGCATTAATCTTCTTGTTATTATTTTCTCTTTGGGTTTTCCTCGCTCTATGGTTGACCCCTGACCTCTCTGTGTTTCCCAAGGTTACCTCAGGAGTATCTGCTTTTCTCAGTTTCTCAGTTCACCTAAAGTCACAACATGACAGCAGCTAAAACAATCTCAATACTAGGATTTCTCATAAAAACTTTGCACATATTGTGGAGACTATGCTCACCTCTGTCTGGCCACTATCAGGAGAGAGAATTTTGCTGAAGATGATGGCAGGAGCAGCAGTCACCCGGACAGAGAAGTCAGTCAAGATTGGCGTCAGGATTGCTCGCCGCTCCTGCTGGCGTCTGATACTGTACAGAGATACAAACAAGACAATTCACTTTCATAAACACACTACCTTCTAAGTACCTCATCATTCAATTTCAATGAGTGTATTATGGTATGTTATTTAACAGGATGATTGACGTGCATTTATTCAGCGTAATATACCTGTGTTTTAAGCTTTTTAGCTTCTTGATGGCTACTTGAAAACTGTCCCCCTATGGCTACGAATGACAACTTAACATAAACACAGAACTAGAAATGTTCACAAATCGGGCAGTGACTTTTTCTCTGTGCCGTAAATAAAGGTCACTAGATGGGGCAACCATATTTTTATTTCCAAAAAAGGAGGACCTGAAGGACAGAGCCAAGACTTTAGATTTTAACATATCTAAAGTGTGCAATCTCCATGTGGTTAGAATGAACAGCTAAATAACAAACTTCACATATACTTTCAGAAATGCAAAAATGACAAAAACTCTAGAAATTAAGTAATAATACAAATATTTACTCGTTTGAATTAGAAAATTTACCAGTCACAATAATAGTTCCCTTTTTAAGTCATACTGGACAAAAATTGAACAAAATCTGAAGATATTTTGAGAAAACAGGGATTATTTTCTTTTTAATATAATAATGTAATTTTGTTTTCATCTTCATCCTCCTCAGACAATTTATGAAACCTCACTTTGTACAGCATTAGCACAGATTTTTTTTTAATCCATGTGACCTATTGGATCTTTGCCACTTGTGACACACATGTCTGTTATGCCAGCTCTGTTCATCTGTAAAGCTCTGTATTTTGTAAATAGTCGCAACGTCGCACGTGCATTGCGGTAAAGCGCATTCATCTATAAATGGCTCGGAACTATCCAAAAGGCACCCGCTTAGGGAGGACGTCAGAAGAGAGAAAGGGTGTCATATTGCATGCATCGCATATCGACAGTCAATTTAAGTAGGCTTCATGGTCCTCTAAAAAAACAATGAAAACATGGACATTTGCACCAATCTATGAAATCTCCCCAGACACCCCGGACAGCATGCGAAAAGTGGACAGTTCTGGGGAAAAAGAGGGCTGTTTGTCACCCCATCACTAGTACCGCAAAAACCTCTAAAAAGTAAAATGTTGACAACTCATTCATGAATGTACCCTTAGCTGAATAGCAAAAAGTCTATAGTTAAAACTAGAGGCATAACTGTGCACAAAAATCGCGGTTTGGTACATTTTTTGGTACACTTAAACTAAGAAAATTAAATACAATTGTGCATATTACTTTTTCCCCGAATGTCTTCCCTTAATAAATCTGTCTGTATTATGTTCTTTCACGTTCAAAGTATATAAGTGACTGGAAATTTGATTGAATTTAAATATAAATAAAATAGAATGAGACATTTACCAGAGTAGAAAACAATACAACCAGTTGAACAGTCAGTATTAATATTTAGAAATTTTAATCATACTCAGGTAAAAAAAAAAAAAAAAGGTTTCATTTGGTATGTGCATACCGAACTGACAGAGCTGTACTATATAATCCGAATAGATGTACCTTATACCCCTAGTTAAAACATTTTTTTTGTGAACACACAGGAAAAGGACAGATTATGGATTTTCTTTCACAAGCTTGATTTCTCACAGGTTTCCAAAACTGAGTTTTTGACATTTATGGTCAAAGATATATTAAATAACATTACAGATTGAGGTGTTATTTGTCAGATCTGAGTCAGGCACACACCCTTATGGTATACACAACATCAAACTGAGAACTACTCATATCAACTCTCTTCATTTCACTGATATTCATTCCCACCATCAAGTCATATTTGTGGGAACATTTGTTAGTGGTAAAATAAACATACAAGAGAGCTTTATAAGGTGGTGTTAATTGCCACATCTGGTGCTATTAAAACAATCAAGTGGTACAGCTTCCAATATTTATAGTTGGCTGGGATTATGAGAGGCCCAGTGTCTAGGTGGCCCCCGACTACAGTACTTAGCCGGAACCAATATCACATTCACTTCTGCCATACAAACGTGCATTACCAGTGCCCTCAAGGGATTATTTTCTGACACATTTCTTTGTGTACAGAATTTAAGAGGGGGCTAATTCAGAGGTGAAATGATCTGTGAGGCCAATTGCTGATGGCTAATCTCCCCTCAGACAGCGGATTGAAACAATGAGAGTCTCGTTGCAGTGGACAGGTGCCATCATTCACCAGCAAAGCTTAGAGACGTATGGTTCAATTTACTAGTATTATGACAGCTCAAATGGATTTGAGAACACCAAATCTCTCTCTGTCAGCAAAATTGTTTTCTGCAAATGCCCCCACAAAACACACAAAAAAAACCCCTTCCACATTAAATGACACATGGTCCAATCAGTTAACTGACACATGAATGGTAGTAGGAAATAAAAAGAGGTCTGGGTAAGTGGCTCACAGAACTATGCCAAAGGGTCGTTTCCTAGTGAGCAACTGCAAACTGCGACGAGGACAGATCCTGTCAGCCAATCCAGGGTACTGGAATTTCCTCACAAAACCTCAGGAAGCTAACAAAGGCCACTACAGATCCACAACTACTGAAACTGAACCCAGAAGGCAACATACTGAACATGCCTTGAGTTGAAATCCAGAGTGTGCAAAGCATATTTATGCAGGGAATAAGGAAAAGGTGTGAACTTTGGAGGCGGTATATGTCAAAGCTTGTTAAAACCGAGGTGGTGCACTTCTGTGGGTGATTGTAGTAGACAAGTAAAGCTGTGAACTTGACTCCTCTACTTCCCTTTCCTCAGTCTACAGGAGCATTCTCCATCACATGTTCAGTCATGACTTGGTAGAGGCTGACACTGAATAACAGTAGGCTGAAGCACAGCAGAGCTATTTGTTCAGTAAAGCCTCTGACTGTGGCCGCTGTAACAGCCAGGGGAGCAGGGAAAGAGAACCTTTTTAGATTATCACATAATATTGAACCAACTGATCATACATAGTCTCAGTTTTTGCAGAAAAAAGAAAAAGAAATTAGGATTACAAAAAATCAATTGAAATATGGAACATTCAAAATGATATGTCAATCCTTAATACTTGGTTGGTATTCCTTTTGCCGTAATCACTGCCTCGATACGATGTGACATTAAGGCAGTCCACCTTTTGTATTGTCTGGGAGTTAAGGAAACCCGGATTTCCTTGATGCTTGGTGTCAGTTGTCCTTTATTTTTTGGTCTGGTGGCCCTCACTTTCGTCTTGATAATACTCGTTGAGATTCTCAATGGGGTTTAGGTCTGGCGAGTTGGCTAGCCAGTCATCACTGTAATACATGGGCAAAATGCTTCTGGCGGTGTGGGCTGGGGCAAGATTCTGGTTGAAGATTAACTCTGCATTTTCATACAGATCCTCAGTAGAAGGAATCATGAAGTCCCCTAAAACATTCTGGTAGAATGTTGCGGTGACCTTGGACTCAAGAAACCAGAGATTACCAACACCTGCACCAGACACTGCATCCCAAATCATGACTGACTGTGGATATTTCACACTGGACCTCAAGGAACTTGGGATCTGTTCCTCACCAGTCTTCCTCTAAACCCTTGGACCTGGATTCCCCGAATGAAAGACACACTTTACTTTAATTGGAAAAGAAGACCTTGGACCACCGGCCAACAGTCCTGTCCTTCTTCTTCGTTGACCAGTTGAGACGCTTCCAACGTTGGCTCAGGCTCAGAAGTAGTTTGACCCAAGGAACACGACAGTTGTAGCCCATTTCCTGGATGCATGTGAATGTGGTGGTTTTTGAGGCTTTTAGTCCCACCTCATTACACTCTCTCTGGATCTCTCCAAGATTATTGAATCTTCTCTGTTTAATTATCTGCCGAAGCCCATGGTCATCTTTTCTGCTGGTGCAGCTTCTCCTGCATAAATTTGCCCTTCCACTAGACTTTCTAATGATATGCTTGGACAACACTCTGTGAAAAGCTAGCCTCCTTAGCTATGAACTTATGTGGCTTATCATATGAATGATGGTCTTCTGGCCAGTTGTCAAGTCTGCAGTCTTCCCAATATTGAACCTAACAGAGACAACTGAACCAAAGTTAAGCAATTTAATGACACTTGAGAAAACCTGTACAGGTGCTTTAAGTTTAGTAGATAAGCAGTGTGTGAAAATCAGTTAAAAACATTCTTGCTCTGTAAAATTTTGGCTGATTTCTTCACAGTATTCTATTTTTTTGAAAATAGAATAATAAAATTTGTTAATAAAATTTGTTTTCATTGGTTTTATAAGCTGGAAGCCCAAATTATATATGGCACAAAAAACAATCAATTACTTAAAATAATTTAAGTTGTGGGCCCTGAATCTGTAACCTATAATCAAAGTTTAATAGTTTGAATGGAATAATTAGGATAAAAAAATATTCCATGATATTCCATTTTTTTTGGGAAGGGTTGATCTCTCTCTCAAGAAACAGATTTTTTTTCTTATATTTTCTCTCTTGATTTTCTCTTATAAAAAAATTATAACAAAGGCTTAAAATAAATCGCTTTGCATGTAATGAGTCTACATCGTACATTAGTTTCACTTTTTAATTAATGTACTAAATGTAAAGTAGCTATTACATGTTTAGTTCAATTATTAAATTACGGAAAACAACAAACCTGTGTATGTTATTTAATGTTTTTGAGTTTTACCTGTGTGTATATATAGAGGTGCTGGTCATAAAATTAGAATATCATGAAAACATTTATTTGAAAACATATAAGTATGAGCATGTACAGCACTCAATATTTAGTTGGGGCTCCTTTGTCCTGGATTACTCCAGCAATGCGGCATGGCATGGAGTCAATCAGTCTGTGGTACCGCTCAGGTGTTATGAAAGCCCGTGTTGCTCTGATTGTGGCCTTCGGCTCTTCTAAATCGTTGGATCTGGCATATTTCATCTTCCTCTTCACAATACCTGTAGATTTTCTATGGGTATAAGGTCAGGCAAGTTTGCTGTCCAGGGATACCATGGTTCTTAAAACGGGTACTGGTAGCTTTGGCAGTGTGTACAGGTGCCAAGTCGTGTTGAAAAATGAAATCCACATCTCAATAAAGTTGGTCAATAGAAGGAAGCATGAAGTGCTCTAAAACTTCATGAAGACGGCTGCGTTGACCTTGTAGCTCAGAAAACACAATGGACAGACAGCAGCAGATGACATGGCACTCCAAACAATCAATGACTGTGAAAACTTCACACTGGACCTCAAGCAATGTGAATTATGTACCTCTCCTTTCTTCCTCCATACTCTGGGACCTTGATTTCCAAAGGAAATGTAAAATCTACTTTCATCAGAGAACATAGCTTTTGACTACACAGCAGCAGTCCATTCCTTTTTGTCTTTAGCCTCGGAAAGATGCTTCTGTGTGTGGTGGTTCTTGAAGCACTGACTCCAGCTGCAGTCTATTCTTTGTGAATCTCCACCTTTTTCAAAGGGTTTTGTTTTACAATTCTCTCCAGAGTGCAGTTATCCCTATTGCTTGCACACTTTTTTTCTACCACATCTTGTCCTTCCCTTCGTCTCTTTATAAATGTGCTTGGACACAAAGCTCTGTGAACAGTCAGCCTCTTCAGTAATGACCATTTGTGTCTTTATCTGATTGTGCAACGTGTCAATGGTCATATTTTGGACAACTGTCAAGTCAGCAGTCTCTATAATTGATAGCCTACAAAACTAGACTGACTGACCGTTTTAAGACTTTGGCAGTTTTTTTGTTGTTGAGTTAATTAGCCGAATAGAATGTGATACCAGGTGCCTTCAATATTGAATATTTTCACAATATTCAAATTTTCTGAGAAACTACTTTTTGGGACTTTCGTTAAATGCCAGTTATAATCATCAGTATTCAAGCAAATAAACAAATATATCAGACTGAAATATATCAGTCTGTGTGCAATGAATGAAACTAATTTACAAGTTTCACTTTTTGAATGGAATTTCTGAAATAAATCAAATTTTCATGATATTCTTATTTTATGACCAGCAGCAGTATTTTATATATATATGAATTATCACTTTAAAAAATGTATGTAAAAACGCATTTAATTGGAGTATTGATTAAAATCAATCCTAACCATTAGTCTGTGCATGCTTTCCTGGGACATGGATTACAATGACGCAGACATGAGGCTATACGGTGAGGCTGTGAATATTGGTGACCATACATTTTTGAAGTGCTCTCAGGTTCTGAGGCGTTTCCTTGTTGACCAGGGGACAATACTTAAACTGACTGGTACAATGTGTGCAGGAAGATATCCTTTTTCTCATCTGACATCCTCCATGAGCCGCTACTTAATGCCTGGTTCTGTTTCTTTCATAGACTGAACAGATCGCAGGTGGTGCCCTTATTATGTTGATATGTGCTCCTATTGCATCTCGCTGTAACGACTCGCATAAGATAAACCGTCTAGCTGCAACAAACGAGCAGAGAGCATCATTTATATATATGGCACGTGTTTCTGTGTGTGACAAAAAGCTGCAAATAACCTGCAGGTCACACGGACACAGAAACTTTAACAATGCTCTGCAAAGTGAGAGTTCATCGATAAATTGGCTGAGGAGGAGGATTTTGAAAATGACACAATGTGTTTACACAGTTTTTACCATCTTTTTGAGACTGCTGCTTTTTACTTTTATTATAGTGAATTGAAAATACTTCTCAGAATATTATTTCAGTTTTTTGTTTCATTATTATAAAATTGAAAAATAAAACTATCACTGGTATTGATAAAATGTCCAGAGTAATTATCTCAATTATTATTTCGAAGTAATTTTTTGTACTCCTGAAAGCCTTTTGGAAGTTTGTTATTTAACTATTCGCCTGTGAGGTATGACTGTCATCCTCCAAAATCCTCTCATATTTAAATAATTGTGTTTTCATGGCCACAAATTCTTGTACTTTTAAAATGCAAGTAATAAATATGAATTAATTACAATTCTTCTAATTAGATAATTTTTTTAATTGGGTCCACCCCAATTATTTTGCGTGTTTGTCAAAATTAAATGTTTCGAATATTAAGAAAAATGTAATAAGTCAAAGTCAACAGAGGTACACACAACATGCAGGTTTAAATAAAGTTTTTAATTATAAAGGGAAAAAAAATAAAAAACTACAAGGCCTTGTGTGACTAAGTGATTGTCCCCCAAATCTAATAACTGGTTGGGCCACCCTTCACAGCAACAGCTGCCAACAAGTGTTTGTTATGACTTGCAGCAAGTTTTTTCTAGCTGTGAAGGAATTTCGGCCCCTCTTTTTGTCGTAGTTCAGCCAAATTGGAGGTTTTTAAAGTATAAACTGTCTTTTTAAGGTCATGCCACAGCTTCTCAATAAGATTCTGGTCAGGACTTTGACTAGGCCACTCCACAGTATTCATTTTGTGGTTCTTCAGCCAATAAGAAGTGGACTTGCTTATTATGTGTTTTGGATCATTGTCCTCTTGCAGAAACTACTCCTGGGAAGCTTCACCACTGTTCCATGTTTTCACCATTTGTGATTAACGGCTCTCACTTGCGGTTAGTGGAGTCTTAAAGCTTTAGAAATGACTTTATAACCTTTTCCAGACTCATAGATCTCAATTACTTACTCTCTCATTTCTTCCTAAATGTCTTTGGATCTCAACATGATGTCCAGCTTTATAGGATCTTTGGTCTACTTCGCTTTGTCAGGCAGGTCTGATTTAAGGGATTTCTTGATTGAGAACAGGTGTGGCAGTAATCAGGCCTGGGTGGGGCTAGAGAAGCTAGATAACAGAATTTAGGTGTGATGAACAACTGTTAAGTTACGTTTTAACAGGGGGCAATCAATTGGTCACATGGGTCCATGTAGGTTAGGATTTCTTTCTTCTTTAATACTAAAAACCGTAGTCTTGAGTTTACTTGTGTTATCTTTAATAAATATTTAAACGTGTTTGATGCTCTGAAATATTTAGGTGTTAAACAAAAAAGGAAGAAATCAGGTGGAGGGGAAACACTTTTTAATGGCAATAGAATTATATATATATATATATATATATATATATATATATATATATATATGGTACAGACCAAAAGTTTGGACACTACTTCTGATTCAATGCGTTTTCTTTCTTTCCATGACTACATTGTAGATTCTCAATTAAGGGCATCAAAACTATGAATGAACTCATGATGTATGGAAGTACTGTATGTACTGAAACAAAAAGGGTGAAATAACTGTATACATGTGTTATATTTTAGATTCCTCAAAGTAGCCACCGTTTGCTCTGATTACTGCTTTGTAGTCACCCGGAATGATTTTCCAACAGTCTTGAAGGAGTTCCCAGAGATGCTTAGTACTTGTTGGCCCTTTTGCCTTCACTCTACGGTTCAGCTCACGTCATATCATCTCGATTGGATTCAGGTCCGGTGACTTTGGAGGCCAGGTTATTTCAAAATTTTTGGAAAAGTACTAGATAATTCCATATGTGTTCATTCATAGTTTTGATGCCTTCAGTGAGAATCTACAATGTAAACAGTCATGAAAATAAAGAAAACTGAATGGTTTCTAAACCAAATGTATGTTGGCACTCAAGTAAATGGATTCATATTTTCTTAATATTAAAAAATATATTTCCATTCTTCTCAGTTTACATTCTAACCTATACTGAGTCTAACGCAATTTATTTCCTGATCAAAAACTATACTCTGACCTGCCTTTTAAGTGCTTTGTGGGCATTCCTTGCATTTACGAGAGCATGTACAGTAGCACAAGCCTATTCTGGAAGAAGAGTATTTAATAAAAAAGAACCCCAGTAAATAAATCTTAACTGGCTGCCACATAAAACTCTTACTGCATCGCTGAGAGTCCAGGGCCCATACATCAGTATCAGCTGTAACACCAACAGTCTGCCTTTTGTCAGGCAGGACTCCAAAGGCTATCACTCCGTCTGTGTGTGTATGTGTGCTAAAAACAAAGAAAATACTGATGTCCATAATGAGTATGTATGATGTTTAATTTGAACCTGCACCCGAGAGAGTGCATGTCTGAGGCCGTCTGGGTGAGGATGGTGTGTGTATCTCAGCATGGATCACTTAAAGACCTGATGACCTGGGAGCACAGTCTCAATCAGGCCTGTGTTGATCTTGCAATGCATTCTTCCACTAGGGTTATTTTTAGTTGACAGGGAACAAATCTGCACTCTTTGCCTGCAAATCTGTGATTTTTGGGCCTGTTCCCTCTCAATACATGAGTGGAAAAAAAGATGTGGGGCCAAACAGGCTGTTACATTTCTGCTTGTTTTAGCTCCTGATCCTATAAAAAAGTCAAAGCTTTGTATTTATGAGTGTGAATGTAAAGGCTGTGTAATCAGGAAATAATTTAATAACTACAAACTGACCAGATTACTCTTAATATGGTGCATTACACATTCGTTCTAGGAACATTCAGAAAAATAGTCCAACCCCTGAAGGTATTTAGGAGCTTTTTGTAATTTATTTTTTTTATACAAAATTTGTCAAGTACAGCATCTGTATAAACTGTAAAAACGGGCACTGTTGTGAGTCCAGGAATCACCACTTTATTGCTAAGAGTTTGTTCAGATATGTTCGTGAGGATTTATATGTGAGACATGAGGAATGGCAAAAGATATTTGCAGCCCTTCACCCACGCAGATGTGTTTCAAAAATAATAAAACAATACTATTACATATCAAATAAAATCCAATAACAATAATAAAACTGCTTTCATCAGTATGGCAAAAAAAGGAATAGGTTCTATGCGTTAATGATACACCATGCATCACTCATTAACTTAAGTGCCTTGAGTAGCATTAGTTGTAAAGGTTACTGCAAACCTGCTAGCCATGTTCCACTCCAGGGCTGGATTCTGAGAGCTCCGCTCACTTTCTGCCGATACCCCTCCTTTAGCTCCCTCCTTCTCCGGCTTGAGCTGCTCCCACAGAGCAGTACCAATGTTGATGGACTGGAGATCAACCTGATACTGACGATCCTCCACCTCTGAACCCGGGTCACGGAGAATGCCAAGGTTCAGTGCACGTCTGCAGGGGGGAAAAAAGGTACAAAATCATGTTAATGCTAATTTGTGTTTTGGAATGACAGTATGTCACCACAGAAAAGGAAAAGAGAAATACTGGTTGTTCTCTATATTGGGCGTGAGTGTCTGTGTGTACTCTAAATCATATTCAGTAAGCAGGAGTCTCATCCAATGGTCGATCGGTTTGGAAATCCACAGCAAAGGCAAGAGATTATGTTGACAGCTCAACTATTAGTCATATAATCCTTAAATCTTTTTGAAAAGAATAGTCTAGATCAAAGTATGTTCATATGTTAGAATGCTCCAGTCAAAGTGCAGGCCTAAATCAAACAGTCTTTGACAAGACCTGAAAATGAATGTTCAGCAACTCTCTCCATCCAATTAAACAGAGCTATAGTTCAGAGATGTTGAGCTGTTTTGCAAAGAACTGGCGTGAATGTCATACTATAGATGTCCAAAGCAAACCTCCAAATACTTGCAGCTGTATAGCTTTGAAGAAAAATGCAGGCCACACTTTTTATACTTTACCTCCAACAAAATTACTATAACCACCTAACTTTTACCTTCCACTTCAAAAACAGGGATAACCTGTGAAGATCTATTATATTAAACCCCAAGACATGTATAAAAGTTTGCTGTTTCGTATTGACAAAATGTACAATCGCCTGATTGGTACAAATGCAACCACAATGTGCTCTGACTTGAGAAATGGATCTGAGGAGGTGTAGGAGCCTGCATTAATGGGGCCCAACCTAAAGTAAATGACTTAAAGCAATCCACTGGGATTCCTTAAATTGAAAACTTTAACTAAATGGAATGTTTGTTGTATTGAAATGACTTTTTCTTTAATGTGCCTTGAGAGGAGATCTATTATGAATTTACGATATATAGACAAACTGAATTGAAAAACTGAATTGAACAATATTAAGTGGATGGGGAGTTTATGCTACTCGCTGCTGATGCGCATCTGAAACGCTCCCGGTCGGAACGGGGCGCACTGCTGAGCTCACAAGTAAAACAAGTCTATTAAATTACGCACTGCTTACGAGTCTGGTGGAAAGTAGGGGACACGAGGAGAAGCCTTTAAAGCTGCCTTAGACGGCGTTGTGGTGAGTTGTTTTTTCATGCACTTTGTTTCGTGGTCAATCTTATTTCCAAAGCATGTTAAACAATACCATAGTAAACAGGGAGCGTTAAGGGGCAGCGAGGGTGTTGCTCATCTTCTGTTGCTGGCAAGCTGGTAATGGTAAGCTGGTAATGGTAAGCTGGTAAGTTGGAAGAACAAATTTGATTTAGATTTATTATCATATTTAAAAATTGTATTTTTTTATGTAAGTTGTTTCTTTTTATTTTGTTGCATTTATCTGCCAAATGTTGAAGGCTGTTCCGTGTAAATATTGTCTGAATTTAAACTGGTAATTGATTAAAAACAACGTTAGGGACCACTGTTCTATCATTTATACAATGGATATTTATGAAAAAAAACAAAAAACTAAACTCCGAAAAATGAAATCACTAGATTTTTTTTTAACTTCTGCCTCACACCATTTTATCACTAGGCAGCACACACTGCTTAGTGTCTGCTTGACAGCCCAGTATGCCTTAAAAAGCTGCTCTTATTGCTTTCTATTTCTGTCTATAAAAACACATTGCTTTCACTGTAACATAGCAGAGTAGATGTAGAGGTATATCAGGGCTGGGCAGCCTCGTGTCTGTAGTGGAACGGCTGCAGTCGAAGTAGCGAGCACCGACCCGTCCATGCCAAGAAAAAATGATGTCATCTATTTTGCCTTTGAGAGACAAGATTCGGACGAATTCATGAGGCAAAAAGGAATAATCAAAATTCAACATCTGCATATGACATCACAGCTTTCATTCATTATGAAATGTTTATTTGTGCTGGTGAATTCAAATGAGAGCTTAAATAGTATAAATGAAGGCTTAAAATGACTACAGATGTAGCTGCAGCATGAGTAGGGTTATTTGTTTCGCCAACGTCAGTGGCAATTTTCAGATAACCTTTCCCTCTCCTTGCCACATTGAAGAGGCCTCTACCGGAGCATGATGTTATGACAATAAGCACCAGCAACAAAAACACTGGCAATGGGGAGATTAGAGGTGCATAACTGGGTTTGGCTGGATTTGTTGACATACAAACAAGTGAAACAGATCCCCAATCAACATTTTGGAACCACATATATCAACAAAGTACAATATGAATCAAACTTAGAGCTGGGTAGGATTTGGGTGGGATGTGTCAGTCTAGATTCATTAGGGATTCTGTAACAGTACCTCCATCGCCCCACTCAACCACGCACTGACTGTCTTTTTCACTTTAAACAAACCCCCAGTTACCTCATACGCGGTCCAAATTATCTCTTAACTGCAGCTTATTTAGAGGACTCTCTTTCTCATAATCAGCATAACATGGGAATCTGCAGCCAAGTCTTTGCATTGCTGAGCAGCGGGGTCATCTCCAATGACATAAATAAATATGATAAACATTTGTCTTGGTCATACAGCCAGTGGAAAAATGGTGTGATATAATATCAAAAGACATATTTCAGCAAATCGCAGGAAACTAAAGAGCTTCATTTCTGACAAATGAGGAGAGGAGGAATTTTGGAAGTTCCTCTCAGGGTGAAATAATAATTGAAGCCAGATTTTCTTGTTGTACATGTGGGGGGGGGGGAGACACTGGTGGTTTGACATATTTGATTAGTCATGTGAGGACCACACCGCTTGGCCAAGAGGAATCAGAAAGAGCAGAAAAAAAACGGACTTTCAAACTTACAATCGTACACAGTGAAGCAGGTGGGACAGACACTTAACTGGATCTTATACACATCAAAAAAAATCTGCTGAGAAATACGACATCAAATAAAAATAAATTAAAATGACAATGCATTTGAAAATGGAAGAGACCAGGGGCTGGATAGGGACACAGAGTCAGAGAAGGGAATTATGTGGCCCTTGTTCAAGAGCCACGAAAATAAATATTACTTTATTTGACAACATTGTGTTTGTATAAAATCTGATCAAAAGCTCCATTAAGAATGTTCTGCATCACTATGCCCATACTATCACTCTGAAAAAATTTGTCCATCTTCTGCCTCAATTCAAACCCAGTTTAGGTCTGGAAAGCCACCGGGCAGATTATGCACCAGAGCATGTGGTGCATAATCACCATTTTAGTCATGGTCACTACTTTTTTATATTATAAAATATATAACCATTATACCCAATTCCATGGGTATGATGGCTCGCATCCAACCTTTTTATGGGCCAAATCAAACCCTCCATCCTTATCAAGTATACTCTAGAAAAGACATGGCAGAGCTGTGGATTCACAATAATTTCCTCAATACAAATGTATATTCAAACTTTGAATAGAACATACTCACATGGGCCAATTAGATGTTTCACTGCTTAACATTCTTTCGTTGTCTTCAATCATTTGTGTTTTTAAGTAATGTTTGGAAGCTTAAAAAGTTCAACATTAGGTAAAGTTGAGATATTTTCAGCAATGTGGCAAGAGATTCCCAGAGGGAACTTAAGAATTAGGACTCAAAGACAGAAAAACTAAAGAAATAAATATCTAAGTATAGCTGGCAGTACAGATTTTGCTACTCAAAGCTGCTTTAAAGTGACATCCAGAACTCTGGTGACAGAAAGTAGCAGTATGTTTGTAACAAAAAAACAAATCTAACTATATGAACATACATGAATAAAGGACTGAATTGAATTGAGGCAAATGTTTTCTTGTCTTCTTTGTTCCCCTTCCTTTCTTGTATTGTCAATAGACACTCCAACCTCTCCTGTTTCTCTTGTTCATCTTCTTTCTTTCTTCTCTTTTGGTTTCTTGTTTCCATGTCCATAATTTTATGAAATTAAACCCACAGCATTCTATAATAAAGATTTTTCACAGATATACAGTACAGACCAAAGGTTTGGACACAACTTCTCATTCAGTTTGTTTTGTTTATTTTCATGACTTTTTACATTGTAGATTCTCACTGAAGGCATCAAAACTATGAATGAAAACATATGTAATTATTTAGTAGTTTTACAAAAAATTGTGAAATAACCCGGCCTCCAAGGTTACCGGACCTGAACCCAATTGAGATGATTTGGGGTGAGCTGAACCACAGAGTGAAGGCAAAAGGGCCAACAACTACTAAGCATCTCTGGGAACTCCTTCAAGACTGTTGGAAAACCATTTCGGGTGACTTCAAAGCAGTAATCGGAGCAAAGGGTGGCTACTTTGAGGAATCTAAAATATAACACATGTATTCAGTTATTTCACCCTTTTTGTTTCAGTACATACAGTAATTCCATACATCATGTGTTCATTCATAGTTTTGATGCCCTTAATTGAGAATCTACAATGTAGTCATGAAAATAAAGAAAACGCATTGAATCAGAAGGTGTGTCCAAACATTTGGTCTCTACTGTATAATGCTAATGGGTAAATAAGAAAAGAGGTTTGTTGAAAAGGACAGAAAGTGCAAACAGGGAGAGCTTGATTACTATGCTGAGCATCTGAAGGCTAAATGTGTTTAAGGTTGTAAAACAAACCAAAGTGGGATCTGGTTCAGAATCAGGGTCCAATGGTGGATGTGTGGGAGCCGAGGGAAGCCACACATCCACCCCCTGCAAAGTAGTCAGTGGAGCAGGCTGTATCATGGCCAGTAGCTTTATATGGTCTCCCAACCTCCATCCACTTTTCACCCAAACCATATGTCTCAACCCCAAGCCTGTGGGGCAGGAAGCACCAGGGCAATGCCAAGTGCTGCTGGCTTCTGGATCTCGTCACTCTGAAACGTGCAACCTTAACCCACAACCCCAGGTCTGTTTTTCACTCCATTTTCCCAACAACCACATACAATACATGCTTGCTTACATGTTCTACAGATTAAATGCCTCTCTCTCGCTGTGTGACAGTGTGTGTTTATGTCCACTTCCAACTTTTTTATAATAAAACAGAGTAGAGCATTTCACTGAGATCTCAGGCTTCTTTTGAGGGACTCAAGCTACATTTGTTTATATTTGACAGATATTTGGCAATACTGTGCATTAGTTTAGTTGGATCTCAACTACAGGCAGACAGAGAGATTCTCTGGCTCCGAATGTCATCAGCTCAAAATTCTGTACCCACCAGCTTCTACACACATCTCCATTGTGGGTAAGTCAAAGCTCCACAGTGGCTTCTCAATCAGTGTGCTCTGACTCCTAGTGGCTTAAAGTGGAGCTCCCTGGGGATGCCTGTGTGCTAAAGGGCAATTCAAGAGCATTATGATTCATGAATCTAGCAATTACTTAAGTTAAGTTTTACCTACAGTGGTTTGCTCTGGTCAGCCAGAAAGTCTGCAACTTCCAAGTCGTGGATTTCTTCTGAGTTGAGGATTTATATCTCCAGTCCAGTTCAACTGCTGTTAATTTCTAACTACCAACTAAAGTAATTAAGGCTGTAAATTACATCACTTAGAATGAAACAGAAATTTATGTGGTGGAATATGGGGAGTGAGCAGAATATATCAGACTGTCATGGCCCTGCTACTGACATTATTTCTGATCACAAGCTTTACAACAGGGTTCCAAAAACAAAACAAAAGCAACGATAGTTCATGAATAGATATTCCAATGTACCTTGGAGTGTGTTTGAAGACTTATATCATAGCTGGCTTCTTTTTCTTTAAAAGAAAAAGAAAACATCAAACTGGCACAATCCAGAATAAACGGAAACTGGTGTTTTTGATGTGCTGACAAATTCCCATGACAAAAACTCAAACATCCATTCATTTTTATCCTGGCAGCATCACTCCTCTCTGCTGCTGTTTCTAACATAAGTCTGTTATTCATTAGGCTGATTGCACTTTAAAGACACTCATGCTTGACCAATTATATCATATTTACACAAGATCTTAAGAGTAAACTATTACTTCTATATACAAAGTAAGCAAAGCAAGGATTAGCTTGAGTTTATACCACCCTCAAGACACCAGTTTGCGATAGTGATGAGTAAAAAGAAAATGACTGCAGAAGGCAGGCTGCTGTTTACACTGACCTGGTGTACTGCAAAACTCAGAGTGAGCACTTTGATTTCAATCTTATTTTTTATTATCTTATTTACAGGAATCATTTATCTCCTCAGTTTACAAGTCAGTGAAGTTAGATGGCTCTAAACAGGGCTTGAGATGGAAAGGAACAAACTACATGATGGCCTGATCAAAATGTCAGCTACACTCATCAGCAAGTATTTCAATATAGCATCAGCTCTTCATAATGAAAACTAATGCTTAATACTTAATACTAATAAAAACTATGTCAAGCTGGGTCAAATACATTTCCAGTCAGATCCATACTCTACTTGATATGGAAAGTAAGTATGTGATTACATTTCACAATTATTTGTATACTTTGCAACAATTTTATGATGGACCTATTTATTACCACATTCAACCACAAAGTATTTGTGAAGCTGAATATAGCTTACATTCCTGGATACACATCAAGCAGAATTGTGCTGCACCTTCAAACTTTCCTTTCAGCCTGAGGGGATCTGCAGTTTGTCCAAGCCAACAGCCCTGCAAGGGTCATTTATTGAACTGCACAGATGCTGTCCTCATCTCCACTGCTTCTGTTCTGCTTTCCTTTACACATGTGCGTGCGCGTGCGCACACACACACACTTCGCCTGGTCTGCTTAGCTTTAACTGTGCTCCTCCCTGCTTCTGCCTACATGTAGCTCTGAGCATGGAACATTCCTGGGTAACAGAGACTGTAATTCAGCAGCTTTTAGAAAGGCACTGACTCACTGGATTCCTCCATACAGTAGGTACATCTGCAATGGATCTACTGAACAAAGGCACCCTGGATTCTCATTTGAGAAGACCTTCAGTTCTGGCTGCTGACAGCTCTCTGTGTGCACCACTCCATCTCAGATCTCCAACATTATATCCATTTGAAGTTGATGATGAGTCATTTAAGTCTATATAAGTGAGGGCAGAGTTACAGTTTTCTTTTAAACCACCAATACTTTGGAAATAGTTTCTGGATTAAATAATCTTGGACCATATAAGGAATTCTTCTCATTTGTTTTTATTCAACACCTTTGTTACTGTTCAAATATTATAAGTCTGATTCCTGAATCAACAGCAACACATTTGATTTACTTCCATCCAACACTGGAAATCAGCATAATGCTTCTTTAACAAAAACATGTCATTAGGAATCTTAGCAGTGGTTTCTTGATGTAAGGGATGCCTATCTGCAGTTCTTTAGACTGCTGATGGATCCCAGTGTGTCCCAACCAAGAAATATTATGACACAATCCAACCACCATTTTAATTTCATGGCTCTTATTTTTATACAGTTACCTAACACATGTACGAAACATGTTATTCACTGACTGCAGCAGAAAACATACAGTATGTGGTATGAGGATTAATACTCCTTTTCAAATAAATTAGCAAGAGGCCACCAAAAACAGCACATGAACGAGTCCGACCAATGAAACATGCTGTTCAAAGGCAATTTAAACAAAAGTATCAGAAATGCTGGAAAATTTTCTGAAGACAAAAACATTTTTTTTCAGATTTAAGTGCAATAGGAACCATGTATGAAGCAGATCTAGAATTTAATGTGAGTACCTAAAAGCCTCTAACATTTCTTGACAGAACAGTGATTAAAGCTTTGTGGTATTTTAAGAAAGGCTTTTATTTCTGAAGTCTGCGTTTCTACACTGACATCTTACACAGTATATGTGAGAGGAGCACCACATCTTTGTTATTTCTGCCGTCCACAGTGCTTTAAAATGAGTAGTGATGCATGAATCTCTCCTCATTTTGATATTTAGGAAAGGACTGTTACAACGTTAGAAGAAAAGGAGCAAAACAAAAACCAAAACACCTCTCTAATGTCTTGAACCGAGACGACTGCAGGCTGCGTTCCTTGTGATTTACTCCTACATGTAAATTGTTCAATCCATGCTCCTGGAAGGAGAGTGTTTTATAGAGCTGTAAAATTAGATGCATTTTATGGATCCCACAGCTTCAGCTACTTGTGTGTTGTTGTTTTTTTCTCTTTCTTCCACTTGATATTGATTAAGAAGTTTAATTTCACCAAGCTGCTTTAAAGCAGTGTGCATGAAGACACCATGTGAGAAACCGGAATACATTCATCTTTATATCTGAAAGTAAAGTTTTTGGGAGGAGCACTTTCAAGTTGATTACAGCAATTATTGAATTCTGACAAATGTTTAAAGCAACAAGATTACATATCAAGGCCCAATCCATTTTGGATGAAGAACAAAAACTTCCCTAAACAAAGTCAGAGAACTGATGGCCATATTTGATTAGGTTAACGCATGCTCCAGGTTAAGCAGACAGATTGAAAAAAACATGTAATTAGATAGCTACAACAGTAGGACCTTCTTGTTGCTTTTTTCCCCTCAACTCCAAACAACATTATGTTCAAAGGCAAGTACCATTCCAGCAAACTAAAGGCACAATGAAACAGAATACGACAGCTTGCTGCTGGAAGCTCCCGCATAATGGGAATTAAAAACGTCTGTCACAAGCTTCGCAGAAAGAGAGGCTGGCTTTTATGAGGAGCTCAAAAGACCCTGGCTCGGCCCAGCCCTGCAGGACTACAGACGCTTTCTCATGAGATAGTGTCCCAATACTTTGATGTCAGTGAGGAAAAACAGCATTAAATAATTACAATAATCTGGGGAACACATGGTTTCTAAACAAACTAATGCTTGCTCCTCTGTGAATGACTACAGAACCAATGTTTATAATTCTGAGGCGGATCTCCAATTCACCCAGACCTCCAAGTGTATTTACGCATAGTGACATTTCTGTATGAAAGTTTTT
Organism: Apricaphanius iberus; assembly: GCA_028564705.1. NCBI lineage: Eukaryota > Metazoa > Chordata > Actinopteri > Cyprinodontiformes > Aphaniidae > Apricaphanius > Apricaphanius iberus. The sequence continues at coordinate 1,230,907 of JAPXFQ010002461.1, read as the reverse complement.
TCCCTTCTCTCCCTAACTAAAGAACTAACAATGCAGAGCTGGCCCATGTGCTTTCCAGCTCTATTGGTGATGCTGTCAATTTAGAAAAGGTTCAAGGAACAGAGGAAAAGTAACTTTTTTTTTTTTAATCTACAGCTTTACTATAGTAAACCTGATTCAAAGGAGGATGGTTTACACTATAAACTAAGATAATAGAGTATAAAGCTGTAGGAATCCAGTCAAAGCAGGCAAAAACAGCTAATACTATAGCTCATGCATGGTGTATAACTAGCATTTTCATTACATTCATGTAGAATTTTTCTTTGTATTTGACATACCCTATTTATTCACTCGAATGGTACGTTCAGACCGCAAACTTTGTCAGGGTAAGGCAACGCTCATAAAGCGACTAGTTCGACGCATATATGCAGAAGATACATTTTTAAGCTGAAGCTCGCCTTTCTCTGCTGGATGTTTTAGGTCCAGATCTAGAGCTGACAAGAGAAAACAGCATGAAGACACCCTAAAGGTCCAGAGACTCCAGTGACACAAACATTATCCATTTAATTGAAAATGCCAGCAAATGATTGTAACATGCAGCGTATGACTCTCTCTGGCAGCACAGTTTCAATTAGAGTATGAAATAATGAAACATATGAGGTGCTGTAAGGACATAATATACGTTTCATTAATACACATCTAGCAGCATTCTCTCTAAAACTTTGAGATTGTAAAGTGCATGTTTCTATCCCTCAAGCCTCTTTCACAACAAACTACCGGCATCAATGCCGGCATCAGGTAGACTTTTGGTCACTCCTAAGAGTGACCAAAAGTCACTCAGCCTGTGGTGGAAATTTACCATCATAAGGTGCTTTTCATGAAATATCACACCATGCCAGGATAAAGAGGGATATGAGGGTGGTGTACTGGCTAAAGGGCGATTCCACCCAATATTTCACTAACTAGTTTAAAAACTGAAAATATCTGAATCTTTAAACCTGGACTAGATTATTCCTCAATAATCAAAGAGGATTTAAGACCCAGTTTATATTAATGGTCATGTCGCATTCAATTCTACTTTTATGCCATTGAATCATGAAAGACGTTCCATTTTTAAAACTATAAGAAGCAGGAAGTGGCAAGTATGACAGCAGGGTTTGACTGGCTGTCGGCTTGACAGATACCTTTGATAAAATTGATTGTACAATAAACCATAGCAGGAATTGAACCCTCAATTTCTAGGCCACAGGCCAACAACTACCACTGATCCACAGCCGCTGTACACAATTGTTTTATTGTGGTTTTTACTTTTGCGTCTTCTGTCAGTGCAAAACATCTGGTATCTCTGTACACTGCATTATAAATAAATCGATCATTCCTCCTGTACTGGTTCCAAGAGAATTAAAGTAGAATGGAAGGCCGACTATTCAGTTATCAGTAGGGATGTCCCTATCAGGTTCAAGTCCAAGTTATTTGATTTTGAGTATCTACCGGTACAGTGTTCCGATACAATACTTCTATAAATATAAAAAGAAAGAATAAAAAAACACAAAGACTCAGATCCAGGATGTTCCTTATTTTTTATCTAATTCACCTTATCTTAACCTTTAACAACTCTGTTAAGAAATAAAGCATTTCTGTGAGGTACCTTGAACAACAAGTAATGAATATATTCTTCGCTTGTGGACTTTAGTGCAACAATAAATATAAAAGCGTTTAATATAAAAACAAATAGCACCTTGACTTAAGATAAACTTATTAATGAGAATCCATATACATATATATCCGAATCCTGATCTGGAGATAACGCCCAATGCCGATCCAGTCTGAAACCACATAATTGGGCCCAATTTCCAATCATGTGATCAGATCTGGACATCCCTAGTTATCAGCCTCCTCTCCTATCAAAGCAGCTCCCAGTTTATTCCATAAAGAAGACACTCCAACTTTCTAGGATAGAGTTAAGGCATTCATTGTTGATAAAGCTTAAAGATAATCTCTGAGGTTATTTTGAGGTATCTGAGAAAATACACTTTGTGTTTCACCTCATCTCATCATGCCAAAAAACTGTTTTTCATTCCATGGCTCTTAGAACAACAGCAGGAAATCTACAGCTGCCAGTATATATTTTTTCCTATGTAATTCTGTATGATCCATATAATAAATGCTCTGTCTTCTCAAACCCAGTCAGCTGAGGAAAATGCCTGTTCGAACTAAGCCAGGTTCTGCTACCTGTTCAAACTTAACTTTCCTTTCCATTGTGGCCACATGAATTCTCATTATAAAAGATTGCTGCAGCGGTTCTGGCTCAACGCTATTATCTATCAATTTTCAATTTAATTAACTTTTATTTATATAGTGGCAATTCACAACAAATGTCATCTCAAGTCACTTTGCAAGAAAAGTAATTTAAATACAATTATACCAACATTCCAATCAGTCTATGTAAGAAATCCCAGTAAATTGTGTCGAGTCATTGATGTGAGGTTGTGCAGACTCCAACCACAGCAATTCCTCAGCAATCCTTCATACTGAGCAAGCATGTAGCGACAGTGGAGAGGAAAAAAAAACCTTTTAACAGGAAGAAACCTCCGGCAGAACCTGGCTCAGTACAAGTGGTCATGTGCCACGACTGTCTGGGGATTTGAGAAGACAGAGAAGAGCGCGGAGGGGTAGCCAGGTGTATGCTTTGGCACCCCCCTGGCCACCCCTCTGCGCCTCCCGGTAGCAAGTATTTATTTCCTAGGGAAGTATCGGCAGTTCCAGCGATCCTCGCCTCTGATTGGATAGAACTTCTCTCGCATGATTGGCTATTTCTTTTAGGGACTAGTCCTGCCTTTTCTTGTCTACAAGCAGGATGGAAGTTAGGGAAGATCTGTTATTGCGTCAGGAAGCCTTAATGGGCTCTGTGTCGATTTCTGTTAATTGTCCTGCTGCTAGGTACTGACCCGCACAAAGCTGGGTAAAACAGTACAGATATCTTATATTTCATACATCTTGCATCATATTAAAGTACATCTGTTTAGCATTTCTCCTGTAATATTGTAACATTTCAGTGTTGAGAGCAAACAGAAACAAACCAAGTAAATTTAACCATGCAATAAGTGTGTTGAGATTTTCCTTAGTTTACATTTTCATCATAAAACTCTCCATAATAGTTTTGATTACATGGAAAAAGTGATAATATAAAACTCAGCCTGGATTTGAACTCGTGGCTTTAGCCCAGAACCGTCATCTTTGCCAATGAGCCAACAAGTCAAAGTAAAGGACAAAGAGCCAGAACACATTATCCGAATTTCACATCATCAACTGGAGTTGTAAACATCTAAATATAACAGCACAAACTTATAAGAGTTCTATATAGACTTGTTTTCGTTCTGTTGGTGGAAGGACTACTACTTCAAAAAATAACCCCCACCGCTTCCCCTCTGCCATCATATTGCTGTGAAGTTTAGAAGTCGCTGGAGATACCTTCTAGCCAATCAGAGACAAGAAAAGGCGGGACTTCTCCCTAAAAGAAATCATGTGAGAGAAGTTCTATCCAATCAGAGGCGAGGAAGGCGGGAACTGCCGATACTTCCCTAGGAAAAAATACTCGCCTCCAGGTAGCCAAGGTTTTTATTCATACTTTAATGGTGATTAAGCCTCCAATCACTAGGTGGCGGCAGTGCTCAAACTTATCAACAGGCTGCAGCCCAGCAAAATAATTCTAAACAGAGAGCTGATGAACACCACGGAGTAGAGACTCCTTGAGCTAACATATGGAGTAGTGCTGTATACCTCAGTGTTGGAAAGGGAGATGGAATCGCAGAATTTAAACAAAAATGGACTACAAAATCTGGCGGCTCCCGCTCCTGTAAGGCTGACTGTTTTCATTGGAGGTCGGCCCGCTGTTTAGCAGTCTAAACCTGCCAGCCACAGCGAGAAAGTTCACAGAAACACAGACGCCACCTACCCCAGAAAAAAACAGCTTGAAGCTCATCGTGAAAGTCAGTGATGTTTATGAATCAGGAGAACAATCTTTCTATAGGTTCTGTAAGCTCACAGTGATGATCGCATCAGAAACTAGGAGGAGAAACGAGATGTCAGGAAAAAACCTGCAAATAGAGCGCTGCAGGAAGAGTACACACAAAAACACTGGCATGACATGCATTTATTTCATTGGAGTCTGGGAAGGAGTAGGATTGTTTTATTTATTAACAAAGGTTTTGATCAATATGGCAGTAATATGAATATTTACTGTTTCCAGGTATCTTTATGAGACTTGACTTGGTGGTGAGATTTTCCTTTATAATGAAAAATATGAGATCATTTGTTTTGTACAAAGGATGTTTTAGTTCTTTAAAAATGACAGGGAAATGCATGAACCACAGCACTGTTAGATTTGTGAAAATAGTTGTGAATAACAGTAAATGTGGATCTATTTGGTTATTTGGTAAATTGTTTTCTGTCACCACAACTACACACTCTTTGGTTTAATAAATATGGTTAGAATGGCAAAAGTATTCAGAAAAATCTCAATGGAAAAAAAATGAACTCTTGAGATAAAGTATTTCAACAGAATTCAATAGATTTCATAAGGGTGGAGAGTTGAAAAGAAAAACAGTGAAGGTGACTTAAGAAGCTATGGAGCCTCCATTTTGGAAAACTGATAAACTGATGAAACTGGCAGGTAATCAAAGCTCACATTTAAAAAAAAGCTTTGAATATTACAGTTTAGTTTAAAAATTTACATCCACCTATATCCACTTCTCAAATAAGGCCACTATGGCTAAAAAAAAAAAAACTCAGTAATTTTTTAAAAGTTAAGTTTGAACTTGCATTTGGTATGATGAATTACTTTTGCATTACTCACCAAGCAAGTGGCTCCTGTAAGTCAGGCTCCTTACACACCACAACTCTAAACAGATTAAATACTCAAATACAGTATTCGAACATCATAATGCCAACCGCTACACGGACATATAGAGCTGCAGGCACAGAATATCCAATTGATATAGAAGTTACACAGAGGGGGATTTAAAATCAAAACCATAAAAAACTAATCTTCAAGAGTTTGCATGAGAACTGATAACTGGGAAGGATTTTTTTTTTATTAGATGGGGAAAAAGGATCAGAAAGACATGATGCTGACATGACAACCCCATGTACCAACGCAGAGAAGAGATTATACCCCCTGCTGAACTTTAAAAAGCAAACTGGGCATAAAAGCATGTTGTGCATTAAGAAACTGCTGTGATACACTGAGTGAGGGATGATGAAGAAAAAAAGAGCGGGCAGGGCTTCTGTTCACTAGTGAATTGTGAATTCGTGCAGAATCCAATCCAGGTGCAAAGAATTAGAGGAGATGGCACATCAAACAGAGATGTCTGCTTTGTCTTTCCTGTAATCCTGGTGGCAGGAAATGCTCTACAGCATTGTGTAAGCTGACCAGAGAAAGACAGACAAGAGGTAGCAACAAGAAGCCCACAAAAAGAGAGCAATAAAAGCGAGCAGATGCAGAAAATGTTCCTGCAACATACTGCAGAGATGTGGGGAGATGAATAAAGAAAGCAACAGGCAGAAACAAGGCTGAGCTGAGTGTCAATTGAAATCACTCAGAAAAAAAGTCACAATTGAAAAAGTTAACTTGGAGAAAAAGTAGGTTACAAGTCATCACCAGATAGTAAGTTTTGCCAGAAGAAATAAAAAATATTATAGAAATAAAATAAATAAAGGATTACCAAATGTGTCCTTGATTGGCTTGTTGGGAGCGGTTCTAGCAGGTCTGTGTGTGGCTCACTTCTAATTGCTGTGTTCAGCCTGCATCGAGGCAACTCCTGCAGAACTATATTCATTTCTGTATGTAATATATGTAAATCTTTCATCCCCCATGTGCTCACTGTTGAACATATGCACATCATCTGGTTCTCTCACTATCCCTTCACACATCCATCTGCTCACTGAAAAAAAAAGAATCAAATGTGGCTATTCAATACTAACAATACCAGTCTACCAACAGGCTGCACGTAATGGATGGGAACCCCCTCCACAAAAAAACTTAAAAACTTTGAAGCTGTTCAAATGCCTTTAGAGCTGTTATATATATATATATATAAGTGGATATAAAAATATTAAAATGGAGCCAATACCATGGTTTTGTGTCATAACTGAGGAACTGATGTAGGTTCTGCCATAATTTGGGCATTTTATAATGGAACACGCATATGGAGGAAAGCATTTTTGGTTGGGTTAATATTTTTTTTCAGTTACGTGTGCATTACTGGAACAATGAAATGATGAATGGATAGGCCCCGTGTGCAGACTGAAGTGCCGGTTTGTGTATGTGTTTGTGTGCGTGGGATAAGTTATGGAGAGAAGAAAGGAGACCACCACAGTTGAATTGTCTACACTGTGGCTTCGCGTTTCTCTCGAACCTGCAGCTGAAGTGATTTGAATGAGATTCTCTCATACACACTGAGCACCCTGCTGTAAACTTTCCTAATCTTGATCCCATCAATAAAAAAACTCTGGGGACCTCAACAGAAAGACAAGCAAAGGAAACACAATGTGGTGCAAAGATTAATCCAACACATCAGGCCTCCTACTATATATATATATATATATATATATATATATATATGTAAAAAGCTTTCTCATGTTAAGGTATGTAGTGTAAAAGAATAAAAGAAAACGGTGGGGAAAAAAAGCTAACTTTTTTGCCAGACTGGTTCTTTTATGCTTGGTTGGGCCCCTTTAGTTTGTAATGTGCCTGTAGTTACACAAGCATTAGGCAATTATGCCACTGGTTTCTCACCCGCTTTCCAGAGCCACAGAAGAGCTTGTGGTTTCACTCATGGACATTAGAAGATGTTGCCACATTCCTCTGTTTTTAAAGTCACTCTTTTTCTCTTATCTATTTTTAAACATTCTATTCTTTGGTCTTAAAGCTGATACTTGTTTTCTTAGCAACATACCCCAGTCGATACAGACTAAGCCAACAAAGATGGGATAATGTTTTTCTACAATTTTTTGGTCTCTTTGAAACATAAAACAACACAATAGTTTAACTTTTTTGGTAGCATTACCTTCTATTAAGCATTCTGATTATCTCCCCTCTGTCTGCTGAAGCGAAGCAAGTTTTCTGCAAAATGTTTCACAAAAAGGCCAAAAAGTTTATTTTTTTTGTATTTCACCTTGATGTACTTATTCCTTAAATAAAAACTTTTAAACTAATTGGAATGTATGTATGATTATATTGAAATTACTTTTCTTGTAAAGTGCCTTGAAATGACATCTGTTAATAATTGGCACTATATACATAAATTGAATTGTATTTACTTCCGTTTGACTAATCGGGTAGAGTGAATTACATACATTTTCAGAGATCTTGGCTAATAAAAGTTTTTCAACTTGTGGTATTTGCCATTCAATAGAATTCCAAGATTGAATAATTAGGTTCCATGTCTAAGTCTGGGTCAAATGAAAAAAAAAAAGGGAAGAAAAAAAGTTAGCATTTATAAAAAAAAAACTTTTTGTTTGGAAAAGAGATGTTACAGTGTTACAACATTGTGTCAAGGCTGGAAGATATAGAAAAAGAGCACATCGATAAAGGAATAGTCATATTGATCGATATCGATAATTATCGATAAATATCACATAATGTAAAAAATATATTTTAAGTGCCTCCCCGGTCATTTTGTTATTCTTCAATTAACTAATTTTAATTAATAACTAAATTGATTAATTTTTCAAAACAATCTTTTTTATAAGTTTGTAAGGCACAGAAACAAACTAAGAGACCTGAGTAACATCAGTAAATGCAAAGAAAAGTAATATTATTAACCATTATATTATATATATCCATCCATCCATTTTCTTAACCACTTAATCCTTAATGGGTCGCGGGGGGGCTGGTGCCAATCTCCAGCTGTCAACGGGCGAGAGGCGGGGAACACCCTGGACAGGTCACCAGTCCATCACAGGGCCACATAGAGAAAGACAGGACAAACAACCATGTACACACTCACACCTAAGGACAATTTGGAGAGATCAATTAACCTGACAGTCATGTTTTTGGACTGTGGGAGGAAGCCGGAGTACCCGGAGGGAACCCACGTATGCACAGGGAGAACATGCAAACTCCATGCAGAAAGACCCTGGGCCGGAATACGAACCCACAACCTTCTTGCTGCAAGGCACCGTGCAGCCCTATATTATATATATATATATATTTTAATTATGTTTGTAATTTAAATTAAAGGCTTATTTTTATGCTTTTTAATCTTTTAAACATTTTATGCCACTTTATAATATTAATGGCTGAAATCTTTGGATTAGTTGTCAATAAAGCGTATTTAAATTCACTTCAGCTCTTCAGCTGTAGGCTAAAGCTAAAGCTAACTAACTACTCACCAGTGTTGATGGAGCCCAGAACACTGCAGCTCAGTCACTTAGCCGAAACCAGCAGGTCTATCCAACCCCTGTTGTGCTTTTAAAGCCTTTTTCGCTTCTGAGGACCGGGAGCAGAACCAAGTGGAGATTTTAACAGCCACAGATATTAGCAGCGCGACGCGACCTGGGTAAGTTTCCTGTGTCTTTGTAAGAGATTCGTAGTGAGCCGGGAGTCCTGCTTAAAACAGCTGATCGTAGTCTTATATTTCGTTCATTACTGCTACGTTTAGTGTTTTAGTGCGTGGAGGATTGTTTCAAAACGGGATGCAACCTTTACTGGAGCAACTGAAACATCTATCCGAAACAACTTCCTCTGCTGCTCCCTTACTGTGACATCTGAGCGCGGCAAAGTTACGGAGATGGTTCGCTTAGGGACTATTAAAAAATTCTGTTTCAGCTCCAATCATTTAATCCTTTTTGTGGTTTGAAAGGAGAGAGATGCTGACAGAGCTGCGTGGGTCATTGTTAATGATTCGTTTGGAGTAAGTAATGACTGTTGTATTAAGCAGCCTGACAGGCTATAATGAAAAAATGAGGGGAAATTTTTTTATCGACCCCTTTTTTTTCTATCGCACCACACGTCTATCGATCGATATATATACTGCTATCGAATTATTGTCCAGCCCTAATTGGGTCTTCCAGGGTTACTGCTGTTGACATAATCTTTTGGGCATCTCCCCAAATTTTTCCAACATGCTACCGGTTTCCTTTGTGTTGGTAAATTCCCAAATAAAATACAATGGACAGTTCAAAGTGTATGTATACCTTTGCAAGCCACTGCATACTATGTATACCTATTTTTTCCCCCTGAGTTCTCCTGCAGCCCTGCGGACCTCGTCTTTAGCTGTGTAAAATGATTACCTCAGCTTCAAACCAACCATGCAGGATGCCAGAACATCAACATGTCATGAGCTGGAAGGAAACGAACTACTGATACACAATGCATAAAAAGCATTCAGATTTACACACACACACACACACACATACGAATTTAGACACACACATGTAGAAATGGTCACGGGTAGAATGTGTATTTCACAAGCTGCCATCTGGAAACAAACCTTCAAAGGTTGGGTATATTCTTAGAATCCTGATATCCTGCTTTAGGATGAGCCACGTACATTCATACACAAGCACAACCAACAAAGATCAAGCCCTTGGCCATGTGGTCAACCCATGGATTGAGCTCTTTCATGTGTGAAGGACATCTGAGTGTTGATCTCTCTCGCCTCTGTCATCGCGCATGCCGACCTGACTGACAGCAGCATGCCCAAACACAAGAGTAGTTTCCTGTAAGCTCTGAACAGAAGTCTGCATGTGTGGCCTGACGAATTCAACGTGTCTCTTTCAACAGCAACAAACATACAAATGATATGAAAGGAAGGAAGGATGAAAAACGCAAGCGATGTGCTGTTTCTGTTTTGAAATGAGATCATTCAGTGGTATACATAGGTTTGATTAGCTTATTTGTAGGTAAATACGTAGCTACTAGGGATGTCACGATTCTCCAAATCCTTGATTCGATTTGGTTTTTGATTTTAGGGTCACGGTTTATTTCAATTCTCGCTTTTTTTTCTCTTACAGTAGCCCAATGCCATTTTTAGACTAGTCTAATCTGCGATCATTGGTTTTATTTATTACATTTTGTGCAGTAAATCTTATTCCAAAAGACATATCAGTGATTCAGTTTCCATTATTCTTGTGTAATGTGTCATATTAGGGATTAATGCTCAAATGGAAATAATTTGTTTACAATAGAGGTGTAAAAATCTCGTTTAAATAAATAACAGAATTGATTAGTGACAGAGGGTGGTTGCCTTCTAGTCATTCTTTTTAGTTACTGCAGTGCAACAACTCTTAAAGGAGACACGACGTCTCCGGATGGTTCAGAGGACCAAACAAATGTGCAAACACAGTGGTCCTCTTATTTACAGTAAGAATGTCGACTTAACTCATAGGGAACTTAAAATTTCCTTACCAGTAATTTGAGAGCATAGGAAGCTGGCTTTAGTTCCGGTCCTTCTGCTTCTTCCTTCATCTGTCCTAACCATGGTTTAACTGTAGTTAGCTAATAGCTACTAGCTGGCGTCAGTTAATGTGTTCTGTAGAGGTGTGCTCTGTTCTCGGGGGATGCAGCAGTTAATGTTACCAGGTGTTGTTGTGAGTTGCATGCGAACTGGTGAGAGTTACTTGTTAGGGAAAATGTAATGTGTGGTTCGTTGTGATGAGGAAATCTAAGCTAATAGATGGCTGCCTTCTAACTGTTGTTGTAAAGTCCGAGTGGGACGCTAGTCTTGCTACGGTATTTAAACATCTTCGGAGGTGATCCTGATCCTCTTTTGGATTTTGATGCACAAGGTTGGGATGTAATTTCGATCGATTTTGATAAAAAAATTGAGATAGTGATACCACTAGTAGCTACACTGAGGCCATGTCCACACTGGGATGTTTCTTTTCCTGTAACTGTGCAGTTTTCAACCATCCACACAAAGGCTCTATTTAAGGAGATCCTAAAGTGGGTTTTTTATGTGTCCCAGGTTGTAAATTCTGAGTTTTCATGTGGATCACAAATAGACCATTCCTCATAAAAACGTTGACATATTAGCCCAACCTCTAGCCTCACCTGTAACCCAAAAAACATAATATATATGGGAGATAAAAAGAATGATGGATTGCATGTTCATTTTGCAGCTTATCAGTTTTATAATTAAACGCGACACAGAGGGGAGACTCAAAATTGTTGTTCTCCATTACGATTTTCTTGCTCTTTTTGCTGCTAACCAGGTGTGGAGGCTTACCCATACTCCGTGTTTAGCACCTCTTACAGGCGTGGGGGAGTACAAATATATATATTTTTGGCCTGCTCCCTGTGTTGATGAAAACATTTTTTACTCCAATAACCTGATATAGGAAAACATTTTCCTGCGCTGATGGTGCTTTAAATCAAATGAAGCATATTTTTGGTTAGAAACAAATCATGCATACAGCCTACTTATCACCTTGTAGATGGTACAGAAAAATAATTTAGAATGTAAAATAGAATTTTAAGTGCATTTTTTTTACAATGTCACAATCAAAGACCCATTTTTGCTTTTACTCCTTTTTGGATTTCTAAGCTAAAACAATGTTTGGGCCATTTTTTTAAATGCCTGCTTTGCTTTAGAATTTCCCCACTTTATTCTTTGTAGCCCTCTAAAAAAATGTCTGTATATTGCTTTCATGGTTAAATTAAATGAAATAATAAAAAATTATAATTATTTCTCACCTTTCTCTGTGGTTGAATCTGATATTTTGTTCTGTATAGTAAACATGCCTGTTACACAAAAAGTAGATATAAAAATGCATAGCAGAATGATGGCTGAGGCTCTCTCTATTCCAATTCCTCTAAACCTCTAACTGTTGGCCACAGAGTGCAAGTGTTGTGGCGCAATCCTCTCACAAAGCAGAGGCCCTGAGAATAACATCACACAAGCCACAGAAATTTATGGAATGAACCACAGGCTGTACACAGAAGTCAGTAGACACCACAACACAGCACACATGATGCAGTATACAGGCTCATGTTCATTACAAGAAACAGCCAGTTGAAAGGTAGAGCTGTGGTCAAAATCTCACCGATAATGGATGAATAAAAATAGAAAGAGAGAAAGAGATAAAGATACAAAATAGCTATTTAGAAAGAAGGTACATAATTGATCATTTAAAATAGCCTCAATTTGTTATTAAAGCTCCAAGCAGTTTCATTCACACATGTGACACTAAAGTGCAATAGAAAATCATATCAAGAATAGTTTTTTAAAAGAAGGCCTAATGCCATTGAAATTCAGATTAAAGTTGGCTTGGGTTGAGTAAAACACAGTGGCAGTTAATAGGAGTGAGTAAAATTTTATTTCCCCTTTGTTTCCAAGATTAAGAAATCCAAATTAAGATCAGCAAATTTTCAAGTAGAACCTTCACAAGAAATGAATAAAGTTCCATTTTATCCATCAAGGGTGGAGAGAAATAAAATATACATTTATTATTTTAACTTAATTTTTTTTAGCTATTTGCATCAATGAGTGTGGTTTTGTTCATATTGTCAATTCAGACATTGTATAACTTAGTTGTTTGCATCTTTTTTTTTTTTTTTTTTTTTTTTTTTTTTTTTTTACGTGTCCTGTCTAGCAGTATGCTACTCAGAATTGGTGTCTGAGTACCAAGTACAAGCCCAACAGTTTTACTTTCCCAAGCAGAGTAGTACAGCTTCGCTGTAGTACGCCACTTGATGTATATGTATGAAAAATCTTTATTAGTGATTACTGTGGGTTCAATTTCCTGACGTCATGGACATTAAACTGAGACAAGAAGGGAGAAAGGAAGAAGGTGAAGAAAAGAAACCGGACCAACAGAGGGGCGAACCGATGACACACGACAGGGAGGTATATAAAGAACACAAAACATCCCAGTCCTCCACCTCTGCCGGACGGCAGAGAAACAGTAATACAAAAACAACAAAGTGTACAGAACCAAACCAATAGTTCGGATCTGGTAGAATAAACAGTTTGCATCTTCTGTTAACTTGAAACAATACTACTGTGGTGGTCAGTTAGGACTTAAACTTTCTCACACTGCTAACAAAACCAGAACCTATTTTTGATGAAAATGTCCAAATCTATGTAAACCTCTCTTCTGACTGTCCTGTTACAGCTCTTATTTTGAGCATAAATACACTGCTTTATCTAGAGAAATGATGAGGTTCAGCCAAAAACCATCTATATAAAAAGCAACAGCAGTATTTAGTGGTTAAACGTAAACTTCCTGTGCATATTACCAAACACTGTCCCACCAACTATTGGCCTAGTCTCATCTGTTGGCTATCCTGTCTCACTCAAGATATAAATTAAGAACAAACTTTAATAATAAGGGGTGTATGATTTACTCAGTGTGGTGGCCTTCCTCATTTCGAAAACAATTTGATGTTACATTAATCTTGAGTGTCAAGGCCAAGTGAAATATGTCCACTGAGTTTACCAGCACCAGGTGTTTCATTTGCTGGGATGACAAAAAGCAAAGTTTGTTCTGGCTGACCCCACAGTAAAAGACTATTTTATCATTTTTCCTCAAGAAGAGTGGGTGAAAATGGATGAATGACTAAGGTGTGTGCTAACTAAAGGAGGAAATAAGAGAGAAACAAAATGAGTTGATAAGCAGCTTACTTAGCTTTCATTTTAAAATGATTTCTCTATTTTTATGAGCAACACTTTGACTTTGTGGTCTAATAGGGACATTTTGTAAGATCTTCAACAAAAATGATATACAGTGAGTATGGGAAGTATTCAGGCTAGGGGTGGGCGATATGGCAAAAATAGAATATCGCGATTTTTCAATTATATTATCACGATTTCGATTTTATCACAGGTTTTTTTAAATGATCACCGAAAAATCTTGAATTACACATTAAAAAAGAGAAACATTAAATAAATACATTCATTCAAATTAGGGATAACCAACACAGGGCTAAAATACGGATATGTCTTTCCCACACCAAAGATCATAGAAATGCACAGAAAGTTCTGAATGAAACTATACATAAACTGTATGTATGTATATATATATATATATATTAATATATATTTTAAATAACCTCAAGGAAAAATACATCTAAATCATAAATGTATTTAAATGTATTATATAAAATTTTAATCTTGACTTGTCTACTAAAATAGAAAGCAAACATGAACTTACTTTAGTTTAAGAATATGATATTCAGAAAATAGAATAAAATCTAATGTTTTAAAATAAAAGACTAATATGCAGCTGTAAATATGTGCAAGATGTATTGTGCAATCTATAATACCCCAATTAATAATCCTAATACAACGCGGTAAATGCAGCTTTAACTGGTTCAAATATTTTTGGCAGAATGCTGATATTATAAACAGGCACACATAAAGCTGCCTAATGAAAACGTAAGTGATAACAATGTAGTGTAAAAACACAACGGTATACTAAGGACTGCTGCTACAGAAAATAATGAAGGTAGAGTGTAGTGTAAGCTGTTCTAATTATTCTTCCATCCATCCAGACATATTGTTAATATTCCCTGCAACTCTCTGTGCATTCAGCGTACATGCGTGGAATGTCAGAGTTTGGGAAAAAAAGGCAGCTGGACAACTGCACGGATAGTTTGCCGTCTGTGTCATAGCGGGTACAATTTATGATTATTTTATCTAGCGCTTGCTGAACTAAGAAGAAGTGCTAGCGACTGCTGCTGCAGTCGGCTTTATAGCTTTAGCTGTCAGATGGCTCATTGTTTTGTTTGGGATACCTTCTCTTCAAGTGAGTAAATAAGTTTATGGTATTGCGATCACTTGTCTTGACGCTCTCCTTGCAAACTTTGAAAATTATGTTTGTTTGCTCTTTGTCGTCTGGTAAAAAAAAACAAAACAGTTCCATTCAACGGATGAGAACTTTGACTTCGGAACGAAAACTTAATTTACGCTCTCAGCAACGCCATACTTGTTTACAGGTTGCGCACATGCAAAGGGGGAGGGAGGAGAGGGGCGGGGGGTAATTCGCTTAGAGCACGGAGAGAGCGGAGGATTTTAATCGCACACTGAGGCAGAAATACAGCAGCAGAACTGTGAATCGGGATAAAACGATCTCCCAAAAATGACAGATCGTCACACGTGTAGATCGCTTCACGGTCTTAAGTCGTCAAATCGCACACCCCTAATTCAGGCCCTTCAAATTTTTCACCCTTTTTATTGCAACCATTTGCTAAAATCAAAAAAGTTAATTTTATCTCTCAATGTACACTCACTACCTCATCTTGACCGATAAAACAGAAAAGTAGAAAAAAAGAAAACTGAAATATGACATTGTCATAAGTATTCAGACCCTTTGCTCAGTATTGAGTAGAAGAAGCCTTTAGAGCTAGTACAGCCATGAGTCTTCTTGGGAATGACGCAAAAAATTTTTCACACCTGGATTTAGGGATGCTCTGCCATTCTTCCAAGCAGATCCTCTCCATTTCTGTCAGGTTCCATGGTGAACGTTAGTGGACAGCCGCTTTCAGGTCTCTCCAGAGATGCTCAATTGAGTTTAGGTCAGGGCTGTGGCTGGGCCAGTCAAGAACTGGTAGAGAGTTGTTCCGAAGCCAATCCTTTGTTATTTTAGCTGTGTGCTTAGGGTCTCTGTCCTGTTGAAAGGTGAACCTTGGCCCAGTCTGAGGTCCTTTGCACTCCGGAAGAGGTTTTCTTTCAGGATATCCATGTACTGGTCAGACTTATCTTTCCTTCAGTTGCAACCAGTCATCCTGTCCCTGAAATTGGGAAAAAAGCCCCCCAAAACATGATGCTCCCACCACGTTTCCCTGTAAGAATTGTATTGGGTAGATGATTAACAGTGGTTGGTTTTCTCCATATACTGCAGAAATGATTTTGTAACCTTGGCCAAATCTGTGCCAGTGCCACAATTGTCTTTGAGCTCCTTGGGCAGTTCCTTCAACTTCATGATTCTCATTTGCTCTGACATGTTGTACTGTAAGCTCTAAGATCTTATATAGACAGGTGTGTGCATTTCCTAATCAAGCCAATCAGTTTATTAAAACACAGCTGGACTCTAGTTCAATTCAAAAATACTTTATTGATCCCAGAGGGAAATTAAGTGTTGTGTTCAAGGAGTTGTTGTAGACCATAATGGCTGTGGAGAGAAAGGATTTCCTTTAGCGGTTTGTGTTGCAGCGAAACTGAAGAAGCCTCAGACTGAAGATACTCTGTTGCTGTAGGATAGTCTCATGAAGAGGATGATCAGGGTTGTCCATAATCTTTGTAATTGTATGAAGAACCCTTCTTTGCATCATTATCTCCAGTTTTTCCACAGGTGTTCCCAGAACAGAACCAGCCTACTTCATCAGGTTTTGAGCCGTTTTAAGTCCCTGGCTCTGATGCTGCTACCCCAACAGATGATGGACGAAGAGATGTAGAAGACTTGTAGAAGATTTGCAGCATCTTGCTGCAAACCTGGAAGGACCTCAGCTTCCTCAAAAAGTACAGTCTGCTCTGTCTCTTTTTGTAGATGGCTTCACTGTTGATTCTCCAGTCCGGTTTGTACTCTCAACCATTTCCACTTCTTCTCCCTTGATAGAGACAGCTGGACTTATCCCTGTTACTTCTGAAATCTACACCCATCTCCTTTCTTTATAATAATAATAATAAAGGAGCAGAAACATCTCAAGAAGAATCAGAAGAAATTGGCAGACTCTGGTTAAATGTTAGCGTCAATGCGAAGGGTCTGAATACTTATGATCATGTAGTATTTCAGTTTTTCTTTTTTAAGTTGCAACTCACCCCAAAAATCTACTTTTTTTGCTTATAAACTGTATAAATGAGTATATAATAGCACTATTTACATGTGCAGTCATTATTTTATGTATTTAAATACATTTTAGTGAAAATATACATTCTGTAGCAAAAACCTTTAGTTCAGTGCCCCAAGTGGTTAAACAATTATTAGAATTGGAATCCTGTATTGCTAACGGCTCAGCTCGGATTTCTGATATAGGCTTTGATTAATGACGAAAGCAGTCCAGTCGTGGTGGGGTATATAACACGTGCGGTCTCGGCTACACCTCCGTAGCGAGGTGCCATGAACTGCCCGCAATTGGCTCAAAACCTGGGTGCTCCGTTATGCAGGTGGTTATCCCTACTTGCGGACATTTGCTCATTACCTATGATAAAGGGAATAACTGATATCAGTAAATCGAAAATAAAAATCTGGACTAAAATTTCATTTTGAATGCAGTAATTGTGATGGTGTGAAAAGGTTCTTTTTGCACATTCCTGAATGATTTCCTCATCATGCTTGGATACTTTATAACTTGAGTATCTCTGCAACACACATTTTCTGTTGCAGATAATGACGTACAGTGGCCGCACGTGCACCTTTCGAGGCAGGGTCACACGAAATTACTCGAGCTAATCTATATTTAGCATTAAATTTTGCCAAGAACAATGTCGCACTCAGAGGCGGTGCTCATTCTATGCCGCTACAGGCTCAGCATCTGCTGCTCCACCGAGTAGAGAATGAGACAACGGCTGGAAACAATATGGCTCAGCGCCCTCTCGCCTCCTCCTCAGAACCTATCTCCCTGTACTCTGTTCCCTCTAAAGAAGGAAGTGGAGAAAAACGCTCATCCTCCAGATTATTTCCCTCTGAGGCAAAGGACCTTGCATCACTGTGGCACTATCCATCTTTCTGGCAGTCTTTTACTATTTGGCTCGCTGCTGCAACATGTCAGTCACAGCCCAGACCACGCCCAGCCCTTCATCCCCCTGCTTGTTCTCTGGTCCGCCAGGCAACATCTCCTTTTGAGCCGTTTTTCAAAAAGACATGTGGGCGGGGTTATACTGTGGTAGGGGGGTGAGTTACTCTTTAATAAATTTGCAAAACAAATTACATTTCTGTTTTTTTTTCTGTTAAAACAGAGTGCTGAGTGTAAAAACAGAAATAAAAAGAACTTTTTGTACTTAAGCAAAAAGGCTGCAATGAAACAAAGAGTGAAACATATAAGGGGATCTTAATACTTTCTGTACCCTCTGTATTATAAGAGATAATACAAGTTGTCCCTTTATAGCACAGATATATTTTCATACAGGGCTGAAAGTTTAATGTACTTTTGATTCATTAATGACATAAAAATGAAGTATTAAATAAATAAAACATATTCCATCTGAAGAATTGTTTATAAGTGTAAATATCACATGTCTTATTGCAAATGAATGCAACGCAGTATGGTATGAAAGCAATGCAGAATATCCCTGAGTGTAAGTAAAGTGCAACAGAGAGTAAGCATTGTAGTTAATTAATTCAGAGCCCTAACATTTTTATAAATGTTTGTGGTGACATGAGAAATCCCGAAAACGTAAAGGACAAACAGCTGACCATGCCATCACATCCAGCCAGTGCCAAAGTTGTTCTCTGATTTTTACCTCATAAATACATGTTATGTTCTGGAGGGGAAGTTATTTACATCTTATTTTGTCGGGGACAAGCAGTAGAGATCAGGGAAAGAAAAAAGATCATACAATAATTAAAAGATCTTTAAATGTTAAAAATGTGTTTGTGTATATATGAAGCACAAAATGAAACAGGAAGCAAGAAGTGGGTAAAGGAGGAGAGAGCAGCAGCATAGTCATGCAAAATAAACTCCGAGGCAAGCTTGGTGTAAATAAGGTAAAAGTGACACCAAAAAAAGTGGAGCTCTTCTGAACACTAGGCAGAAACCCTGCTCTGTGAGGAATAGAAATATTTACTGCTTATCCCCTAAAAAAGCTGAATGACTAATTTCATACTCCTAGAGGTATAAGAGGTGTAAGGCTGCCATAGCCACCTAACATTCAGGTCTTTTGAGTTCTTTGATTGATGAAATATGCCAATCACTGGCATCCCTCCCTCTGAATTGAGGTCACCATTTAACCTGCTCAGCAGCAAGGGAAGTTTCTAAAACAATGTATATAGGAGGGGGTCCTGGGTACCTCTGTGTGTGGCCCAAACAGCTCGTCTCCGCTGCAGCAGGGAAGCAAAGCCGAAGTACTTTACACTAGTGTAAACAAACGGGGAAATGGGGCACTTGGCAGCCGCCTAAAGTAAGTGATGAAGCAAGTGTGTACTGAAGCATCTAATGAATCATTTGCTGGGAATGTTGGGTTTTATGAGGAAGAGAAAGATGAGGGGAGGGATGAAAAAAGAAGGAGACAAGCTAAAGACATCGTAGAAGAATGACAGTTGCACAAATAGGAAAGAAAGCCAGAGAACTTTGGCTGATCGAATATTTTACCCAAATGTCAGAATACGATTAGAATAAACAGAAGATAATCCTTTACAATTGCAATAACAACATGGAAATCTAATTTATTCTTCATTCATTTACTGGGTTGTCTGATATTAGAGTAATCACTTTGCAGAAAAGTTTAAGTTCTGAAAAACCCTCAAAATCCACCAAAAGCCATATAGACTAAAAATACCTGTCTAGATATCTATAGATATACTTTTTTTAAATATAGAATATGACTTTTTTTATTGGAAATTTCTAATCTAATAATGTACAAAAATTTAATAAAAGATGATTAAAATATGTTATTTTTTTCAAGTATCTGTGGAGATTGGAATCTACTATATATGGCTGTTTCCTTTGTGATTACATTAAAGTTTTCTTCAAAACATTCGGGTCATCTTCAATAAAGATTTAGACAGATTTCCAGTCTTTTAATATTCTGTTTCCCAGCTCTCCCGCTGACATGTACCAGTCCCAAAACACAGCAGAGAAAAGGAAGCTAGTGGGAGACAAGGGTGTAGTTAATGTAGTGAGAGGAAATTTTATTGGGAACAGGCAGGGTCCTGGCATTGGTTGGCTGTATTTATCTATGGAGCGGGGATCCCCATCACAACCACTTATTAGGACATATATGTGGGTTTAACCAGGCAGCCATTCAACAGCAATAAGGACGTGGCTTGCTGACCACAGTGAGCTGGGACCGGGACCAGTTTAACCAACACTGGAGCAATGGAGAGGAAAACTTAGACAAGAAGGAAATAACAAATAGGTATGAATAAAAGGAGCAAAAAAAGCTACTTCCAGCAGATGGCGAGTGTGTGGAAATGAGTTGATGGAAATGTGAAAAATAGCTAAATGCATATCAATAACAGGATATTACAGAAAAATCCCATTTGAAATCAAAAAGGGAATCATAACTGAATAAAGAACTGAAGAAAATTGGCAGTATGATGATTAAGGTATTAAGAATATACGGAAGATAAACTTTAGTCCCAACAAGTGAGCTCACACATCCACTTCTCAGCAGAAGCTTGAGATGTGTTCTCAACTGGAACTGTGTGTGGTCCAAGCAATATGCAGAGAAAATCTACATTTTTTATCAACTTTTGATAGAGATTTATAAAAATATAATAAATCCATCTGACACAGTAACATAAACACCACAAAAAAATCTGAAAAATGTACAGTTCCAGTGCAGTTGTTCAGTGAAAAAAAGAAGAAAAAAAACATAAGAAAAATTTGTGTAGGGATGCAACGATACCACTTTTTTCAAACCGATACAATACTGATACTTGGATCAGAGTACTTGCCAATAGAGAGTACCAATACTTCTACAAGAAAAAAAATGCAAATAATTGGAAGACAGTTTTTTTCTGTGCTTGTTACAAAAAGTTAGGTTGAATTAGATAAAAAAAATTTAAATATCAATAACAATGGCCACAAAAAAATGTCAAGTTAAAAATTTTAATTTTCTGTGAAATTATAGCAGAACTCTATATACAGTCTACATCAACCTCTTAATATGCACAGGCTACATATGCACTCCTCACCTAAGAAGCACTATTAAACTCCCTGAAGAGACTGAATATTAGTCATATCTGACCTAGGTCTGTTGATTTTTAAAAGCACAATTCTACACTTCAATGGCTTAATGACTATTAAATGTTGAGCTTTGATCTTTGTAAAAAGGTACAAAACTTGAATTGACAGAGCAAGCGCCACAACTTTTGAAAGTAAATTGGTAAGGGATGAAACGTTTATCGGTAACAGTGTGACTCAGGAGTCAGTAAAACGGTGCCCCCTAAGTTCTCAGAATCTGATAGTCTAAAACAATTGTTGTGACTTCTGTGGATTCTTAAAAAAACTATGTGGAAATCAGGGTAAATAAATAAATGCTTATAAATAGGAACCAGAAAAAATCAGAGAGTCCAGAAAATCTCCTCAGGAGGAAGGTTTTGGTGGAAACATAGAGAAACAAATATATCCCAAAAAGTGGGCAAGAAAATGTTAGCAAACAAAAGGAGTGCAAATTTTTACAAGTGTTCATTGATATAGCCACATCTTATTAACCGAAGTTCTGCTGACATTGCACCCTTTTGAACCTTTACTATAGCAACATGACTGCGTGGACCAATCAAAACAAAAACAACAACTATACTTTGTGGCAGTGGGGGTGTGCTCTCATTTTCCCTCAGAGAGACTGAGAAGCAACTGGATGGAATCTAAGGCTGTGTCATGTAGGTGTGGAGATGTCGGGAAATGTGCAGGGTAATTTTAGACTAACATTTAGAAACACGCATGGACACATGGAAGCGAGCAGTCAGAAAAATTGCTCATAGTCTGAACTATGCAGACAGAATTTAACAAAGAAAACTCCAGGGCTTGTTAAAAACTATTACTTGACATATTGAACTTAAACACAACATGCCTGTCACTAATTGAATTAGTAGAATTGAAGAGATTTTGAAGAAAGACTAAAACAATTCCTTGATTCATAAACAATAAGATAAAAACCAAAACTTGAGAAAATTGGTTTACTTTTTGTTTTATATTCCTATGTAACGTTCTGTCAGACTTGAATTTAAGTCTTTTACACCAGATCTTTAAACCCCAGTTCAAGATGTGATCTAGGAATAATTGAAATTAAATTGACAGTAGAAGAGGTTTAACTTCAGCAGTAGCCGCATCTTTTAAGGTGAATTGAGGAAAATTATGAGATTCCACAAAGAAAATTGAGGGAAAGCATCAATCAACTTGAATCCTATGACAAAGATGAATTTTTGGTTGCAAAACAGAAATTATTTTAGAGCTGAGCAGGAAGGTTGGACCAACAGTCAAACATGGCAGTTAAAGGAATGCCGCTGTTCCAACAATGCTACAATTCCTGGTCACCCTGAGATTCTATGTTACTGGCTGTTTCATGTGGAAGGAGACCTATTCGGCTTACAAGAGTCAACTTTTTGATGTATTGTCAGGAGAGTGTCTCAATTAATTGCATCCCTGAAGAATCAATACATCTGATTCTCTCCGACAGAGTTTTAAAGGAGGAAAACAGAACTTTTCTGCTGAGCTATAGTTAAGCAAGGACCGTTAACGTTGTTGGTACAATAGCAAAGATGTTGGTTATGGCAGCAATGTAAAAAAAAAAAAAAACATAATCTGGGGTCTTAAACACGTGTTTCTCAAGTACAGTAGTTTAAATATGTAGTCTGTTTAATTAGTCATTTTTATTTTGATATCCACCCCTCTTGATTTGAATCAGTTTAAGCACAGTTTAATATATAAACTGAGTTCTAAATCTTTGCTTATTTTGAAACCAGGTTTAACTAATTCTAAATCTAGACATTCTCTGATTATTTCACACTCCGCGATCTATGAAGTTGTTTTCCCTAAAAATTATTGTACACAGAGATACATATTTAATAATATAGTATTGTCCAATAAAAGCACAACACAAACAATACAAATTAGAAATGCAAAACAATCATTTTTATTAAAGATTATGTTCCCTCCTGTGCCTAGTTTTAGTAGCGACACGACTTGTTCTCCAAGACCAAACATGTCTGTTAATGGGAAAAATGTAATTAAATATAAATAAATGAATACCCAACGGTACAGCAAACATGCTGAAGAAAGTGTGGGAAAAATACTGGAGATCAAGATCTCCCACCCACCCACCCATCCATCCATCCATCCATCCATCCGATATAGTCATGAAGGTGGAACATTGGCACCTATTGCGGGGCGATAGCTTGAGATTCTGAAAAATATCCATGGTATTAGAAAAAGAGACACTGTTTATATTGACATGGTTAATGAACTGCTATCTTAAATTAGCATTAAAATGTTTTAATGGTTGTGGCCTGAAAACTAAACCACATTAACTAATCACTAAATGCAACTTAATTTGCTGCAATTTCTTTTTAGTGCAGCGGGACTTCCTCTCGGACGCACTTTGCTCATCTGCAGGAGAGTGCTGCGACGGAAAAACCAAACAGCTGCTCGGTTCTTAAAGTTTCAAAAGAGCTGCAGAATAAAGTGAACTACTGCGAGTAATTTAAAAGAACAAGCACACACGCACACACACAACAGCATTTGAACATCATCTCATCAGAGTCAGCCTCTACAACATCATTATGCCCATTAGAAGTCTTCTGTGGGAGGCAAAAGTCCCAGAACTCATGACAATAACCTCTACATATTTAGGTTCCATGTGGACCAAGGAAGTTGCAAGACTGTGTTCAGGCAGCAGCAGGTAAACTGATAATATTTTAAGTTTATTGTTTAAATGTAGTTCCTAAGGCAACAAATTATATTATTATTTCTTTGTCACATTAAAAAAAACAACAACTATTGAATATGTTATGCTAAAAACTGCCAGGTAAAAATTAATTATGACATGACTTTTTTGACAGAATTATTTGGACTTGTACTTTACCATTTATTTTTCCCACTGAAAACAGAATTCTGCCCGTTTTTGGGTGGATGCCGCTCTGATTAATGAAAAGACTATATCTGTAGACCCAAAGATGGTGGCTCTACAGGTCTTTACACACATATATCCAATTATCTCAGACAGAAAAAAATAATCCTTTTTTATTGATTCTGACATACTTTCGAAAATTCATATCAAATCAGCTTATTTAAATAGCACTAATTTACAACAGATGTCATCTCAAAGCACTTTACAAGAAAAGTAATTTCAATAAGCCACTTTGGTATTACGTTGCACGGAATGCATTCTGGGGTTTTGGACCCCACACAGGCAGAAGCGAACATACATATAGATAGCGAAAGCTGCAAAATTGATTATTTTGATGGTGGAAAGTCGACGAACTTAAAACATATATTTGCCGTAGAGGGCTGTCTGTGTCTGCAAAGCATAAGAAAAAACGTAGACAACTAATTGGATGATTATCTGATAGAGGACTCTATTACTAATATGCTTGTTAGCTACAGCCCTACTTTGAACATGGTATGTTTGCTGGTGTCAGATTGGGTGGTCTGAGTACTTCAAACTGCTATTCTATTCGGAGTTTTTACATACAACCAGCTCTTAGATTTAAATATCCAGTTGTACGAATGAAAGTGAAATGATGAAGTCATGGCAGAACAGGCAGGCAGGGTTAAGATGATCGAAAGGCAGCAATGGTTCAGATTACCAATATTTTAAACAAGATATATGCCAGTATATATTTATATTTTTTCAAGGTTCAAGGCACATCCTCAGTTCCATTTAATAATTGTTGTAATTAACATTAGCCTAAATGACTAATGTTGCTAGCCACGCCCATCCACATATGACCATTGTGCAGACATACTAGTTTGTCAGCATTGTTTCATTGATCTTAATAAAAAAACTAATTATTTGTAGCTAAATTAATTAAAATTTGGTAAATATTTAACCCTCCCACTATATTGAGCAACTTTAACAGAGCAACAATTCTTAAAAAAATACAAAATACAAAACATCCCTATGGCTATAGACACTCATTCCCTAAATAATGTTTCAAAGAGAAGTTCCCATTTAAAAAGAGCAGGGAGTAAAATATGAAATATAAAAAAGGCCCCAACCACAAAAAAGTCAGGGCTGAGAGAATGCTGGACATTTCCCAGGCTGCTGCTCATGCATTTGAAACATGCCTCTTTTTTTCCAAGACAGAAAAATGATTTCAGCTGTATAAATTGACAGCGGCCTTGTAACTGAAGATAAGAGAGGAAAAGAGGGTGAGATTGCAGTGGTGTCATAACTTCTGGTCGGGATACAGTCATATCCCAGCTAAGCAGACATGTTTGAGCCTCTTTGATCAAGTCTTTTAATGTCTAATGATAAATCCACATTGAGTTTTGAACATGTCAGACCTACAACTGGACTTACAAGTTTTGTTTGTGTCTGAAATGGTGTAAGTGAAATTGTATCTTCATATACTCCATTAAAGTGTTTACATATGCTTGCTATTTTAGCCTTCACTTTTCTTACATCTCAGCGCTTGTCTCCTAGGGTGGCATAACAGTAAATCTTGGTTTGAGACACTGTGAGGCAATCATTTTTTGAACAGCAGACAATAAAAGCATAGCTGCGTAAATGAGTCATTTAATTATAACAGCGGATGTAATTAGCGGTGGACTTTAAACAGAATTGCAGCAAATGGCTACTGGGACAGGAACATGCTTCTTGCTATAGTGACAGTTGGTTAAAGACAGTAAACACACATTGGTTTGTATGATTACAGACTTTCTTTCTGACTTTCTATAGGCAACTTGGGAGAGCACACACTGCAGAATTTAGCATAGATAAAGCACACAACTGTGCTTGGCTTCTGTGTCAACTAGTTTCTTAGTATTATCAATCATGAGATTTAGAAGCGCAATCACGCAGAATTGGAGGCGAGATGTAAAAAGGAAAATGGTGAGGATAATGTCTGGAAGAAAGAACTGGCAGAAAGAACACAGAAAGTGGTTGGACATAATTCCTGGTTTTCACGGCAGAGAAGAAAGTGGTGACTATTGGCTTCTGTATGCAGAGGTTTTGGGGATGATTCAGCATCTGTGCATTGGTACACATGGACAAGCGTGTGACTAGTGTTCTGATGTCACTTTGTATACGTACTTATTATGCATTGCACACACAGGTGTGACTACATAACTAGGATCAGGAAATAGCTGCATTTTGATGCGCATATCATGTGTGTATAAGTATGTGGAGTGCTACGTGGTGATGTGTGTCTGTTTAGACCAGGGTGGAGCATTGTGCGACGCAATCAATGTGTAAGCAGATGTGGGCACCAAAGCCACAAAGTTACATGTCCTCTAACTATCAGAGGCAGAACACTGGTGTAAAGGCTGAAATTACATGGATGGTCAGACTGGGTTTTGAGCAGAAAGTCTGAGAAAAAACTGCAGATTATTTTCCATGCCACAGATCATTTATCATCTGACAAGATAACGAAATGGCCAGGAAGTCAGTGAAAAATACTAAGTACAGTTTCCATGGACACCAAGCTTCTTTAAGTCAATTAGATGTACTGGCTTGCATAAAAACTAACAACAAACACTCAGTACAGGCAGGAGTAACGAGCTGAATTTCAGTCAATTGGCCCCTCCTGTAGAATTCTGTCCACTTTACTTTTCTCCATCTAACTTGCATCTGCACAAAGCATTAGGCACCACTTTTATCTCCCTCATTACATGTGTTTGCCAGCTTCATATCTGCCCAACAGTTCCCTCCTTCACACACACACACACACACACACACACACACCCACACACACACACACACACACACACACACGTACACAGTATGTGGGGCTGTGGTTTTGAGGCAGCTATGACACAATCCAGATTCTTGCTGCCTATAGCAGGAAAATGTGTTTTGCACTAAAGTATTTTCCTCTAAAGTCCAGATTTTACTTGCCCTACAGCTTTGATCCACATGGCACAGGGGGATGAGGGGTTGTGTCAACAGTCTTGTGTTTCAGTTAGCGGGCCTGCCAGCCCCCCACAGTTCACTCATTGCTCTGTCATGGCAGGGGCACAGATACCACCTTGAGTTACAATTATACTTTGCATCCTATACGTTCCCAAGAGCTGGAAAACTTTCCCAAAGGACACAGGAGAACCCAAATGATAGAACAAGCAAAAACAGACCTAAAATAGTTGCATGCCTACATGTTAAAAAACATACATCTTTAATGAATTATCTGTGGTAGGTAAGAACAGCCAGTCCTGGCTGTGTGAGGCTTCAAAGCAGAATATGATCAATTATGTTTGAATTGAACGTCCAAGGAAGATGTTAGAGATAGCAGCTGATATATTTAAAAAGCTGGAAGGGTGACTTGGTGATAAATCTGTAAAATTTTGTCAACAAAACATATTTGTGACGACTCATTGGTGTTTTAACTGTGCTTTTATAGCAGTAAATATCTTGTGGAACGTGAAATCATACATTTATCAGAGGGGCTTTAGTGAACAAAGACTTTGTCTTACTGATAGATATCTTTTCGCAGCACGGTACGGGTCAGTGGGTTGTCAGCCTGTGGAGCCATGCTGAGGGAACCCAGCTTTAACACAAGGGTGTCTTCCTTCTTCTCAATGGAATCTGCAAGGAAACATTCAAATACAAAATCAAACGAAAACTGTATAGGGAACAAGCAAATGACTGTACCTTTTAAGAAACTATAGTTATGTAAATGATTGCATTTAATTAATCAAAAAACAACAACAACAAAAGTGAGTATCTTACAATAGCCAAGTTATGTTTATCTCTGACATTGCTTTTACAGATTAATCCCTTAATACATCGACAGTCAAACTTCATGTATAACATTGACAAGATCAAAGATGGCCAAAAGACATGAGGAACAAGTTAGTAGATCTGTGCAGGGCTGGAATGGACACCCAGACCTTCAAGCAGATGCTTGAGGTAGCAACTTTTTGTTGCTAATTTGAAATGGAAAATGTCCATTTGTAACCCACTAACACATAATTGATTGAAATTTAGTATGAAGATTATCCCAAAAACATGGTAGCAAATCTAAATAGTTTTGCAATAATATTTACCTGCAAACCAAACCAGTAACCAAAGCATAATTGTAAAGAGAAGTGAATAAAACGTTCTCTGCTCAAGTTTGAGAGGGTGATTATCATAATAAAAGCTCAAATTTTACAGCTGTTAAAGGTGCTGCACTAGGGGGTGAACCTGGCTTTTCACACACATTTGCATTTGGGCAAAACTGTGAAATAGTAATGCAGTGTAAAAGTGTAAAAGTATAAAATGTTCCTATTTAAGCTGACTTCTTAATTTAAAAAGAATCTGAATATCTTTTGTCATGTCCTCAAATGTAAAACCTTTCAATTATAGACTGTGTTTGTGTGGTCAGAAGGACAAAGAACTTCCTCCTTAAGTCACTTTTAGTTGCTAAATTTTTGGAATGCTCTAGGCACTTACTACAAAAAAATTTGTGTTGTAAATTCTACATTTTGTAAAGACTAATTTTATATTTTTCCTTTTATGTAGAGGGATGCTCTATGTCAGTTTTATTGTTAGCATAAAAAAATGTCACAAAAGTCCATATTGCTCCCTCCTAGTTCCTTGCGAGTTTGCTTTGAAGTTTTGAAAGTGTGTGAACTGAACTTCTATTAAACTAAGAAAAAAGAAAATACAACAATTATTTGTAAAGAAAAGCAACAAAAAACTGTATAAAATCATGTAGGTGAAAAAATACCTACTAATAGCGTAGTCTCATTTTTAGCTATTCTAACAGTTTGTCATGGTCAGAAAGTGTAAAAAATAAAGAATGCTAATTTTCTTGTATTTCAGTTATATTACTGCTATATTACTGTTTTTATGTGTGAATCAACAAATAAATGTCTGACCTGAAGCTGATTGTCTGTCTATCGTTCTATGGAGGAAGACTCTGATCACACTGGTGTTGATGTAAATGAGAGGCAAACACCGAGAAGTCAATGTGTGGCTCCGCATTGGCTGACCAGCAGACTTCCCACGCTCTCTGTAGCGCCTTGGTACTGTAGTCTGAAGACACGTGAAGGCACAAGTACAAATGGCAAACAGAAGGTCATCATTCAGCTTTTTGTGAGTGTTGGTTCGAACAAAAACAACAAAAATAAATTGTCAGTTCAACATAATTTACCAACTACTATATAACATTTCCACAACTCTTCTTTAGGATTATATTTATTGTCCCTCATATATAAAATTATTTATTTAAGCAATAATTTATTTTTATTTATACAATCTTACAAATATAACTTATTTTCATTTCCATTAAGAAAATGTCTCCAATATACACAATATTTTCTTCACCTGAAATACCCCTGCTACAGCTGCCAATAAGGGACAAAATAAAACCACATCAAAGGGTTGGGCAGTCAGCAGGATCTCTCTCAGATACTGAGGCGAGCTGTCTGCCAGCGGGTCATTAGCAATCCTCTGGCTTGTGGTGGTCATGCTGCTACGTGATGGACGCTCTGGTCGGGTGATGAGTTTGTGCCGGACATTTTTGGTAACAGCTTGAGTGTAGGTTATTGACAGGAAACCATGCTGCTGATGAGAACCCTCCAGGATTTTAGCTGCCATCTGATGCAAGACAGGACAAATCAGTCGGATAATAGACATATAACACAGAGCAAGGCAAGTCTAACAACAGTTCAGTATTGCTTGAAATATCGGATGAGGATTAAATCTCTCTTTTAATTTTGAAATTGAGATTTCTACATAGTCAGTGCTGGAATTATTTTGGACAACAAATGACAAAAGATTTCAAGACGCTCAATTAAAATATTTTACTTTAGAAGCTTTTGTTCCTAAAAAAAGAGATTTAACCTCATTCAAGCAGCACAGCCTTATTTCATGAGAAACTCTAAAAAGAAAGCCAAGCTGAAGCTACTGATGAGAAAGGCTTGGAGAATAAATGTAATCAGTTGTAAGGTAAATTCAAGAAGCAAGAAGCAGGAAATCAGTCCACATAAAAAAACATCAAACTCTATAAACCTTTTTTCTATAAAGTTTTTTATTTCTTAATTGACCTTTTTAATATATATTATAAAGCAAGTAATAAGTAAAATACATCCGATAAAGAAAAATTTCAAAAACCTGAAAATATTTCCTGATTAGAAGTCTAGTGGATTGATTTAAGACATCAAGGTTTGTAAAAACATCCAGTAACAGTGGACTTATTTTGACCTGTTAGGAATATGTTTGCCTGTTCTTGTTCCAATAATTATTAGTAAGGCATTTTATAGCATTGGAAACACAAAAGGGAACTAATATTTTCATTACAGTTAGAGACGTTCAATCTGGTCCGAGGTATTAAAGTCACTGAAGAAACTCTACATCCAGCTTCCATTGTTGATTTACTGTCAGAGATAAATAGACTCACACACACTGCAGGGTATAACACCAGTTATCACATTCAAAATTACATCCTTGAGGAATCAGAACAACATTTTCTTGAAGTTTTGTCCACACAATTAACTCGCACCATCTTAAAATTAGATAATTATATCCAAACTCTGGTTTGAGAGAGTAATCATGCGAGCATAAACTTTGTGGAATGAAAACATTGGGAGCAAGTTGTGAGTTTAATAGATGGAGTCTAATTGTTTTTAAGTCATGCATAGTTAGAACATAACAGCAGATGTTTTTAGCAACTAACCCAGTTTGAGTACGATGTTGATTAAAGTTCTGGTTGGGTCAAAATGTTTATAGGATTTTAAGAACGCGGGAAAATACTACAGTTCCTGAATTGATGGTGGTAAATCCCTTGTGATACAGGCGGTTCTACATGGCAGCCAGCAACCTTGTAGAAAGAGTTACCTTCGTGGTTTTACTTTAATTAAAAATTAAGTTGCTTCACTTGTCTCTTCAGCCGTTTTGAGTTAGGATCACAGTTTTCATCTGGCAGATAAGGGGTCTTCAACTGGAACTTTAGCTCTATGGTTCACTTCATATAATAAACAGTGAAATATTGCCTTGTTGTTCTTGTTTCATTCTTTTGCCCTGTGCCCTCCAGGAAAAGACACTGGCCCAAACCATGCCCCCCTTGGTGAAACCAGTCTATAACTGCCATGCCTTGCAATACTGATGAATTATGTTGGAGATTTTTTTACTTTACTTTTAGGTGTAAAACATGGCAGTCATTTTAATAACGTTATTAAAGT